>JAJEJO010053893.1:44864-83939 GCA_020662805.1 Glaucomys volans
AATAAATAAATAAATAAATAAATAAATAAATAAATAAATAAATAAATGGCAAAGAACCTGAATAGACATTTCTCAAGAAAAGGAAACAATGGTTAATAAGCATGCAAAATACTGCTCATCATCTTAATCATCAGGATAATGAAAATTCAAACAAGAGGAGATGACACCTCACACATGTTAAAATGGCTAATAACATAAAGACAAAAGATAACTAGATTCTGTGAGGATGTGGAGCAAAGGGCACCCTGGCACACTGTTTGCCAGAATGTAAATTGTTTATCCATTATGGAAAATGGTATTGAGATCCCTCAAGAAACAAACAAAAGAGACCTACAGTATGATCCAACAATCCTCAATCCAAATCATCTAAAATTATTTTGCCAAGATAGGTGTCCAATCCCCTTACCATGGCAGCATTGTTCATGAGGTTCAAGATATGGAATCAACTTCAGTGTCTAGCATCAAATGAGTAGATAAGGAAATACAGTATACATTCACATTGGATCACTACTCATGCATAAAAAGAGGAACTATCATTTGCTACAACATGGATGGACCTGTATGATATTCTATTAAGAGAAAGAAACCAGATCTAGAAAGACAAACACCACATGAGCTGACACATGTGGATTTTTAAAAGTAGAGCTCATATCAACAGTGAAATGTGGCTCTAGAGGCCATGTGGTGGAGGATTTGGTAGATGTTGATCAAAGGACACAAAAATACAGTTACATATAAGGAATAACATCAGAGAGATCTACTGTACATCACAATGCCGATAGGTAATAGCCAAAAATGGAACACTGAAAAAATGATGAGACATCATACAGAATGGGGAAATATTTATAAAAGTTAGTTGATCTGAGTCAAGTACCAAGATTGTACATAGAACTTTTCAAGTCCAAAAAAAGAAAAAATTAATAATGACAAAGTGAACAAAAAGTCTTTTTTGCACAGATTTTCACACTACTGATGGCCACATGGCCAGTTAGAAGGAAATGAAAACAACACAAAATGAGATACACTTCACACCCATGGAGCCTCTACCCTAGAGATGTGATGGCCTTGTAACCCCAGAGGCTCAGGAGGCTGGGGCAGGAGGATTGGGCATTCAAACCCAGCCTCAGCAACTTAGTGAGACCCTAAGCAACTCAGCAAGACCCTGTCACTCATAAAATATAAAAAAGGGCTGAGGATGTGGTTCTGTGGTTAAGTGCCCCTAGGTTCAATCCCTGGCACAAAAAAAAAAAAAAGAAGAAGAAGAAGAAAAGAAAAAGAAAAGCAAAGAACAAGTATTGGCAGGATGTTAAGATGTTAGTATCTATATCAACATTTACATTAGAATGTAAAGTGTGGCAGGAACTATGAAGCACAGTTTGGCTGTTGCTCAAGAAGTTTAACACACAATTACCACAATGTCCAGGAGTTCACCTCCTAGACACATTAGTCAAAGCACTGGGAATAACACAGCCATGCCTGCAGGACAGCCTGGGAATGCATCTTCAGTCACTTCAAAGCATCTTCAGTCAAAGCTGTGCAAACATCGCAGAGCACACCTACCCAAACCACCCTGGCTATGACACTTCAAAGTGCTTTGATGTTGTGGGAACCTCATATCAAGTTATGCCCTGCCTGGGGGGTTGCTGGGGGGCATGTGATGGTGCCCAATCTAATAAACATGCCTAAATATCCACACAGCACTACACACAAAACCCAAAGGGCGAGATTGCCTAAAGGCCATCGCGCATGAATGGAGAGACAGCTGGTGTGCACCCCCACCAGGACCACATTCAGTCACAGGGATGGATCCAGTTAGAGTTGTAAAAACTGAATGACAATAACAGTCAAAAGTGGGGAGTCAGGGAAAGAAAGTGAGTATAAGGGGAGGAAAACAAGAAGGATCACAAGCAAGGCCGCAGTCCTGAGGTCCCCTGGACGCTGGACCCCTGGGAGTTGCATGAAAAGATCACCATCAAAAGGGCTGCCCAGTTCTGATGTTGAAGGACTAATCATTCTTAGAAAAAGTGGGACAGTCAGAGGAGGAGAGCAGGAGCACAACTCCAACCAGGTCATTGTTATTTCCAATCTGTCTCCTCCATTGAGAACTGACATGAAAGGCACAGAAAGCTCTCAGAAACATTTTCATGACTGAAGTCTCTGTGGGAGTGACAAGCAGTCTGCACAGGCTAAGGCTTCATTTTGATGTTTTTAATTCCAAACAAAGAATGAAAAACAGTGAAATAAAATTTTGGTTAATAATGGTCCTTTTTGGAAACCATGTCAATACTTGATCTAAGTTCCTTACTTGAAGTTGGAAACCACAGGAATATCTATAGGAAAACAACCTGAATTTTTAATTATATTGATCAAGTAAAAGGAAGAATGCCAATGAATTGCTAAGGCAGTTGATGAGGGATAAGTACACAGAAATCAAATGCAAAGTCAGGTCGTTTGTGAACACCAGCAATTAAGCACAACTTTTAGGGAGGAAAAGCCAGGATATTGAATTTCACATTTGCCTCAGGGGACAGAACATCCCATAGTTCTGAGGTCAGTCATCCATCAAGGGCAAGAGGTTGCCTGGCTGAGGAGTCTCCCCAGGGCCCCCTTCACATCCTTGTTCCTCAGGCTATAGATGAAGGGGTTCAGCATGGGGGTGACCACAGTGTACATCACTGAAGCAATCATGTTCTCCTGAGCAGAATGGGTCATGGCAGAACTAAGGTGAACCCCAAGTCCTGTTCCATCGAACAAGGGGACCACACAGAGGTGGGACCCACAGGTAGAGAAGGCTTTAGACTTGCCTACAGAGGAGGAGATCCTCATTAAGGAGGAGACAATCTGAGAGTAGGCGTAGAGGATCCCACAGACAGGAAACACACCCAACAGGGCAGTCACCACATACAGCAAGATAATATTGATGAGGGTGTCGGAGCTGGTTGCCTTGAGTAGCTGAGACAGTGCACAGAAGAAATGAGGGACTGCAGTGCCTGTGGAGGTTAGTCAAGTCAGCAGTAGAATGTGAAGCAAGGACATCCAGAACATGATGAGCCAAGACAGCAGCACGAGGAGGATATAGAGCCAGGGGTTAATGATGACTGTGTAGTTCAGGGGGTGACAGATGGCCACAAAATGGTCAAAGGCCATCTCATTCAGAAGAAAATTATCCATCCCTGCAAAAATCATTAAAAAATACACCTCAGTAAGGCATCCTCTGTAAGAGATGTCTTTCCTCTGTGCCTGAATGTTCACCAGCATCTTGGGGATGGTGACAGAGGTTAAACAGAGTTCAACAAAGGACAGGTTGGAGAGAAGAAGTACATGGGGGTGTGGAGGTGGGAGTCAGAGCTGACAGCAAGGATGATGAGCAGGTTCCCAAGCACTGTGACCAGGTACATGGACAGGAACAGTCCAAAGAAAAGGGGCCGCAGGTGTGGATCATCTGAGTGGTCCAGGGGCACAAATTCTGATATTCCTCTGTGGTTTTCTTACTCCATGTCGATGGTTTTTCTGTTTAAGAAAGAGACACATGCTGAGTTCAAAACACAGAAAACAGGCCACTCAGAAAGTGACCACTTTACAATATCACCCTTGAATGGATGACCTTCACTCTCCATGAGAGTTTCTCCTAACAATGATTCACTGAGACAAGTGGTAGTCTGTATCCATTTTAAATGTGTATCACTGACCAGCCTTTTAAAAAATTAGCAATAAGCTCTCATTTATCATCTTCTCACAGATTTTCTCCTATGTATATGAATTTATCTAAGCAAAACAATGTTTCTTTGATATGCCTTTTTTTGTAATAGGATCTCAATAAACAAGAGAATAAAGTACTGTTAATGCTATCATTGTCCTCCTCTTGTCTGATATTTATCTTAGGCATGTACAACTCCAAATTATAGCATGGCAGTGTGATTTAGAAATTGAGTCCTTGAGTCGAACTTCCTAGAAGAAAATTTCATTTCACTCATTTTTCATCTATGTGACTTTTAGGAATATAAATTTTCTTTGCCACATATACTAAACTCTATAGTAGGGATAGTAAATATTCACTAAGAAGAGCATTAAGCAAAATCAGATGAGATGGTGCTTGTTCTTTTCTTTTTTTTTTTTTTTGCTTTTTTTATTTACTTATTGATCCATTGAACACAAATGGAGTACAGCTATTGTTTCACTGGTTGTACACAAAGTAGAGTCACACCATCTCTGCGTTCATGCATGTACATAGGGCAATGGTATCTGTCACACATTCTGTTATCATTTTTACCACCCCTCCCCAAACCCACCCCTCACTTCCCTCTATGCTATCTATCCTTCCTCCATTCTTGCCACCCTTCCCCCCTGCATTATGCATCATCATTCATTTATCAGAAAGACAATTTGGCCTTTGGATTTTTGGGAATGGCTGAGCTCACTTAGCATAACAGACTCCAACATCAACCATTTACCTACAAATACCATAATTTTATTTTTCTTTATGGCTAATTAATATTCCATTATGTATATATACCACAGTCTCTTTATCCATTCATCTACTGAAGGGCATCTAGGTTGATTCCACATTCTAGCTATTGTGAATTGAGCAGCTATGAACATTGATGTGGCTGCATCACTGTAGCAATCTGATTTTAAGTCCTTTGGGTATAGGCCAAGGAGAGGGATAGCTGGGTCAAATGGTGGATCCATTCCAAGTTTTCTAAGGAATCTCCACACTGCTTTCAAGAGTGGCTGCACTAACTTGCACTCCCACCAGCAATGTATGAGTGTACCCTTTTCCCCACATCCTTGCCAACACCTGGTGTTGCCTGTATACTTAATAAAAGACATTCTAATTGGGGTAAGATGAAATCTTAAGGTGGTTTTGATTTGCATTTCTCTTATAATGACTGATTTTGAACATTTTTTAATAAATCTGTTAATTGCTTGTAGATCTTCCTCTGTAAAGTGTCTGTTCATGTCCTTTGCCCATTTGTTGATTGGGTTATTAGTGTTCTTGGTGTAAAGATTTTTGAGTACGTTGTAGATTCTGGAGATAAGAGCTCTATCTGAAGTGTGTGTGGCAAAGATTTTCTCCCACTCTGAAGGCTCTCTCTTCACATTGCTGATTGTTTCCTTTGCTGAGAAAAAGCTTTTTAGTTTGACTCTATCCCAATCATTGATACCCGCTTTTATTTCTTGAGCTTTGGGAGTCATGTTAAGGAAATCTGGTCCTAGGTCAACATGATGAATATTTGGACCTATTTTCTCTTCTGTTAAGTGCAGAGTCCCTGGTCGAATTTCTAGGTCCTTGATCCACTTTGAGTTTAGTTTTATACAGGGTGAGGGATATGGGTTTAGTTTCATTTTGCTGCATATGTATTTCTAGTTTTCCAGCACCATTTGTTGAAGAGGCTGTCTTTTCTCCATTGCATGTTTTTGGCTCCTTTGTCAAGTATGAGATATCTGTATTTATGTAGGTTTGTCTCTGTGTCCTCTATTCTGTACCATTGATCGACCTGTCTATTTTGGTACCAATACCATGCTGTTTTTGTTACTATTGTTCTGTAGTATACTTGAAAGTCTGGTTTTGTGATACCCCCTGCTTCACTCTTCTTGCTGAGGATTTCTTTAACAATTCTGGGTCTCTTATTCCTCCAAATGAATTTCATGATTTCTTGCTCTATTTCTATGATGTCCGTCCGTCATTGGGATTTTAATTGGAATTGTATTGAATTTGTATAGCACTTTTGAAAGTATGGCCATTTTGTCAATATTAATTCTGTCTATCCAAGAACATGGGAGATCTTTCCATCTTCTCAGATGCTCTTTAACTTCTTTCTTTAGTGTTCTATAGATCTCATTGTAGAGGTCTTTCACTTTTTTGTTAGATTGATTCCCAAGTATTTTTTTTTTTGAGGTTAATGTGAATGGGGTAGTTTTCCTAATTTCTCTCTCAGTGGATGTATCACTTATGAATAAAAATGCATTAGGTTTATGAGCATTAATTTTATATCCTGTTACTTTACTGCATTCATTTATGAGTTCCAGAAGTTTTCTGGTGGAATTCTTAGGGTCTTCTAAATATAGAATCATGTCATCAGAAAATAGGGATAGTTTGAGCTCTTCTTTTCCTATTCTGATTCCTCTAATTTCTTGGGTCTGTCTAATTGCTCTGGCTAGAGTTTCAAGAACAATTTTGAAAAGTAGTGGCGAAAGAGGGCATCCCTGCCTTTTTCCAGTTCTCAGGGGGAATGCTCTCAATTTCTCTCCATTTAGAATGAAGTTACCTGTGGGCTTAGCATAGATAGACTTTACAATGTTAAGGAATGTCCCCACAATCCCTATTTTTTCTAGGGTTTTGAGCATGAATGGGTGCTGTATTTTATCAAATGCTTTCTCTGCATCTACTGAAATAATCATGTGGTTCTTGACTTTAAGTGTGCTGATGTGGTGAATTACATTTATTGATTTCCAGATGTTGAAGCAACCTTGCATGCCCGGAATGAAACCCACTTGATCATGGTGCACTATCTTTTTAATATGCTTTTGTATACGATTCACTAAAATTTTGTTAAGAGTTTTTGCACCTATGTTCATTAGAGATACGGGTCTGAAATTTTCTTTCCTTGATGTGTCCTTCTCTGGTTTTGGTGTCAGCGTGATATTAGCTTCATAGAATGAGTTTGGAAGGGTTCCCTCCTCCTCTATTTCGTGAAATACTTTGAGGAGTATTGCAATGAACTCTTCTTTGAAGGTCTTGTTGAACTCTGCTGTGAATCCATCTGGTCCTGGACTTTTCATTGTTGGTAGGCTTTTGATGTCTTCTTCTATTTCATTGCTTGAAATTGATCTATGTAAGTTGTGTATGTTGTCCAGATTCAGTTTGTTGGCTCATATGCCTCTGAACCTGTTGATGTTTTCCAGGTTTTCTATTTTGTTGGAGTATAAATTTTCGAAGTAGCTTCTTATTATGTTTTGTATTTCAATTGTGTCTTGGCTCACACCAAGAACATGGGACCTGGATCCTCTTGGACCCCCTGCCCTGTGCTGGTAATACCAGAAACCATGTTTTTGTGACTCCCTTCTCTTGCAACATATGCTGGAGTTTCATGGACCATTTTGGGGTGCACAATATTGTGGAGGCAAAGATCTCCTTGATTATTTTCTTAATTTTTTCTGATTATTTTATTTTTAAAATGATAAATAAAATTGTATGTGTTTAAATTGTACACATATTTAATCTACTATAAATTGGAAAACTACAAAATCTGAAAAATTAACACATGCATTACCTCATATTTTTATTGTTTTCATAGTAAGAACACTGACATCCACTCCTCATTTAAAAAAAATTGATTCATAATTATTAACTGTAGTCATCATGACATAAAAATGATCTCTTTAACTTATTCATTTATCCTCCTGGAATTTGGCATTCTTTTACAAATTGGCCTCCCAACTGTCCTCATCTTGGGTAAACACCTTTCTGCTAGTTCTGTTTTTAAATTCTACATAGGAATGAGTTCATGAGGTATTTATCCTTCTTGCCTGGTTTATTTACTCAATATACTGCTCTCCAGGTTCATCCATGTTGTTTTGAATGAGAAGGTTTCCCATTTATGCCTGAATAGCATTTCAGTGTGTGTGCATGCCATATTTTCTCTATCCCCTCATCTGTTGATGGACATTCATGTGAATTTTGTAACTTGGTGTTGTTAACGGATCAAGACATGAGAGTGAAGATACTGGTTTTATTTCCTTGGACTTATACTCAGTCCTGGGATCACTGGATCATTCTATTTTAATAGTTTGGAGGAACTTCTTATTGTTTTCTATAGCATTTATACTAATTTGTATTCCCATCCATGATATGCAAGAGTTCCCGCTCCTCCATTTCCTCCTCAATAGTTATCTCATATCTCTAACAGTTTGATAACAATCATTCCAACATGTGTAAGAAACCAATACAGAGCTTTCACATTGCAAAGAAATAATCCACAGACATAAGGGGCAACGAATGGAATAGGAGAATTTATTTGGAGGCTATTCATTGGATAAGAGGTGAATATTCAAGATATGTGGAACATAATAGTAAGAGAACAAACAACTTTATTAAAAGTGGACAAAGGAAATAAAATACTCATTATCTCTAATCACCAGAGTAAAGTAAATGAAAAGCACAATGAGGTATCAACCCTTTCCTGTTGGAATGGCTATTATTAAAAACACATAAGAAATGATGCTGAGCATGTAGAGAAGAAGGATCCTTGAACACTGTGGGAAGGAACAGAAAATAGTATGGAGGTTCCCCCAAATATTAAAGTAGAAGTGCCATATGATCCATCAATCTCCCTACCTTATGCCTACCTAAAAGATCTGAAGTCAGCAATAAAGAGATGTGTCTGATCCCATTATCAAAACATTGTTGCTCACAAGAAGCAAGGTGTGGAGTCACACTAAGTGTTTATCATCACAAGAATACATTTATCCAAATATATATATATATATCCATATCCATATATATATATGTACATATATATATATATATATATCCATATCTATCTATCTATCTATCTATCCACACACACACCTACATGAACCAGGAATAAGAAGAATGAAAACCTGTCATTATCTTCCACTTGGGTAAACATGTACGACATTATGATAAGAGAAAGGAACCAGGCAGAGAAAAACTGCATGAACTAACTTAAGTGTGGAGTGGAAAAGGTAGAACTCATACAAACAAAGTAAAATGGTGAACAACAGAGTCTGAGGGGTGGAGGATTTGGTGTATGTTGGTCAAAGTGCACAAATTTCATTTAGCTGGAAGGAATAATGTCAAAAGTTCTATTGTGCCAGGTGTGCTGGCCCACGCTGTAATCCCTGTAGCTCAGGAGGCTGAGGCAGGAGCATTGCAAGTTCAAAGTCAACCTCAGCAATTCAAGGCTCTAAGCAACTTAGTGAGACCCTATGTCAAAATAAAAAATAAAAATGCTGGGGAAGGGGCTCAGTGGCAAAGCACGCCTGGGTTAAATATCCAGTACCAAAATAAAAGAAAACAAAACAAAAACCCATAAAAGTTCTATTGCACATCAAGATGAGTATAGTTAATATCAATAAATTATGTACTTGAAAAAAATGAAAACCATCATGCCGAATACACAAAGCAATATTTTTTTTTTATTTTTACAGATTGCATTTTGATTCATTGTACACAAATGTGGTACAACTTTTTGTTTCTATGGTTGTGCATGAAGTAGATTCATACCATTCATATAGTCATACATGTACATAGGATAATGATGTCTGTCTTGTTCTACTGTATTTCCTACCACCACTTCTTCCCCATCTCATTTCCATCCACATAACCCAAAATTCCTCCATTCTTCTCTTAACTCCCACCCTCCCACCCCTGTTATGTATCATTATCCACTTATCAGAGAAAAAATTTGACCTTCAACTTTTGGGGATTGTCTTATTTCACCTAACATGATATTCCCAAATCCATCCATTTACCTGCAAATGCCATCATTTATCCTTCTTTATGGCTGAATAATATTCCTTTGTGTATAAATACCACAGTCTCTTTATCCACTCATCTATTGAAGATTGGTTCCACAATCTAGCTATTTTGAATTGAGCTGCTATAAACATCGATGTGGCTGCATTACTGTAGTGGGCTGATTTTAAGTGGTTTGAGTATAAACCAAGGAGTAGGATAACTGGATCAAAAGTGGGTCCATTCCAAGTTTTCTGAGGAATCTCCTTACAACTTTCCAGAGTGGCTGCACCAATTTGCAAATCCAGCAATGCATAAGTGTACCTTTTCCCCATGTCCATGCCACTTCAGGACCCTGGACAAAGCAATATTGACCAAGAAAAATGTTGCTGGGAGCATTGAAATGCCTGACCTCAAAATATACTCCAGAGGTATAGTAAGAAAAACAGCATAGTTTTGTTATAAAGACAGCCATAATGACCAATGGAATAGAATAGAAGATACAAAGACAAACATACATAGATACAGGTCTCAGATACTTGAGGAAGGTGTCAAAACATACATTTAAAGATAGCCTTTTTAAAATATGGTGGTGGGAACTCGGAAATCTATATGCAGAGGAATGGAAACAGATCCCTATCTTTCACCCTGAATAAGAGTCAAGTCAAAGTAATCAAAGACCTAGGAATTAGACCAGAACCTCTTCAACTCCTGGAAGAAAACATAGGGTCAATTTTACAACATATTTACTGACATCGACTGTGCAAGGCAAGACCTCTAAAGCTCAAGAAATAAAACAAAGAATGATTACATGGAATAGCATCAAGTTAAAAAATGTTCTGCATGGCCAGGGTAAAAATTAAGAGTGTGGAGAGAGAGTTACAGAAGGGGATAACATTTTTTTCCAGCTATTTCTCTAGATATTAATACCTAGAATATATAAAGAATGCGAAAACTTAACACCAAAACAACCATATAAACCAATTAAAAATGTGCAAAAGAACTAAGAGGCACTTCACAAAAGAAAAAATTTAAATGATCAACAAACACATGCAAAAATGTTCTATATCAGAAAAATACAGGCAGTCCAAACCCAGCTCTGCTACTGTGCAGAAGCTCTGAGTGACTCACAGCTTGGCTAGGATCAAGTCCTATCTTTCGTGTCACTTTTAAGTTTATACCCATATTTTGTTGTCACCTTTTCTGTTTCAAAGGACTGTGAGAAGGTGAGATCTGGCTGGGAGCAGAGCTGCTTACTAGCTCCAGTGGGGAATTTTTGCCCAGCGGCACCATTCTACAGCTTCCCTGGTGGAGAGACTCCATCTTCAGCTGCCTGAGCCCTCAGACCTAAGCCCACCCATTCCGCGGGGACACAGTGTTGCAGCTCCAGGTGAGATTTGGCTGGGAGCGGAGCTGCTTGCCAGCTCCAGCGGGGAATTTGGACCTGTCGGCGCCATTCTACAGCTTCTCTGGTGGAGAGACCCCATCTTCAGGTGTATGAGCCCTCGGACCTAAGCCCAGCCCTTCCCCCAGGGACACGGCGCTGCAGCTCCAGGTGAGATCTGGCTGGGAACGGAGCAGCTTGCTGGCTCCAGTGGGGAATTTGGGCCCATGGGCGCCATTCTGCAGCTTCCCTGGCGGTTAGACGCCATCTTCAGCTGTCTGAGCCCTCGGACCTAAGCTCAGCCCTTCCTGCCCGGACAAGGCGCTGTGGCTCCAGAGCCACGGTGCTGCATCTCCTGGTTGACTCTGCCGAGGAGCATTAATCATTCCCAAACTTGAGGTTGTGAGACAGCAGCTATCTTGGGTCACCACTTGATCAAGCACCTCTCAAACATCTGGTGAGTTACTGGAAATCTGCAGGGACACCCTAAGTCTTTACAGGGAAATTGCAATCACTCTGATTTGCACTACTAGAGGGGAAGATACATGAGCAGCATGAGAAAAAACGGGAAGAAAGTGTCCCAAACAAACCTAGATGACATATCAAGAGATCCCAAAGACAGCATGGTAGAAGGAATGACAGAAATGGAGTTCAGAATGTTCATAATTAAGATGATCTGAGAAGAGAATAAGGTGACGAGAGAGCAGATTCAGGCTATGAATAATCAGCTAATAGAGCAATTGCAAGAAGCAAAAAATCATTTCAATAAAGAGATAGAAGTTCTGAGAAAAAAACAAACAGAAATCCTTGAAGGAAACAAGGAAATGAAGGAAACAATAAACCAAGTTAAAAACTCAATAGAAAGCATAATTAACAGAATAGATCACTTGGAATACAGAACCTCAGACAATGAAAACAAAATATTTAATCTTGAAAACAAAGTGGAACAAACATAGAAGATGGTTAGGAATCATGAACGAAACCTCCAAGAAATATGGGACATCATGAAAATACCAAAATTAAGAGTGATTGGGATTGAGGAAGGCACAGAGATACAAACTAAGGGTATGGACAATCTGTTCAATGAAATAATATCAGAAAATTTCCCAAATACGATGAATGAGATGGAAAATCAATTACAAGAGCCCTACAGGACACCAAATGCACAGAATTTCAACAGATTCACAACAAGGCACATTATAATGAAAATACCTAACATAAAAAAAAAAAAAAGATAGAATTTAAAAGGCTGCAAGAGAAAAGCAGCAGATTACCTAGAGGGGAAAACCAATACAGACATGAGCAGATTTCTCAGCCCAGACACTAAAATCAAGAAGGGCCTGGAAAAATATATTTCAAGCTCTGACAGAAAATGGATGCCAACCAAGAATCTTATACCCAGCAAAACTTACCTTCAGATTTGATGATGAAATAAAATCCTTCCATGATAAACAAAAGCTTAAAGAATGCACAAAGAGAATGACTGCTCTACAGAACATTCTCAACAAAATATTCGAAGAGGAAGAAACAAAAAATAACAATCTGGGTCACCATGAGGAGGAACTACCCTAAAGAGAGAGTCAATCAAAGGAGAAACAAAGTTAAGCTAAAAACCCCAAAAAAGCTAAAATGACAGGAAATTCAATTCATATCTCAATAATAACTCTGAATGTAAATGGCCTAAACTCATCAATCAAAAGACATAGACTGGCAGACTGGATTAAAAGAAAGACCCAACAATATGCTGCCTTCAAGAGACCCATCTCATAGAAAAACATGCTCACAGACTAAAGGTGAGAGGTTGGGAAAAAACATACCATGCACATGGACTGAGTAAAAAAGCTGGGGTTTCCATTCTCATTTCAGATAAAGCAGACTTCAAGTCAAAGTTTGTCAGAAGGGAAAAAGAAGGACACTTCATACTGCTTAAAGGAAGCATAAATCAGCAAGACATAAGAATCATAAATATTTATGCACCAAGCAATGGTGCATCCATGTATGTCAATCAGATCCTTCTCAATTTCAGGAATCAAATAGACCAAAACACAATAATGCTCGGAGACTTTAACACCCCTCTCTCACCTTTGGACAGATCCTCCAAGCAAAAATTGAACAAAGAAATCATAGGACTCAATGACACAATCGCTAATTTGGACTTAACAGACATATATAGAATATTCCATCCATCAAAAAGCAAATACACTTTCTTCTCAGCAGCTCATGGTTCCTACTCTAAAATAGACCATATGGTATGCCACAAAGCTACTCTTAGCAAAAACAAAAACATAGAGATACTACCATGTATACTATCAGAACATAATGGAATGAAATTAGATATCAATGATAAAGTTAGAAACAGAAACTATTCTAAGACCTGGAGATTAAATAATATGCTATTGAATGATACATGGATAACAGAAGACATTAGGTGAGAAATTAAAAGATTCTTAGAAGTCAACAAGAACAAAGATAAAACATATAGAAATCTCTGGGATATTATGAAAGCAGTGCTAAGAGGAAAGTTCATTGCACGGAGTACATTTAATGAAACAATGAAAAGTAAACAAATGAATGACCTCACATTACAGCTCAAAGCCCTAGAAAAAGAGGAACAGATCATCATCAAAAGTAGTAGAAGACAGGAAATAATCAAAATCAGAGGTGAAATCAATGAAATTGAAACAAAAGAAACAATTCAAAAAATTGACAAAACAAAAAGTTGGTTCTTTGAAAAAATAAACAAAATTGATAAACCCTTAGTGACACTAAAGAAAAGAAGGAGAGAGAAACTCCAAATTACTAAAATTCGTAATGGGAATGGAAATATTACAACAGACACAATTGAAATACAAAACCTAATAAGAAGCTACTTTGAAAATTTGTACTCCAACAAAATAGAAAACCTGGAAGATATCAACAGGTTCCTAGAGACATATGAGCCACCCAAACTGAATCTGGAGGACATTCACAACTTAAATAGATCAATTTCAAGCAATGAAATGGAGGAAATCATCAAAAGTCTACCAAGAAAGAAAAGTTGAGGTCCAGATGGATTCACAGCCGAGTCCTATAAGACCTTCAAAGAAGAGCTCATTCCAATACTCCTCAAAGTATTTCATGAAATAGAAGAGGAGGGAACCCTTCCAAACTCATTCTATGAAGCTAATATCACCCTGATACCAAAACCAGAGAAGGACACATCAAGGAAAGAAAATTTCAGACCCATATCTCTAATGAACATAGATGCAAAATTTCTTAACAAAATTTTAGCGAACCGCATACAAAAGCATATCAAAGATAGTGCACCATGATCAAGTGGGTTTCTTCCCAGGGATGCAAGGTTGGTTCAACATCTGGAAATCAATAAATGTAATTCACCACATCAACAGACTTAAAGTCAAGAACCACATGATTATTTCAATAGATGCAGAGAAAGCATTTGATAAAATACAGCACCCATTCAAGCTCAAAACACTAGAAAAAATAGGGATAGTGGGGACATTCCTTAACATTGTAAAGGCTATCTATGCTAAGCCCACAGCTAACATCATTCTAAATGGAGAAAAATTGAAAGCATTCCCCCTGAGAACTGGAACAAGGCAGGGATGCCCTCTTTCACCACTACTATTCAATATTGTTCTTGAAACTCTAGCCAGAGCAAATAGACAGACCAAAGAAATTAGAGGAATACAAATAGGAAAAGAAGAGATCAAACTATACCTCTTTGCTGATGATATGATTCTCTATTTAGAAGATCCTAAGAATTCCACAAGAAAACTTCTGGAACTCATAAATGAATGCAGTAAAGTAACAGGATATAAAATTAATGCTCATAAATCTAATGCATTTTTATTCATAAGTGATGCATCCTCTGAGAGAGAAATTAGGAAAAGTACCCCATTCACATTAACCTGATATAAAATAAAATACTTGTGAATCCTAACAAAAGAAGTGAAAGACCACTACAATGAGAACTACAGAACACTAAAGAAAGAAGTTAAAGAGAATCTGAGAAGATGGAAAGATCTCCCATGTTCTTGGATAGGCAGAACTAATATTGTTAAAATGGCCATACTTCCAAAGTGCTATACAAATTCAATGCACTTCCAATTAAAATACCAATGACGGACCTCATGGAAATAGAGCAAGCAATCATGAAATTCATTTGGAGGAATAAGAGACCCAGAATTGCTAAAGCAATCCTTAGCAAAAAGTGCAAAACAGGGGGTTTCACAATACCAGACTAACTATACTACAGAGCAATAGTAACAAAAACAGCATGGTATTGGTACCAAAAGAGACAGGTAGAACAATGGTACAGAATAGAGGACACAGAGACAAACACACATAAATACATGTATCTCATACTTGACAAAGGGGCCAAAAACATGCAATGGAGAAAAGACATGCTCTTCAACAAATGGTGCTGCGAAAGCTGGAAATCCATATGCAGCAAAATGAAACTAAACCCATATCTCTCACCCTGTACAAAACTCAACTCAAAGTGGATTAAGGGCCTAGAAATTAGACCAAGGACTCTGCACCTAATAGAAGAGAAAATAGGTCCAAATCTTCATCACTTTGGCCTAGGACCAGATTTCCTTAACATGACTCCCAAAGCGCAAGAAATAAAAGCTGGGATCAATGATTGGGATAGCGTCAAACTAAAAAGCTTTTTCTCAGCAAAGGAGACAATCAGCAATGTGAAGAGAGAGTCTTCAGAGTGGGAGAAAATCTTTGCCACACACACTTCAGATAGAGCACTAATCTCCAGAATCTACCAAGTTCTCAAAAATCTTTAAACCAAGAACACTAATAACCGAATCAACAAATGGGCCAAGGAAAGGAACAGACACTTTACAGAGGACGATCTACAAGCAAACAACAGATTTATGAAAAAATGTTCAACAACACTCATTATAAGAGAAATGCACTTCAAAACCACCTTAAGATTTCATCTCACCCCAATTAGAATGTCTTTTATTAAGAATACAGTTAACAACAGGTGTTGGCGAGGATGTGGGGAAAAGGGTACACTCATACGTTGCTGGTGTGAGTGCAGGTTGGTGCAGCCACTCTGGAAAGCAGTGTGGAGATTCCTTAGAAAACTTGGAATGGATCCACCATTTGACCCTGCTATCCCACTCCTTGGCCTATACCCAAAGGACTTAAAATCAGATTACTATAGTGATGCAGCCACATCAATGTTCATAGCTGCTCAGTTCACAATAGGTAGATTTTGGAATCAACCTAGATGCCCTTCAGTAGATGTATGGATAAAGAAACTGTGGTATATATACACAATGGAATATTACTCAGCCATAATGAAGAATAAAATTATGGCATTTGTAGGTAATTGGATGATGTTGGAGACTGTTATGGTAAGTGAGATCATGCAGTCCCCAAAATCCAGGGGCCGAATGATCTCTCTGATAAATGAATGATGATGCATAATGTGGGGTCATGGGTGGGAAGAATGGGGGAAGGATAGATAGCATAGAGGGAAGGGAGTGGTGGGGTTGGGGTGTGGGGTGTTAGAATATTAACAGTATGTGTGACAGATACCATTGCCCTGTGTACGTGCATGAACACACAGATGGTGTGACTCTACTTTGTGTACAACCAGTGAAACAATAGCTGTACTCTATTTGTTTTCAATGAATCAATAAATCAATAAAAAATAAAAATGAATAAAGGTTCATAGAAGCAAAAGAATAAATAAATAAATAAATAAATAAATAAATAAATAAATAAATAAAAAATAAAGCAGTCAAGGGGAATGAAGGAAGGAAGAAAGTGGCTGTGTGGGAGGAAGGAAAGAAGGAAGAAAGGCAAAAAACAGGGATCACAAAGAATGAGGCATGGTCTCAGAGATTTCCCAGGCATTTTATCATTATGATTCTTATGAAGAAGCCAGTTTTCAAGGATTCCCCCTTCCTTATTCAAAATTTCATCACTGTTCTTACAGAAAGCAGAATAAGAAAGGTAGAAATCTGTACTTAGTTTCAGGGTCCCATTATACTCCATTCTAACCTAAGTCTCCATTTAGAAACTGTGTGAAAGAGAGAAAATATGTCAAAGCAATATTTTCAGGCTAAATAAAGTCGCACAAGGCAAGTGAAATTCACACTTGTGAAATGGTAATTGTCTTCCTTTGACTCTTGTATGATTTCATTCCAATTCCTTCAGGAAGAACAAGAGTTTAAGCATCTTAAGACACTTCTCTTCAAAGTTAAGAAGTTTCACATTGAAAGGAACATATTCATTGAACATGAGTCAGCATGTGCCATGATAAGGGCTTTAACCATCACATTAGAACTCTCAGGACAAAGCCTGATCCAGGTTGGAAATATCTGTAGATTAAGGA
This sequence comes from Glaucomys volans, assembly GCA_020662805.1. Classification (NCBI taxonomy): domain Eukaryota; kingdom Metazoa; phylum Chordata; class Mammalia; order Rodentia; family Sciuridae; genus Glaucomys; species Glaucomys volans. Next base: position 62,097 of record JAJEJO010053893.1, read on the forward strand.
CCCCATGGATTAAAGACATCTTCAGGGAGAAACATAAGAAGGGTGTCCTGATGAAGTGGTTGAGGAGAAACAAATGTAAATTCTTATACAAGCAAAGTCAAAGGTGCTTCTGGAATAGAAATATGAAGAAGCATATTTTTTCAGGAAAGAAAATGTAAATTCACAGCCTTTGCCTTGGAAGTCCAAGCATCCACCTACTTCTGAGGTCAGTGACCTCTCAAGGACCAGATGTTGCTCTGCTGAGTAGCCTCCCCAGGACCCCCTTCACATCCTTGTTCCTCAGGTTGTAGATGAAGGGGTTCAACATGGGGGTGACATGTCATTTCAGTGTACATCAATGAAATGACTGTGCTCTTCTTGGAAGAATGGGTCACAGCAAAACTGAGGTAAACCCCAAGTGCTGTTCCATAGAACAAGGAGACCACACAGAAGTGGGAGCCATAGGTGGAAAATGTTTTATACTTGCTCTCAATGGAGGACATCCTCTTTAAGGAGGAGACAATCTGAGAGTAAGAGAAGAGGATCCCAGTCACAGGAAACACACAGAGCAGTGCTGTTGCTACCAGCAGGATGATGATATTGATGAGGGTATCAGAACTGGCCACCTTGAGAGCCTGTCCTAATTCACAGAAGAAATGTGGGATTTTGGTGCCTATGGAGAAGCTCAGCCTCTTCATCAGGAGAATATGAAACAGGGAACTGCAGAAGATTATGATCCAGCACAGGAGAACCAGGAGGACACATAAGTGAGGGTTCATGTTGATCATGTAGTTCAGGGGGTGGCAGATGGCCACAAAGCGGTCATAGGTCATCACATTCAGTAGGAAATTATCCATTCCAGCAAAAACATGAAGAAATACACCTGAGTGAGATTCTCTACGTAAGAGATGTCTTTCCTCTGTGCCTGAAAGTTCACCAGCACCTTTGGAACTGTGGTGGAGGTTAAACAGATGTCAGTCAATGAGAAGTTGGAGAGGAAGAAGTACATGGGGGTGTGGAGGTGGGAGTCAGAGCAGATGGGCAAGATGATGAGCAGGTTCCCAAGCACTGTGACCAGGTACATGGACAGGAACAGTCCAAAGAGGATGGGCTGCAGGTCTGGATCCTCTGAGAGACCCAGGAGGAGAAATTGTGATAGGACTTTGCTGTTCCCTGATTCCATGTAGCTTTTCTTCCCCTTGAGAAATCAATAACAATTCAAAAACAACAAACAAATGAAAGAATCAAACAAACCAAATAAAACCAATACAACTGAATCTCTAGTAGCTTTCCCTTCACAATGTCACCCCTGGGTGGACGTCCTTTGGCATCCATGATTCCTTCCCACAGTGATTCATTCACATAGCTAAGTGGTAACTCACTTCACTTTTGAATGTCTATAAAAATTAAACCTTTCTTAACCTAGCAGACATCTCTCATTTTACGTGCACTCAATTCTTTTAATTCCCTTTTTAAAATTTGTGTACATGAGCTAATTTCATCTTTGTTGTGATCCATCCAGAATATTGGAACATATTTCATATTGGATAATCCTGATATTCCCTTGAAAGAAATAGCTCTATAATAGTGATAAAGCATGGACTTACAAGTAATAGTAATCTTTATTCTATGTTTTAGTTATTCCTCATGATTGCTGAGTCACTACCTTTCTTTAACCTAAAGATGACGATGGTGATGATGATGATGATGATGATTGCTTTGATTTTGAAGTTTAAAAATTCCTGTATACAGTAGGAGTCTGAATAAGTGATAATTGTCACTATTATCTTTATTATTCTACTTTGTGATAATTGTCTTAGATAAGTAGCACTTCCAAGAAGCAATATAGAGCTTGATTTGTAATTGGGTTCTTGAGTCAGACTTCCTAGAGCAGGGTTGGCCTACCAATCGTATCATGTATGTCCTTGAGAAAGTTACTTAAACTCTATTAGTTACACATGCTTTACCTCTCCAGTAGGAGTAGCAAATATTTCCTACATGATAGGACGTATAAAGGAAATCAGTGACCTGGTAATGTGAATATTGTGTTGTGGTCCCTGTGACCTTCGATGGACACTTAAATGTGAACTTCCATTCTTAACATCACAATACATTTTTCTTTAATGGATACCATTTAGCAATATCCCCCTTAAGGATGAAAGTATGATCCTTCTAAATAAAACAAATCTGCTGGGCACAGTGGCCCTCATCTGTAATGCTGGTGGCTTGGGATGCTGAGGCAGGAGAATCACAGGTTCAAAGCCAGCCTTGGCAGCTTATCAAGGCCCTGAGTGAGACCCTTTCTCAAAATAAAAAAATAAAATGGGCTGGGAATGTGGTTCAGTGGTTCAGTATCCCTGGGTTCAATCCTCCACTGCCAAAAAATAAAAAAATAAACACACACACACACACACAAACAAACACATTTTTAAAAAGTCTGTTACCTCTTAGGATCACTGTGTGGCATTTCTAATTATTGAAAGTAGGATCTTCGTGGTTCCTACTTTCAGAGAATGACTGCCCAGTGAACTCTTCCCATGTGAGGAATAAGAATGTGGACCACATAAAAAGAGGAGAAAATTATACTGCAGCACAATTAAACTCAAACACAATGCATATGTGAGTGTGTTCTTGCTCTCCCCACTCTTGGGCGGTATGATTTTTGTTAAAATAGCACAGGTAATCGCCACAATGCATGCTTAATGGATTTGATTAAAATATTCAAGACCTCAGTAAATCAGCTCATCTTAAAATATCAAAAGACAAATGTAAGTTTGAAAATGAATGTTTACAATCTACATGTTAGGAAAAGGGCCAGCATTATTAATGACTCTAGGATGGAAACTGGAGACAGACAGATCACTGAGGACCCATTTAATGGGTGAGAGCAGCCAGAGAGTCTTTTCTGAAGTAGGAATATTTCACTGGGAGAGCAGGCTGGGTCACTATTAATTACAGGAAGGAAGGAACGGTTAGGGGACTGAGAGGAGGGAGAAGGTAGGAGCAGAGGAATGAATATGACCCATGTACATACATCAATTACCACAGTGAGTCTCACCACCATGCATATCCACAAGACACTACCAAAAATAAATAGAAAGAAAGACAGAAAGGAAGGAAGGAAGGAAGGAAGGAAGAAAGAAAGAAAGAAAACAAAAAAAACCCCAAAAGTAAATAGCAGAAGATCAGTGGAGTAGAGGAAAGGGAGGAGGGAAGGGAAAGGACCAACACTGGGAAATGAATTAGAGCAAATTATATTTATCCTTTATAATTACATCAAAATGAATCCTGGTATGCATAACTCTGAAGAACTAATAAAAATAAGGAGACTTTTAAAATACATAAATGAATAATTACATACCAACATGCAGCAAATCTAACATAGGAAAGAGTGGAAAAGAGCTGGAGACTCCCCAGGAAATAATGGACAGAGATCTAGAGCAGGTAACAGAACAAGATCTGGGGAACAGAGGTCTCAATGGAAGCTAAAGTTCCTTCAGGGTCCAGGGGCTACAGCTTCAAAGACCAAGTGAGTCCAGGACATTGCCAGTATCCTGATTCTGGAGGCAGAACCCAGGATCCAGGTTCTCCACTGTCTCCCTTCTTGCTCCGGAGCCTCACTGGGACACATCAGCTCGAAGGCTGAGGCTGAAAGCTCTCTTCTCTATCATCTGTCCCTGGGAAGCCCACGTGGGTTTTCAAGAGGGCTGCATCCCATAATCACATGTAAATGGCACAGGGGCATGTTTAAAGTTTCTGTCCTCTTAAGTGTTGAACTCTCAGAGCTCCTAATTAAGCAGATTGTTCCATTGTCTTTTCATTTCCAAATAATTCTGCTCCCTTGGAGCATGACAGAGATGGCAGAATGGGAAATTTTCAGTCAATTTTGTTTGTCCATGCCCCCAATCAGTTGAGAGGGGATTTCCTCCAAGGGGAACCTCACTTTTTTGGTTGGATTTAAAGTTATAAGTGTCCCCTAAGGAAGAATTAAATTCGACAAGGACACAATCCAAGGAACTTCCTATGCCATCTCCATTCAAGAGTCTTTGGAGATTGAATGGATCATCAGTGTCCACAATGTTATTGATGGAAAAGCATTCCATCCTTTCTTTTTTCTTAATTATTTTTGTTTCTCACATTTAATAATTTTTGATGGACAGAATTGTGTTGATTGTTTATGACCTTATGCTTAGAAGCATTTTGCACTGAAAAACAGTTAAGTCTAGGAAATTAACATGTACATTGCCTCATATTTGTGCATTTTAGTGGTGAGTCATTTAATATCTAGTCAAAATTTTTCAAAAATAGGACATATCATTAGCTATAGTCACCAAACTATAGAGAACATCTCTTGAACTTTTTTTTTCCTATCTAGCTGTGTTTTTGTCTCCTCTGACCAATATTTCTCCAAAACCACCCTCAACTGCTCTAGGTTTTTATTGAGATCAACTTTCCAAAATTCCATGAGTGAGTAGTGACTTCCTGTCCCTGTTTTATCCTACCTTATAGAATGTTCTCGAGGCTCATTGTTGTAAATGACAGGACTTCCTTTTTTCTTATGCCTGAATACCCACGTCTGTGTGTGTATGTGTGTCTGCCTGTCCATCTGTTTGTCCACACACAGAGCACCTTTTCTTTACCCATTTAAGAATATATGGATGGACTCAGCTTGATTCCCAGTCTTGGCTCCCATGAACTGTGCCACCATGAACATGGGAAATCACATGTGCTTTAGACATGTTAAATTCATGTTCCATGGACATGGTGGGGATACTGGATCATTCTGAAATTCTATTTTATTTTCAGGGGAAACTCTGCCTTCTTGTCTATATTGGTTGTTGGTTGTACTGGTTTATAACCCCACCAACAAGAGATTTCCTGCTCTCCACATCCTCATCAACAATTACCATTCTTCTGATAAAGCCATTCTCCCAGGTGTGAGGCACTACCTTGCATTGATTTTGATTTGCATTTCCTTGATGCCTTCTGATATTTATTTTTTTCTTTCTAAAATTTTTTATTTGGTGTTAACTCCACAGGAAAACAAAACAAAACAAACAAACAAAACAAAAAATCAGTTACTCTGGTGTATTTGAAATAAGAACAATGCAACCTATGGGAGAAAAAAAAAATCTCAGCCCAGGAATGAAAACTGGTACTTTGGTTCCTGGAGACACAGTGTGCTTCAGATCATGGGCACTTAAGTGATTGACAGCTGTATTTTTCTTAATGCTTTTTGTGATCATCCATTCATAAACCCAAAAACCACACCCTTAGCTCTGTTACTGAAAGTCTCTGAGCTTTAGTCACTTAATTGTGAATTCAGAATTTGTTAATCCCTTGGCCCATTTATAATCCATCCCCATTCCCGGTGGAAGGTGTTGCAACCATCCCACACCTAAGGAGGTTGGCACCTCTGCCACCTAGAGCTCTGTCCTGATGAACAGCAGCTATCCACAGCCAACTGAATGTTGACCCCTAGTGACATTGGCATTTTCATGTCTTCCTTTGAGCAAAGTCCCTTTAGATCTTCTTTCTATTTTTAAATTGTGTTATTTGATTTCTAGCAATTGAGTTGTTTCAGTGTCTTATATATTTTGGTTCTTAATCCTTTATCAGATTTATAGCTTGCAGAGAATCCCTTACATTCTTTAGATTGTCTCCTTAATCTGTTGATTTACTTTTCAGAGTGTTGGATTCTTTAATTTATCAGTATCCTGTTGGTCTCCTGTCAGTTTTGTAGCTACTACTTTTGAAGTCATATTTTTAAAAAGTCACTGTAGGCTGATGCCACAGAGTCTTCCCCCTGTTTTCTTCTAGGATCTTTTTGCTCTCAGTTCTTAAATTCAGGTTTTCAGTCCACTCAGTTTAATTTGTTCTCTATAGTATGAGGATCTAGTTCTGTTCTTCTTCCTGTGGATTCCAGCCTTCCCAGCATCAGCTTCTGAAGAGCCTGTCCTTTTTCAATTGTTTACTCTCAGCACCTTTATCAAAAGTTGGTTGGCTGTAAATGACTGGATTTGTTTCTGGGCCCTCTTCCCTGTTCCCTTGGTCTGGGAGTCTATTTTTGTGTCAGGAGAAGGCTAATTTTTTTTTAAAATTACTAAGGCTTTGCATTGTGTGTTGAAATCACATGGAGCCATCAGACCTCCAGTTTTGTTCCTTTGGCCCCAAAGTTGCTTTGGTTATTGTGGATTTTAAGAATATTTCAATATTTTTCTATTTCATTGAAAAATATGATCTGTATTGATGGGGTATGCATGTTTAGGCATTATGGACATTTTAACAATATTAATTCTTCTGATCTATTAGCACATAACATTTTTCCATTTATTTTTCACTTCAATGTTTTCATTCATGTTGCATTCTTTTCAACACAGAACTTTCACCTTTCTTAGAGATCATTCCTTCTCATTATTTTATACTTATTGTAAGTGAAATCTATTTCTTGATTTTCTTTTCAGACACTGCACTGCAATTGTTTGGAAACACTACCAATAGATGGATATTAGCCTTCTATCCTGTAACTTGATGGAATTCACCTATTAATTCTTTCAGTGAATCCCTTGAGCTTTCTATAGATAAAAAATGTCATCTCCACACAGGGACGATTTATCATTTTCCCCCAATTTTTGATAGGGTAACTCCTGGCAGTGTGTTCAGTAGTGGTGAAGAGTGTGGATATCCATGTTTTGGTCTGGAAATGACAGGAAAAGCTTACACCTTCTTCGTATTTGAGTATGTGTTAGCTATGGTTTTGCCTACATTGCCTTTCTTTCAGTGAGGCACATTCCTTCTCTATCACATATTTTGTGGGTTTTCATCACAATGCATGCTGAATTTTGTCAAATGCATTTTCTACCTCTATTAGAAATGGCTATGTGGTTTTTGTCTTTCAGGCTATTATCATAATTTATAATGTTGATTTGGTAAATTTCATTCCTCAGCACCTCCTCTAGCCTTTACCATCTCCTCCCACATCCTTTCCCACATCCTTTTTCTCAACATTCCTGGTGTCCCATTTCCAAAGGAGTTCCCCCCACCCCTTTTTTTTCCCTTTCTAGTTTCCAAATATGAGTGAAAACCTATAACCCTTGACTTTCAGAATCTGGCATATTTCACTTAACATGATGCTCTTCGGTTCCATTCAAGTTCCTTAAATTCACATAATCTTATTCTTCTTTATGACTGAATCACACCAAATAGTGCACATGCATCACATTTTCTTTGTCCAGTCATCCATTGACAGACACCTATGTGATTCCATTATTTGGCAACAGTGAATTATTGCACTGCTATAAACATTGGTATGCATATACCACTATATATGCTGATTTTAGTTCTTTTATATTTTTATTTGTTGATTTTAGCTCTTTTAAATAAATTCCAAGAAGTGATAAAGTTGTGTCATATGGTGGTTCCATTCCTTTTCTTTTGAGGAATCTCCATAGTGATTTCTATAGTGGCTATGGAAAACTTACATTCCTCCCAAAAGTGTATGAGTGTTCCTTTTCCTTCATCACCTTAAAAATTATTGTTACTTGCATTCTTGATGATTGGCATTCTAACTGAAGAGAGATGAAATAGCAGTGTAGATTTTTAAAAAAATATTTTTAGTTGTAGATGTACACAATCCCTTTCTTTTTATTATTTTTATTTGTTGCTGAGGAATGAACCCAGTGCCTCCCATGTTTGAGACAAGCACTCCACCACTGAGCTATAACCCCTGCCCATTAGTGTATTTTTATTTGCATTTCTCTGATGGCTAAAGATGTTGAATTTTTTTTTCATATAATATTTTGCCACTTACACTTCTTTTGAGAAGTGTTCATTTGATTCATGTGCTTAGCTATTAGTTGGGTTATCTTTTGGGTTTTGGGGGTTTTTATGTGTTAAGTTTTATGAGTTCTTTATATGTTCTGAATATTAATCTTCATTTGGAAGATTAAGCAGCAAGGATTTTCTCCCATTCTGTAAGTTCTCTCTTCACATTCTTAAATATTTCTCTTGCTGTGCAGAAGCCTTTTAATTTGATTCCACCATATTTGTCAATTGTTGGTGTTATTTCCTTTAGAAGTCCTAATGAGGAGGTCATCACCTGAACCCATATGTTGGAGCACTGAGCTTGTGTTTTCTTCTGGGATTTGCAAATTCTCTAGTCTAATTCCTAGGTCTTTGATACATTCTGAGTTGACTTTTGTGCAGAGTGAGTGATAGGGATCCAGTTTCATACTTCTGCATATGGATACCCAGTTTTCTTGGTATCTTTTGTTAAAAGGGCTGTCTTTTGTTCACCCTTGTCAAAGAGCAGATGACGGTATCTGTGTAGGTTGGTTTCTGTCTTCTCTTTATTGGTCAGTGTGTCTAATTTTATGCCAGCCCTTTGCTACTTTTGTTACTATAGTCTTGCAGTATAATTTGCAATTGGGTACTGTGATACCTCCAACATGACTCATTTTGCTCAGAATTCCTTCAAGAATTCTGTGTCTTTTATTCTTGTATATGAATTTTAGGACCTTCTTTTGGCATCATTATACAAGCATGAACTCTAATTTGCTCCACTTCAGTCCTTAGTACTTCTCCTTTCCCTCTTATTCTTTCCTCTGTTCTCTTTCCTCTACTCTATTGGTTTTTCTTTTATTTATTTATAGTTTTATTTAAAATTAGTGCATTATAGATATACATAAAGGTAAAATTCAGTGAGCAGGAGGCAGGAGGGGCTGGAAAACAGAGGAACAGTGGGATGGAACTGACCAAACTACCATGTATGCATGTGAGTCTTCCTCTGAGAAATGTCTATTCACGTCCTTAGCTCATTTTTAAAGAAGCTGTTTGTTTTCTTCCTATTGGTTGTTTGATTTGCATTTATTTTCTCTGTTTATCTCTTATCTGATATATGATTTACATGATTTTGAAATATATTCTCCCATTCTGGAGATTGTGTCTTCACTCCATGGGATGCAATCTCATTTTAATATTTTTGCTTCTGCTGTCAAAATGTTTGCTTATCTAAAATAATAATTGTCCAAATGCATCATGTAGGTTTTTCATGCAAATCGTTTTTGTACTTATTAAGAGTTTCGGATGCCTTTTCATATGTCTTTCATTCATTTGTGTGTGTGTGTGTGTGTGTGTGTGTGTGTGTAGTGTGACATAAGGGTCTAGTTTACCTCTTCTGATATGGAAATCAAATTTTCCTAGCAAATTTTCCTAGCATATTTGACCAAATTTCCCACTTTGGGTTAAGGTCAAATTGTCAAAATTATTTACCCATGAATTGAACTATAAACTTGTACACTTATTTTTGCATCTTTATCCATTTCCATTTTTCTCTGTCTTCTGTTTATGCTCCTACTATGCTTCATTTTTTAATGATGACTTTTGAGGCATAGAAATTCTGATATTGATAAAGCCCAACATATCTATTTTGTTTACTGCTCATATGTTTAGTGTCGGATGCAAAAATTCATTGCAGAATTCAAGATAATTGAGACTTTTCTGTTTTCTTCTAAGGACTTTATGATTTTAACCACTGCCTTAAAACAATTGAACAATTTTTAGTTAATTTTTGTTTAAGTTGTGCCTTCCAATAAGAAGTCTTCTAGCCAACAAAGCAGGCTTTCAGAAGTGCAGGAGAGGTAAAGACTCCCCCAAAACAGGAGTAAAGGAGCTCATTGCCTCCAGGTGTCCTTCAAGAAATGTGAAAGCACACTAATGAGTAAAGCAAAGACATGAAAGTGTATAAAACACAACAGTAAAACATCTCAAATTCAGAATATTCTAATACTGCCCACAATGGAATATAAATCTCACATATTTTTAACATGAAGTATAAAAGACTAAACAATCAAAATACTAGCAACTATAATAATATGTTAAGGCAAATGAAATATAGAAAGAGTCTTCATTTATGAATACATCAGAATGAACACATTATTACTTACAATTATAATGCAGTAAGAAAAGAAGACACACAGGAACAAAAAAGAGGAAGAAGAGGGACTGGGTTAAAATGGAGCAAGCTATGGTTTACGTACTTATCAATGTCTCAAAATGAACTCCACTACTATGTATTAGTATGATGCAGTAAGAAGACACAAAAATGGAAAAGTGACCTATAAAAATGTTCAGCATCACTATTCATCAGAATAATGCAACAAAAGTCACAATGAGGTATCATTTTGCACCAAGTAGAATGACCACTATCATAAAGACAAAAGATAGCTGGTGTTGGTGAGGAACCTCTGAGCACTGTTGGCAGGAATGTAAATTAGTAGAGTTGTCATAGAGCACAGTATGGAAGTTCATCAAAAATTGAAAAATAGAATTACCATATGATCCAACAGCACCACCTCTGCATTTGTATACCAAAGACATGGAACCAGTTTGTTAAGATACACACCCTGTCCCACTGCATCAAGACTTCTTTACTCACAACATCAAAGACATGAAATCAACCAAAATGTTTGTCATCAGATGATCAGAAAGAAAATGTAGCCTATGCCCACAGTGGAAAGAAAGAATTAAAAAAGGAGATTCCACCATTTACTACAACATGGAACTTGGAGAACTTCATGTCTAAAGAAAGAGCCAAGCATACAAAGGGAAAGGCTGCATGAGCTCACGCTTAGGTGGACTCCTAAGAAGCCTGACTTGTAGGTGCAGAATGAAGCGGTGGCTACCAGAAGCAATAAGGTGGGGACTTTGGTAGCTTGGTGAAGGACATGAAATCTCAGGGAGACAGCAGAAGTAACTCCATGAAATCTATTGCAAATCCTGATTACTGTTGTTAATAATAGTAATTGTGAACCACAAAAAAGTGGAAAGAAAACATACAGAATGGGCAAGTATTGTCAAAACACACCCCAGAAATGGTCAAGTATCCAACATATATTCAAGTCAAACACAAAAATACAAGTCAGACCATTACAGAAGAGAAAAGGATTGAAAAAAAATATTTCTACACAGAAGACCACAAATCTCCAACAAGCATAAGCAAAGATGCCAAATAGAGAAATTCACATCAGAAGCACAGTGATATACACTTCTCATCCACTAGGAGGCTGTATTTTTTTCATTATTGAAAAAACAGAAACTTTTCAAATTTGCATCAGTGTTTGCTTTACAGAAGAAATTGTAATGACATCATATAAAACAGTAATCATGTTTTCAAAATCATAATTTTTAAAAAATATGATCATTATCTGTTTAATTTTAATATTAGCTATAATAGAAATAATAGCATTATTATTATTATATCCTTGTTATTTATTTGTAATATCAAGATGCACCTGACACAATCACAAAAACATGGAGTACAGTCTGCTCCAATTCAGCCCCCAGCACTCCCCTCCCAACTCCCCTCCACTGATACCTCTTCAATCCATTTATAATTAACTTGTGTTTTAGTTAATATCCTGTGGATTCATCCAATCCCAGGACTAACATTGCAATATCCATAAATGCACCTACACAAGTTCAGTCAGAAACATTCCACTCTTCTTGCATTTCCCCATCCCTCCTTCCTCCTCCTCAATCAGCCTCATCTCCTCTCCTGATCTTTCCTCTATTTTGGTGAAATTTCCTTCCCCTTCCCTTTTTTTAAAGAAAAAGAATTATTGGCAAAGTGAAGATGTTATAACCTGAGATATTGTGGGGAATGTAAAATATGTCAGCCACCCTTAAAAACATTTTGGTGATTTCTCAAGAACCTGACCATACAATTGCACATGATCCTGTAATATCACTCCTAGCAATATTCCCCCAAAAGATTGAAAAATGCTTAAGCAAATAAATACACATCCAGACTGATAAGCAGCATTATTTAAAATATCCAAAATATGGACATTAACCAAATGGACACCAATGGATGAATGGATGAATAATTTCTGTGTATACATACAGTAGATATTACTCAGTCACAAGAAGGGAAGGATCAAATTAACCTTAAGAGTCCAAAAGAAGGAAGGAGGGGAGGGGGAAGGGAAGACAGAAAACAAGAAAAAAGGAGGGAAGAAGGAAAGAAAGAAAACATTAGGAGTCACAATGGACATACCCACATCTGAAACTTCCTTTTGGCTACCACCATAAATCCAATGGCCAAACCACTGTGAAGGTATATCCAGCAGTTATATTGAAAATCCAAAAATCTTATGAAAAGTAAGGACTCTACAAAGTTAGAATCAATCTTACTCTCACAGTCAGAAATAGGATGAATGAGAGAATATATTTCAAAGAAATGTTTTGAAGATTAAATGAAGTTATATGTCTAAAAGAATAAATACAGTTTTAATATGGTAAGCACTTTGCCTTATTCTATGATTTCTGTTCCATTATTACCAAAGAAAACAAGAACACAATCAAGTTAAGGTGAACAATATTAACATATTAACATTTAAAAGGATAATTTTTAGTTGTTTTTTTTTAGTTTATTGTACACAAGTGGAGTATAACTATCATTTTTCTGGTTGGACACAAAGTAGAATCATACAATTTGCATATTCATACATATACACAGGATAAAGATGTGTGTCTCATTCTAATATCTTTCCTTCCCCGTCCTCTTCCCACCCCTCATTTTCCTCTATACAATCCATCCCTTCTCCATTCATTCTGTACATCCCCCAACTGTGGTATATATATACAATGAAATATTAGTCAGCCACAAAGAACAATAAAATGATGACATTTGCAGGTAAATGGTTGGAAATGGAGATCATGCTAAGTGAAATAAGTCAATCCCCAAAAAACAAAGGCTGAATGGTTTCTTTTATAAGTGGTTGATGTACTTTATTTTTAATAGACTCAACTATATATATTAATGGACTAAATATGGTGAATGTTTTGACAAAGGACACATTGCAGAAAGCACAAATCAGGGTACTTAACATACACATCACCTCAAATATCCAATATTTCTTATGGTTAGAAAATTGAAAACCGGAGATTCAAGATGGCAGGCAAGAGAAAGGCTGCATTCTTCTTGCTCCGTGGATTCCTACTTGCTCAGGATTCAAACAGCAGGAATATGGCTCTCAACGAGATTTTATATTCAAATCACATATAAGGGGTCCCCAGTCACCGCTCTGGAATCAACTCTGCGGGCTGGGCTTGGCCCGGCTGCGGGCAGCTACCACCCGGGAGTGCTGACTCTGCAGTTGCTTCGGAGTCACCGACCTGGGTCTGCGCCAGCTAGCAAGTGAGTGCAGGTCCACAGCAGCAGCTTTAGAGTCACTGGCCGGGCTCCAGCACCAGCCACCAACCTCCCAGGCAGAGACCAAACTTCTCCGGCTGCCTGGGGCTTCGCCTCAGCTTCTGGAGAGGTCTGGCCGGGAGCATCTGGGATCGCTGACTCCGACAGAGAGTTTGGACCACTCGACACCATTTTGCAGTTTCCCTGACAGAGAGAGTCCATCTCCGACTGCCTGGGGATTCTGAGCTGCAGCCGTTCTTCTGAACCAATGCACTGCGGCCCCTGGAGAGGTCTGGACAGGAGCCTCTGGGGTCCCTGAGTCCAACGGGGAATTTGGACCCCTCAGCGCCATTTTGCAGCTTCCCTGGCAGAGAGAGTCTGACTCCAGCTGCCTGGGGATTCAGAGCTGAGGCCAGTCTTCGGAGCCACAGCACCGCGGCTCATGGAAAGGTCTGGCCAGGAGCCACTGGGGTTGCTGACTCCAGTGAGGAGCTTAGGGCCTTTGGTGCCAGCTTACAGTGTCCCCAGGAGAGAGCAACCACCTGCCACCGCCTCAGCCCCCAGCAAGGAGTTCAGGCCAGCCTGGGCTATCAAGCTCAGTGTCTCCATCACTGAGCACAGTTCTGTGACATCACCCCAACTTGGTCTAGTGCACAGGTCGACACCCTGGCCCTGAGTCCACCACTGTTCTGTATCTAATTGTCTATCAGCACTAGGCTGTCTCTGCCCAGAAGCATTGATCACTCCCAACCTGGAATAAGTGGGACAGCACCTTTATTGGGTCACCGCTTGATCAAGCACCTCTCAAACAACAGGTGAGTTACTGGAAATCTGCAGGGACACTTTAAGTCTTCACAAGGAAATTGCAATCCCTCGGATTCGCACTACTAGAGAGGAAGATACACGAGCAGCATGAGAAAACACGGGAAGAAAGTGTCCCAATCAAACCTAGATGATATATCAAGAGAATCCAAAGACAACATGGTAGAAGGAAGGACAGAAAGGGAGTTCAGAATGTTCATAATTAAGATGATCCGAGAAGAGAATGATGTGACGAGAGAGCAGATTCAGGCTATGAATAATCAGCTAATAGAGCAACTGCAGGAAGCAAAAAATCACTTCAATAAAGAGATAGAAATTCTGAGAAAAAAAACCAGAAATTCTTGAAGGAAACAAGGAAATGAAGGAAACAATAAACCAAGTTAAAAACTCAATAGAAAGCATAATTAACAGAATAGATCACTTGGAAGACAGAACCTCAGACAATGAAGACAAGATATTTAATCTTGAAAACAAAGTCAAACAAACAGAGAAGATGGTTAGGAATCATGAATGAAACCTCCGAGAAATATGGGACATCATGAAAAGACCAAATTTAAGAGTAATTGGCATTGAGGAAGGCACAGAGATACAAACCAAGTGTATGAATAATCTGTTCAAGAAAATATTGTCAGAAAATTTCCCTAATGTGATGAATGAGATGGAAAATCAATTACAAGAAGCTTACAGAACACCAAATGCACAGAATTACAACAGATCCACACCAAGGCACATTATAATGAAAATACCTAACATACAAAACAAAGAGAATTTTAAAGGCTTCGAGAAAAAGCATCAGATTACCTACAGGGGGAAACTGATATGGATATCAGCAGATTTCTCAGCCCAGACCCTAAAAGCAAGAAGGGCCTGGAACAGCATATTTCAAGCTCTGAAAGAAAATGGATGCCAACCAAGAATCTTATACCCAGCAAAACTTACCATCAGATTTGATGATGAAATAAAATCGTGACATGATAAACAAAAGCTTGAATAATTCACAAAGAGAAAGCCTGCCCTTCAGAACATTCTCAACAAAATATTCGAAGAGGAAGAAATGAAAAAAGAAAACAATCTCAGTCATCATGGGGAGGAATTACCTGAAAGAAAGAGTCAATCAAAGGAGAAACAATGTTAAGCTAAAAACCCTACAAAAGCTAAAATGGCAGGAAATACAAGTTCTATCTCAATAATAACCCTGAATGGAAATGGCCTAACCTCATCAATCAAAAGACATAGACTGGCAGACTGAATTTAAAAGAAAGACCCAACAATATGCTGCCTTCAAGAGACTCATCTCATAGAAAAACATGCCCACAGACTAAAGGTGAAAGGTTGGGAAAAAGCAAACCATGCACATGGACTGAGTAAAAAAGCTGGGGTTTCCATTCTCATTTCAGATAAAGCAGACTTCAAAGTTAGTCAGAAGGGATAAAGAAGGACATTTCATACTGCTTAAAGGAAGCATAAATCAACAAGACTTAGCAATCATAAATATTTTTGCAAACAACAATGGTGCATCCATGTACATCAATCAGATCCTTCTCAATTTCAGGAACCAAATAGACCAAAACACAATAATACTGGGAGACTTTAACACTCCTCTCTCACCGTTGGACAGTTCTTCCAAAAAAAATTGAATAAAGAAACCGTAGGACTCAATGACACAATCACTAATTTAGACTTAACGGACATATACAGAATATTCCATCCATCAAAATGTGAATACACTTTCTCCTCAGCAGCTCATGGGTGCTTCTCTAAACTAGACCATATGTTATGCCACAAAGCTACTCTTACGAAATACAAAAACATAGAGACCCTACCTTGTATACTATCAGATCATATGGAATGAAATTACATATCAACCATAAAGGTAGAAACAGAAACTACTCCAAGACTTGGAGATTAAATAATATGCTATTGAATGACACATGGATAACAGAAGACATTAGGGGGGAAAATAAAGAATCTTAGAGGTCAACGAGAACAAAGATACAACATATGAAAATCTCTGGGATACGATGAAAGCAGTACTGAGAGGAAAATCCATCGCAGGGAGTGCATTTAATAAAAGAATGAAAAGTCAACAAATCAATGACCTCACATTACAGCTCAAAGCCCTGGAAAAAGAGGAACAGATCAACACCAAAAGTAGTAGAAGACAGGAAATAATCAAAATCAGAGCTGAAATCAATGAAAATGAAACAAAAGAAACAATTCAAAAAATTGATGAAAAAAAAAGTTGGTTCTTTGAAGTAATAAACAAAATTGATAAACCCTTAGTCACGCTAATGAAGAGTAGGAGAGAGAAACTCCAAATTCCTAAAATTTGTGATGTAAATGGAAATATTAAAAGAGACACAATTGAAATACAAAACATAATAAGAAGCTACTTTGAAAATTTATACTCCAACAAAATAGAAAACCTGGAAGACATCAACAGATTCCTAGAGGCATATGAGCCACCCAAACTGAATCTGGAGGACATACACAACTTAAATAGATCAATTTCAAGCAATGAAATAGAGGAAGTCATCAAAAGCCTACCAACAAAGAAAAGTCCAGGACCAGATGGATTCACAGCTGAGTTCTACAATACCTTCAAAGAAGAGCTCATACCAATATCCTCAAAGTATTTCATGAAATAGAGGAGGAGGGAAACCTTTCAAATTCATGCTATGAAGCTAATATCACCCTGATACCAAAACCAGAGAAGGACACATCAAGGAAAGAAAATTTCACACCCATATCTCTAATTAACATAGATGCAAAAAATTCTTAACAAAATTTTAGCAAATCGCATCAAAAAGCATATTAAAAAGACAGTGACCATGATCAAGTGGGTTTCACCCCGGGGATGCAAGGTTGGTTCAACATCAGGAAATCAATAAACATAATTCACCACATCAACAGACTTAAAGTCAAGAACCACATGATTATTTCAATAGATGCAGAGAAAGCATTTGATAAAATACAGCACACCTTCATGCTCAAAACACTAGAAAAAATAGGGATAGTGGGGACATTCCTTAACATTGTAAAGGCTACCTATGCTAAGCCCACAGCTAACATCATTCTAAATGGAGAAAAATTGAAAGCATTCCCCCTGAGAACTGGAAAAGGCAGGGATGCCCTCTTTCACCACTACTATTCAAAATTGTTCTTGAAACTCTAGCCAGAGCAATTAGACAGACAAAAGAAATTAGAGGAATACGAATAGGGATAGAAGAGATCAAACTATCCCTATTTGCTGATGATAGGATTCTCTATTTAGAAGATGTAACCCTAACCCTAACCCTAAGAATTCCACCAGAAAACGTCTGGAACTCATAAATAAATTCAGTAAAGTAGCAGGATATAAAATTAATGATCATAAATCTAATGCATTTTTATTCATAAGTGATGCATCCTCTGAGAGAGAAATTAGGAGACCTACCCCATTCACATTAACCTCAAAAAAAAAATACTTGGTAATCAATCTAACAAAAGAAGTGAAAGACCTCTACATTGAGAATTACAGAACACTAAAGAAAGAAGTTAAAGAGCATCTGAGAAGATGGAAAGGTCTCCCATGTTCTTGGATAGGCAGGATTAATATTGTCAAAATGGCCATACTTCCAAAAATGCTATACAAATTCAATGCAATTCCAATTAAAATACCAATGACGGACCTCATAGAAATAGAGCAAGAAATCATGAAATACATTTGGAGGAATAAGAGACACAGAAATGCTAAAGCAATCCTTAGCAAAAAGTGCGAAACAGGGGGTTTCACAATACCAGACCTTCAAGTATACTACAGAGCAATAGTAAGAAAAACAGCATGGTATTGGTACCAAAATAGACAGGTAGATCAATGGTACAGAATAGAGGACACAGAGACAAACTCACATAAATACAGGTATCTCATACTTGACAAAGGGGCCAAAAACATGCAATGGAGAAACGACAGCCTCTTCAACAAATGTTGCTGGGAAAACTGGAAATGCATATGCAGCAAAATGAAACTAAACCCATATCTCTCACCCTGTACAAAACTCAACTCACAGTGGATCAAGGACCTAGAAATCAGACCAGAGACTCTGCACCTAATAGAAGAGAAAATAGGTCCAAATCTTCATCATGTTGGCCTAGGACCAGATTTTCTTACATGACTCCCAAAGCGCATGAAATAAAAGCAAGAATCAATGATTGGGATAGAGTCAAACTAAAAAGCTTCTTCTCAGCAAAGGAAACAATCAGCAATGTGAAGAGAGAGCCTTCAGTGTGGGAGAAAATCTTTGCCACACACACTTCGGACAGAGCACTAATCTCCAGAATCTACCAAGTACTCAAAAATCTTTTCACCAAGAACACTAATAACCCAATCAATAAATGGGCCAAGGAAATGAACAATCACTTTACAGAGGAGGATCTACAAGCAATCAACAGATTTATGAAAAAATGTTCAACATCCCTCGTAATAAGAGAAATGTAAATCAAAACCACCTTAAGATTTCATCTTACCCCAATTAGAATGTCTTTTATTAAGAACACAGGCAACAACAGGTGTTGACGAGGATGTGGGGAAAAGGGTATACTCATACGTTGCTGGTGGGAGTGCGTTGGTGCAGCCACTCTGGAAAGCAGTGTGGAGATTCCTTAGAAAACTTGGAATGGATCCACCATTTGACCCTGCTATCCCACTCCTTGGCCTATACCCAAAGGACTTAAAATCAGATTGCTACAGTGATGAAGCCACATCAATGTTCATAGCTACTCAAATCACAATAGCTAGATTATGGAATCAACCTAGATGCCCTCCAGTAGATGAATGGATAAAGAAACTGTGGTATATATACACAATAGAATATTACTCAGCCATAATGAAGAATAAAATTATGGCATTTTTAGGTAAATGGATGATGTTGGAGACTATTATGCTAAGTGAGATCAGCCAATCCCAAAAATCCAAAGCCCGAATGGTTTATCTGATAAATGAATGATGCTGCATAATGCGCGGGGGGGAATGGTGGCAAGAATGGAGGAAGGATAGATAGAATAGAAGGAATTGAGGGGTGGGGGCGGGGTGGGGGTAAAAATAATAACAGAATGTGTTTCAGATACCATTGCCCTGTGTACATGCATGAGCGCACAGATGGTGTGATTCTACTTTGTGTACAACCAGTGAAACAATAGCTGTACTCCATTTGTGTTCAATGAATCAATAAGTTAATTAAAAAAAAGGAAAAAAAGAAAATTAAAAACCATTGGAGGATAATTTTTGAGGCAACCATGTCAGCCTTGTTATGTTAGGTGCTTTAATTATCAATTTAGGGTGGGAGCAGGCACACACCTGTGGTCCCAGCTATGCTTGTGGCTGGAGCAGAAAAAATGAAAAGGAGTGAGGATGTAGCTCACAGTAAAGCAACCCTGGGTTAAATCCCCTACACTGCAAAAAAAAAAAAAAAAAAAAAAAAAAAAAGAAATGAGGAATATAAGGAATACTTTCAAGAAAACTGACCAAAACATGGACTTTTAAGGACCAGGTTATAGAGAAAATATTTAAAATATTTAAAATGAAGAGAAACAAATAAAATACCATACACACAAAAGTCTTTCCAACTTTTGGGGATGGGAAAATGCAGTATGTGTTTTAAGGAGGCTACTAAAATTCACATGATTTGACATGCAGGCATACAACATCACTTAAGTGCTGAGGACCTAAGTTCTGGGGTCAGTGATCCATTAAGTGCAAGAGGCTGCTCTGCTGAGGAGCCTCCCCAGGGCCCCCTTCACATCCTTGTTCCTCAGCCTGTAGATGAAGGGGTTCAGCATGGCGGTGAACAACAGTGTATATCACTGAGGCAACAGAGGTACCCTGGGACGAATGGGTCACAGAAGAACTGAGGTAAACCCCAATTCCTAATCCATGGAACAAAGTTCCCACACAGAGGTGGGACCCACAGGTGGAGAATGCTTTATACTTGCTCTCAATGGAGGTCATCCTCATTAATAAGGAGGCAATCTGAGAGTAAGAGAAGAGGATCTACACAAATCAGAGTACCTGCCACTAGGTGAAGATGTTATTGGTAAAGGCATCAGAGCCAGCCACCTTGAAAAGGTGAGCCAGTTCACAGAAGAAATGTGGGATTTCAGTGCCTATGGAGAAGGTCGGATGATTCAGCAGTAGAAAATGAATCAGGGATACCCAGAAAATAATGAGCCAAGACATCAGAACCAGGAGGAGACAGAGCCTGTGGTTCATGAGGACTGGGTAATTCAGAGCGTGACAGATGGCCACAAATCAGTCAAAGGCCATCACAGTCAGTAGGAAATTATCCACTCCAAGAAAAATAATAAAAAAATACACTTGAGAGAGGCATTTGTGTAGATGTCTTTGTTCTGTGAAAGGACATTCACCAGGATCTTAGGGATTGTGGTGAGGGTGAAACAGATGTCAATCAAGGACAGGTTGGAGAGGAAGAAGTACATGGGGGTGTGGAGGTGGGAGTCAGAGCTGACAGCCAGGAGGATGAGCAGTTTCCCAAGCACTGTGACCAGGTACATGGACAAGAACAATCCAAAGGGGATGGGCTGCAGGTTGGATTCTCTGAGAGGCCCAGGAGAAGGAATTGTGATATGGCTCTGTGGATCTCTGCTCCCATGCAGTTAGCATACCTTATGGGTAAATGGTGGGGGAAGCATCATTCAAAGACCAGTCAACTGGCAACTGAATAGTTACCACCATACATAATGGATGTTAGGATGGAGAAAACAAAGGAACATCCATTAAGTATGACTCTTGCATGGACACCCTTTACCCTCTCTGGAGTTCTGCCCATGACTATGATTAATTTGACAAGTGGTACTCCATTTCCATGGTAAATATATACAATTTTTATGCATTTTCTCAATTTACCAGAGAACTCTCATTATCATCTCCCTAGTTTTAGTTCTCCTATTTGAATTAATCAACATAAGTCATTTCCTTCCCATCCAAAATGAGTGAGGGCATTTCAGATCATCAAACTTCAATCATCCCATACTGCTCATTCTATTAGCTCCACAATATGGATTAAACATGAATTTTCAGATCAACGCTCATTATATGGCTGAGACTTCCTAGAAATGTTAAGTTAGTTCTCAGTGACATAAATTATTTTTAAAAATGTCATTATCATTACTTATTTAATTGTGGAATGCAAAAATGTCTTTTATCATGATACAGTTTCAATAAATCACAGATGTGATTTGTATAATTATTACTGATTATTATTAAAAACTTCCTCTAGGATAAATTCTTTAGATATGTAACTCCCCACAAAATACAGAAGAGTTGTGATTTAGATATTGACTTCTTCAATCAAACAAGCTGGAATAGAGTTTTGATCCACGTGCTTATAATTTATGTGACCTTGAGAAAGTTATTTGAAACTTCTTAGCTGAAATTACCTCACCTCCCCTGTAGGGATTGAAAATGTTCACTAAGATATAAGGTTGAAGAGGAAAATTCAATGAGATGAGGATTGTAATTTTTCTGCTACAGTTCCTGGGGTATAGAAAGGCATTTCATAAATGTGAGCTTCCCCTTTTTACATCACAATAAATGTGTCTGCCTGGCTATCATCTATCAATATCCTTCTTAACCTGTGGCAGCACTCAAGGCCAGATGTGTAATCAGTATAAATACAACAGGTTTCTTACCTCTTTCGAGCTCCATAGAGAATTTCTAGCTAATGAAGATCCTATGGCTCCTTCCTCCAGACAATGATGCCAGCATGGAGAATTCTTCCAAGAAGAGAAAAAGCATGGGGACTACAGAGATAAGTGGAGAAAACAAAGGAACATCCATTAAAATACATGCAAGG
>JAJEJO010053893.1:88939-240330 GCA_020662805.1 Glaucomys volans
AGCTGCAGCTAATTGCAGAATATATTTGATGAACTAGATTTCAATTATGCAAGGTCGTTCTATACCAAACTATCTAAAACTTTGAAGACATATCTAAGTGTTGAAAATATTGACATTTTCCATAATAAAAAAAAATGGTCAGCAGAATGGGTATAATCAAAGACAAAAACAGCACTGAGAACCAACTTATGATGAGAAGTGAATATAAAAGCCTTCTTTGACATAGGAATGTGTGAGCTCAGAGAGGAAGTAAGGAAAGAAGGCACCTGCTAGGCGGAGAGAGCAGAGTGTGCAACTGCCCATGAGTTTGTGGGCTGGGGTGGGAGAGATTAGAGGCCAGTGTGATGGACAACAGGGGTGAAGGGCGAGGGGGAAGGGGAAGGTTCACAGCAGACCCTCCTCTTTATCTCCTGATGTCACTTTGAATCTGGTAAATTCATTTTCATGTGTGACCCTGAAGTTGTGACAGCTCTCCTCACCATTTGCCTTTCCAAGGACTCCAAGGTGCCTGACACTGCAGGTATTGCACCAATACAAATGTTGGAAGCTCAGTAACCACAAGACAGAGCTCTCAGCCTCATCGCAAAGGACTTTCTATCTTCACATATCTGAGCATGAATTTAAAAACAGTAAGAAAATTAAACAGGATGCATTTCTATCTATTTTAATTATTGCAAAAACTTCTCAATCAGAGGGCAGCTGGGTGCAAGCATTCAGAAATCTCTGGGCTCAATCTCAAGCATTACCACAAAACAGAACAGAAAAATGCATAATCAACAATTCATGCCAATCTAGAAATCAATGCGAGTTTAACATAACAATGTTTGTAAATGTAATTGATCACAAAAAATAGGTCAGTGGAGATAGAACAATAACCATAATCACCACAGAGAACTGTATTAGAGAAACTTTAACAGCAGTTACTGTGGTGAAGTGCAATGACCAGAAGATGTGAATAATCAAGGAAGGCAAGGACAATTTCCAAACCAATGAAAAGGGCTGTTTTCAAACCACAGCCAACAGGAGATGTTACGTGAAAGCCCTAGAGTATTTGTCTTAAATTCTTGCAAATGCTAAGGGAGTCTGATCCAACTTCAATCATTTGACACTTTCCTGAAAATTTTAGGGACTGGTCCTATGAGAAAGGCAACTGAACTAAGTGTCGAACATCAGAAATAATTACGTCATTTGGTGAAGAATGGATGGTATTGGAGAGCATCATGTAAAAAAACCCAAAGGTCATATGTTTTCTCTTGTACATGGAATCCAGAGAGAACGGGAGGGAAAAGAGCTCATGGAAACAGAAGAGAAAACCCTAGGGTGGATGAAGGGGACAAGAGGGATGGAGGAGAGGGAAAGGGAGGAATTGAACTGATCAAATTATGTTTTGTGCATGTGTGGAAATGTAACAATAAATCCTAGTGTTATATGTAATTTTCTCCACCAATAAAAATGTTTAAAAAAATGTTATTACAATACTGTTAGATGCCACTGGGGACATTAAGTGAGGTGATTCCTGCAAAAATATAGAACTAATAAGAGCTATGTGTAAGGAAATTTGCCATTAAAAGTAGTTAGGATAGATAACAGAAAAATAAACTAAAACATAGAACAAAATTAACAATATTTCATGTGTAACAGTCTTTTGGAGTGTATTTATTGAATACACAATTGCATGCAGGAAATGTAATTAGAGTTGACAGCTTACAGAAACCAGTGGTGAAGAGGAGGAGATTTATTGGAGAGAGGCTCTAGACTCCAAAGGGTGAGAGAAGGAAACAGAACAAGAGCTGGAAAATGCAGGTCTGGGTGGGCACTGAGTTTCTTCAAAGGACAGGGATCCTACTTCACAGACTGAAGAAACATGGGACCTTCACAGTACAGTTATTCTGAAGGCAAAGGCCTGTACTCATGTTCTTTCCTCTTTCCCTTCTTGCTCCACCAGCCTCACAGGGACATGCTGAATCTCTCATGCTGAATCTCTTCTGGCACAGAAGCTTTCTCTTCTCCAGGATCCGTCTCCAGGAATTCTGCCTTGGTTCCTGGAGGCTGGGTCAGAAAAATACAGATGAGGTTCACCAGGGCCTGTTTAAAGTTTCTATCATCTCAAGTGCTGAATTCTCAGAGGTACTTATTAAATAAATTGCTTTTTATTCTTTCCATTCTACAAATAATGCAGTTTCCTTGAGGTAGGAGGGATATGGAACATTTTCACTCAATTTTGTGTCTGTTTAGGCATTGGTAGGGGAGATGAATTTAGTTCCTCCAAGGAGAAATTCTTTTTTCTTTGACCTAAGGTGTCCCATAAAGAAAAATTAATTTCTGCAAGGAACACATGCTAAGAGCATCTCTCTGTGATGTGTCTCCCTGGAAGAATCTTTGAGATTTTATGATCTCTTGGTTTCCACAATGTTATAGAAGAGAAACCCTTTCTTTCAAATTGTTTCCTAATATTTTATTATTAAAATTAATTTTGTTAAATTGGCAGATAAAATTGTGTGTAATTATCATGTGCAACATGTTTTGAAGTACATATACTCTGTAGAATGGTTAGATCTCACCAATTACCTCTGCATTTCTTCAAATGGTTTTTATTGTGGAGAGAACACACACATCCACTCAGGCATTCAAACATACACTAAATCATCACTAATTACAGTCAACAGCCTATAATTTATATTTCTTGAATGACTTCCACCTAATTAAATGGAATCTTCTCATTTAACCAACATTTCCCCAATACCTCCCTCAACTATCCCAGATGGTTAACCACCAATCTGCTCTTTACTTGTGTGAGATCAACATGTTTAGATTCCACATATGTGTGAAATCATGTGTCATTGATTTTTTATGCCTAGTTTTCTTAATTAATCTCACATCCTTCATGCTCATCTGTATTGCAATTAATGACAGGCTTTCCTCTTTTATGCCTACAGATCATTCCCTGTGTGTGTACACCTCATTTTCTGTATTTATTGATGTTCACTTAGATTGTCTCCAAGTATCGGCTCCTCTGATGGTGCTTCAGTAGACAAGGGAGTTCAAAAATCTTTCAACATGTAGAGGTCATTCCTCTGGATACATACCTAGTCCTCAGATTGCAGGATCACCTGGAGTTTCTGTTTTTGGAATGAGCCTCCATATGAATTTCCAGACCACGCTCACTGACACACACTCTCTGGGCTACACTAATGCACATCCCCATGAGCAGTGTGCAAGGGCTCCCTTTCCTCCACCACCTTGCCAACACTCACCTTTCTCCTTTCTTATAACAGTCATTGTGACTGATTGAGGTGATTACAGAGCACCTCTTAGAGATCATTGGTCTCTACTAATGACAGTAAAAATCTATTAAATGTATACAGAGAAAAAGAAATTTCCTGCATGAGAGTAGGAGTTGGAAAGGCAAGATGCTCCTGCCCTGAATCCTACCCATGTCCCTACTCTTCTCATCCCAGGACCTAGTAATGGTCTTTAACTACCATGACTCTCAAAGATAGCCCCCAAAGACCTTGCTAGTCTCTATCCCCAACCAACACAGCAGCGACCGCCACTTTACTTGGATTATTATTTGCATAATTATTCTGTTAGTGAAGTCCTCTTACAACTCTCCTCTTGGGTTTTCCATCCCATTCCTTCTTTCTTTCCAGGGAACTTCCACCATCACCTATGCCTTCTTTATCACCTCTATTCCCATGTCTGTACATAGTGAAATTAGTGTAATTAACGAATTTCTGATGGAATCCACGCATTCCCTTCTATCTTAATAAAAATGAAACTCACTCATAACTCTATACTTCCCTTTAGTTAATGCTCTCTATATTGGGAGTTTTCTGTCTTTACTTGATAATTCTATTTACCCATGCTCACACTCTCCTCACCTAACTCAGAGAAAGTCCTTTCATTTCCACCACAGTAGTTTGCCCTGAGGTCTGTAAAGAAGAAGGGCATTTCAAGTCTCCTAACTGCTCAATTGGTAGCAAATTCACTGAACAATCAGGTGGGTAGTGATGACTTCATTTTCAATGCAGTAGGATTCTCAGAGTCAAGCCTACTGGGAGTCCTTGCAGCACTAACACATTCCTCAGGGAGAAACTCTTATCTTTAGAAATTAAACTCTGCAAAGGGAAGAGAACAGGCAGAGCAGTATCTCAAAGGGCCTTGGGAGACATTCTGAAGATAGATAATGGAACTCTTTTTAAATCTCTAGGAGAATGATCTCACTGACTGCAAGCTGTTGAACACACCTGGTAAAGGAGAAATAATTGGAGAAATAAATTTGCCTACAACAGCTGTCTTTAGGGAGAAGGATTTGGCAGGAAGTTTCTCTTTCTACCCTGTGGGAACATAATTGTGTAAAGACTAGAAAGATATCAGAACAGTTCATTTAATGAGGTGCTCTGAGAATTTAGTAAGGTCCTGAAAAGTTTAAGTAAGCTTCCAGAATCCCAGGGCACAGAGTGTTTGAATCCTAGCAGGAGAGACTGGGAATTCCTTGAATGGAAGGTCACCCTGTGCCTTCTGGGGAAAGTCCTTGTGGAAAAGCCAGGGCAGCAGGGCCTTCTGTGAGGCCATCTCAAGGAGCACCACACTAGACATGGCCTGGGATTAGGGGAATAGCAGAAGCCAACAGTGCAGGACAACATTTACTAGACTCAAGCTCTAGGGACAGAGAGAACAATGATTCTCAGATCATTGTCACCAGATGAGCAGTGTCAGAATCACCTGGGAGCTCGTTAGATGTGTGTATTCGTGGCCTCCACCCTATCTATGCAATGGGGAACTCCAGGGTCAGGGCCTCTCTTTGTGTCTAACAAGCTCTCTAGGTAAATCTTATTTCTACATGGCAAAAGTTTCAGAACAACTACCTCAAGGATTTGTTAAAATGGATGACAAGCCAGGCACAGTGGTACATGCCTGTACTTGCAGTCTCTTGGGAGGCTGAAGCAGGAGGCTTGCAAGCTCAAACCAGCCTCAGCAACTTAGCAAGGCCCTGAGCAACTTAGCAAGATGCTGCCTCAAAATAAAAAAATAAAAAGGGCTGAAGACATGGATCCATGGTTAAACACCCCTGAGTTAAATCTATGGTACCAAAAAAACATGTGTGATTTAGAACCCACACAGTGCTGCATCATCAAGGATGCTGAGCTCTCTTTCTCCAGTTACCTATATGTCTAAATAAATGATGATACATTCCATTTTTAGCCAGTAATAACTGGCAATTATTAAGTGTTTTCTGTATACCAAGTACTGAGCTTGTTTTTATTGGTTCTTTTCAGTTTTACGTAACATGATGATTCATTTTGACATGATTATAAAAGCATGGAATATAATTTGTTCTAATTCAATCCCCACTATGTTCATTTTCAACTTTATCAAGTGTATGTCTCTTTGCACTTTTTTATCATATGCATTTATTTGAAGGATTTTGGGCAACGATTCTTTGCATCTTCATAAACTGTCATTTCCTAATGCTGCATATTCAATTGAATGCTATTTTTCTTGTTAAATCCAATATTGTGTCTCATTTTAAAGATGTATCTTCATTTTTCTACAGCAAGAATGTGCATCCCTCCTCACACACACAAACACACTCATTGGCATTAAAACTGTCAAATGCATTTTTGTTTAGATGAATCTATGAAAGAGAAAAGTTGTTCTGAAACTGAAGCACATTTAAATCCCTGGGTAAATCATCATTGACCTGTGTTGTCTAGTTCTTTAACCTACTGCCCAAAGTGTCCTTAACTTTCTCCTCTGCTTGAATGAGCTTTATTTTTATTCCTTTTGTCTCACTTTCTTGTTGTTCTTGGACACAACCAAGTGGTCGTGTTCCATTTTAGTTATCTTCCATGGCATTTTTAAAGCATTTCAGCTGATTTTCCCTGCATGGAATGCTTTAAATCCATTCAAACTTTCTGGAGTGGGTGCATTTAACATTTTCCAGTTCCCCCTTTATTAGTTAGGATCATGGTGAGTTTCCCTGCTCATTCCCACAGCTATCACATGAAGCAGGTCCCTATGCTTCTCTCACTATGACTTTCCTTCATTTACTTGCTGTTTCTATGCTTCATCAGCTGAGAAATCAGAGAGTTGGTGTGTTGGATTTGTGCATAACATGAAAGTAATTTGGCTGATGAAATAACAAATAGGGTAACTTAAGGGATAAAGTGTATTAGGTTTAGCGTGCTGAGGTTTTATTCAACATCATTTTTTGTAGATCATGGTCTCAAAATTACATTGTGATATTTTTCTTCAACGTCTCCTAAATTCTTTTACAAGTATATTTTAACTTTAAATTTATTGTTAATTCATATCAAAATTGCAAATATTTATCATGTAAACATGATTTCAGAAGTACATAAACTTTGTGAAGTTACTAGATCAAGCATGTTAACATGTTTATTATCTCAGACGCTTCTGATTTTTTGTGTTGAGGATGTAAAATCTATTCTTTGCAATTTTAAAGAATGCAATACATTGTTATTAACTGTAGTCACTGTAAATGTAAAATTTGTATGGTAAACATATTCCTCCTTTCTAACTGGAATCTTGCACCCTGCATGTGCTTTAAAGTCGAGACTCTCTAGCCCCTGCCTCTCACCATTTAGTAACCACTCCACTCTGTTTCTGTGAGTTTCCCTTTTCTGGATTCTACACATAGATGAGATCAGCTGGTATTTGTCTTTCTGTGCCTCTCTTATGTTACCCTACATAATGTCTTCTGGGTTCATCCCAGTTGGACTAAATGGCAGGATTTCCTTCACTTTGTTGCCGAACACTCTTCCGTTGTGCACATATATCACATTTTCTTTATCTATACACCTTTCACAAAAATTGATTGCATATCTTGACTACTGTGAATGTGGTTACATTCAACATCTGAGCACAAACATCTCTTTGACACACTGATTGCTTGAGTATGAAGACCAAAGCTGGAGGCTTCATACTACCTGCCCTTACAATGCAGTGCATAGCTACAGCAATTGGAATAGCAAGGTACTGTCATAAATCAACACACAGATCAATATAACAGAATAGAGTGCCCCAAAACAAATTAACAAAATTAGAGCCATGTGATTTCTAACAAAGATTCCAAGAGCAATGGGAAAAGGACAGCCTCTGAAAATAATGATGTTCTGTGAAGTGGATATCCACCTGCTAAAACAAATGTGACCCTCAAGTCACATCTGCAACAAAAGCAATGCAGAATGGACTAATGACTTAAGAGCAATATCTTGAAGTATCAAAGTATTCCAAGAAACCAAAAGGGAAAAGTTCCATAGCATTAGTCTAGGCAATGATTGCTTTGAATATGATTTCAAACACTGCCAGTAAAAGAAAAAATGGCTTCTGCTCTTCAAACATCACTGAAGCCAGCAAAAGCAAAAATGGCTTCTAGTGAGCAGAAAATGTCAGGAGAATGAAACATTTTATACAATTGCTCTCAAAGAAATAGAAATCAGAAGAGTGATTATACAGAGGCAATTGTGAACATTGTTAAGAGAAATTCTGGGCAAAGGCACAAGATTCCAATTAGATGAGAAATAAGTTCAAGTGACAAATTGCACAGCATGACGCCTATAGTTAATAATGATAGAGTGAATCCTTGCAAAATTCTGAGTGGAGCACTCCAGTTAGAATGGCCAGGATGTAAAATATAAATAACAACATATGTTGGCAAGGTTGTGGGGGGAAAGCATGTGTACACTGTTGGCGGGATTGAATATCAGTATGGAGTTTCCTCAAAAAGTTAAAAATACACCTACCATGTGATCCTATTATACAACTTCTTGATGTTTATCCAGAAGAAAAAAGTCAGCATATTTCAGGATTGCATTCCTACCATGATTTTGTAGCACAATTCACAATAGCCAAGATATGGGACCAGCCTAGCTATCTTGTCAATAGATGAATGAATGGATAAATAAATGTGATATATATACATATACATATATATATGTGATATATATCACATATATTGCATATCACATACACACTCACACACATGTATATACACACACACACTCACACACACAAGCACACTTATGCATGCACACAATGAAGTTTTATCCAACCCTAAAGAGAAATTGAACTGTCATTTGCAGGAAAATAGATGGAAATAGAGAATGGAATTTCAAGTAAGTCAGACTCAGGAAACTATTACATGTTTTACTCTCATCCATGAAAATTAGAAGGAAAATAACAAAAAAGAGCTCCATTTAATTAAAAAGGAAAGCCAGGCACAGTGTCACATGTCTGTATTCCCAGCAGTTCAGGAGGCTGAGGCAGGAGGATCACAAGGCCAACCTCTGAAAGTTATTGAGGTCCCAAGTAACTCAAAGAGACACTGTTTCTAAATGAAATATAAAAAAGGGCTAGGGATGTGACTAAGTGGTTAACCATCCCTGGGTTCGAATCTCATTAAAAAAAAAAAAAAAACAATTAAAAAGGAAAACGAACATGGTCAAGAAAGGGGATCACGGAAAGAGAGAGAAGGGTGGGGGGATGAGACTGATCACATTACATATTTATGTATGCACAAATATGCCACAAGACCCACCATTTTGTGTAATTGATGTTCACAATAAAAAGTTTAACACTAAAAATAAAACAGATGGCTAGCCAAAATTTGTTGAACCCTACCCCAAAATGTCTAAGTAAAAAGTATTCTTTGTTTTTACATGACAAATAAAAATTATACATACTTATGGTGAACAAAAAATGCTGAGTGAATGTTAAGTGTCCTCCCCACAGAAAATAACTGTGTGAGGTAGAATCAACCATTTCAAAAGATAAAATATTTCTAACCATTATATCATTCACAATAATCACATACAATTTTATATGACAATTTGAAAAATTAAAAAAATTGAGAAAAATATTAAAAGAATTTTTTTCCTTCTCTTAATAACATTGTGAATACCAAATAATCCTTAAAGTACCTAAATGTTCTTCTAAGGAGGTAGAGCACAGAAAGACTGCTTCTGGGATTGGATCCTTGTAGAAATTAACATTGCTTAGTGTAAACCTTCTGACTTGAAATCAAACCAAGCAGTTTTTCCTCTAAGGAAATAAATTGGTCCCACTCCATGTTACGTCCATGGACACAAAACTGGCTGAACAATTTCCACTCCATCTTCTTCTTTGTACCTCAATGGAGGTGAATTTTTTGGAGGACAGAAAGACAATGCAATGAGTAATGAGGAGCTCTGAAAATTCAAACTTTGAGATGCCAGGAAATACAAATGTGCCCCCATTGTCCCTCAAGTGTCAATTCTGTGACCTCAGCACCTGTGCAAACCCCTGTGGGCTTCCTGGGGACAGATCATGGAGAAGAAAAAGCATCAGTGGTAGTCATTGAGAGAATCACTGTGTCCCACTAAGGCTGGTGAATCAGAAGGAAAACAGGAGAGAACATGGGTGCTGGGCTTTGCCTCTAGCACAAAGGTACTGGGGAGTCTCCTATTTATGTTGCCTAGGCTGTGAATCCCTGTATTTGGAAGAACTTTAGTTTCCATTGTCTCTTCCAGCTATTCTGTTTCCTTTTCTTACTCTTTGGATTATAGACCCTCTTTCCAGTGATAGTTATATTCTGGTGAGTCCCAATCTTGTCACCCTCCTTTCCTATAAATTACAGGCTTTTGTCAGACTTCCTGCATCTAATTATTTATTGGATAGCTTCTCACTGAGGACCTATTATGCAGAAGGTTTTGTGAATTTTGTTCAAAATTGGTTGAAATTTTCTATTATATTTCATAACTATTTTTTTATTGACAGATTTGACCTATTGAGAACTCTTGTTAGTTTATATTATTGTAGTTATCATTTCACATTTAGGGTGACAACATCTACTGATAATGTCATTATTTTGAGTGTGTTATAATCAGTCCAACTCCTGTTTTCATATGTCAGTCCCTCTAAATGTTCAGTTAAATATCAAATGATTTAAGTTGGAGGAGATCGTCTTGGCACATTCATGAATTTAACACAAATACACTCAGTGTTTTAATGTAAGAACACCTGTTGACTATGGTCTCAGAACAATTACTCTATAATATGTTAGAAAAATGTATTTGGTGTCTTTTTTTACCAGTAGCCCCATGCCTGGAATCTAATCACATAAATGGCTGTTGTATATTGTCAAATTCATCTTTTCTATTTTGATCATGATTACAATTTATATCCACCTATTTTCAAAATGATTTATGTTAACAAACATCCTTAGGTTAAGAAAGTTTTCTTTGGGCTACAGTCATACCTCAGTGGTAGAGTGCTTGCCTGGCACATGTGAGGCCCTGGGTTCAATCCTCAGCACCACATAAAGGTAAATAATGCAATCAAGGTATTGTGTTTGTCTACAACCTAAAAAAAAATTTTTAAAAAAAGAAAGCTTTCTTTCTTAAAATTGGTATTATCTTATCATCATGTGCTTTTTTAAAGATAGAAGCATGTTTTATTTAACTCCTTTAAGTTACTAGAACCACTTTTACATCTTTATTTCCATTTAATGATACACTAAATACTTGCATATATTTTATTGTTTTTATAAGTGCATTGTAATTTTACATAATATTGGAGTTCATATTTACCTAATTATGCATGCATGGAATGTAATTTGCATCCCCTCCTTCAGCTGCTTAACCTTTCCTCTACTCTCCTGATCTTCTATTCTGACCATGGACCTCACACACTCTGTCCCTCCTAGCTCATCCTCT
The DNA here is from genome assembly GCA_020662805.1 of Glaucomys volans. Lineage (NCBI taxonomy): Eukaryota > Metazoa > Chordata > Mammalia > Rodentia > Sciuridae > Glaucomys > Glaucomys volans. Next base: position 99,658 of record JAJEJO010053893.1, read on the forward strand.
GACCCCATCACTCTGGTCTGTTCTGTGCTAGTGCCCTCCTTTACCAACCTCACTGTCTGATAAGGTGATCACACCTGGTTCTTTCAGCCTGGGATGTTTCCTGATCCTTACGTCCTCTGATTAGCAATGACCCATCCTTCCTCTCTCAGACTAACACTCCTACTTCAGAGAAGACCCTCCTATTCACCTTCACAGACCAAATTGGTCCTCAGTAGGGGTTTTCTGCTTGAACTAATCAACAATCTCCAGGCATTCAAATACTGACACTTTCATTTTTGTCCTGCAGCATGTAAAAATAATTACTTTAAAATCTGTATTTTGCATTTTAATTTTCATAGGATAATACTAATTCTTGAATAATTTAAATCAACTTCTTCCAACATACTTTTGCCACTATCTGCTGATTTTTACACACTCTACACCCACTCCAGAGAACAGACACATGAGCACAGACCCCCACCTGTGCATTCTCTATGGTTTTAATTGTGAAGTGTTTGGTCTTCCTCTTATCTAGGCAGTCCACAATGTCTTCCTCTTCTTGGAAGAACTCACCAGACGATATTCTCTGGAGGAAGAAGACATGAAGGTCTTCATTATCTAGAAATGGTATAAGGCAGTCAAAAGAGGTAATAAACCTGTTGTGCTTACAATGATCAGAATTCCATCCATGCTAGCTGTCACAGTTTAGGGGATGTAGATCAATGCAAGAGAGTACAGATTCACTGAGACTTTAACAACAGAAGCTCATATTTATGAAATGTGCATCATAACACAGGAACCATAGAACAATTGCATCATCTCATCTGTCTGCCCCAAAAACCCAATTTTTAAATCATAGCGCTAGACTGTTCTTGGGAGAGATGGACATCCAAAATAATTTTAATAAAAGTATTTTACTGACAATGATCATAATAATAGATACTATTTATTGAGACTCCTACTTTGAATGAAGGCATTTTAAAATCTTAAAACAAGAATGTAATAAACACATTTTTAGAAATAAAATATTCAACACACTAAGAATTAAATGATATATCACTATGAAGTGTCAGAGCTGTGTGTATAAAACATCTATGTTTAATCACCAGTGTAGAGAAGCATGGAGTTTATCAAGGAAAGGACAGGAGATGCTTCAACAATTTGGTAAGTTCAAATCAAATAAAAATTAGTTTATTTCCATAAATTCAAATGGCACAATTACAATAAGAGAATTGACAACATGAAAAAAGAAATTTCTCCTACATGGAAGGAAGTGCCCATGGTAGCAGGGAAAACCCTATGAAAATAGAAGGGAGACCCGTGGAGCAGAGGAATGAGGGAGAGGGAGAAGGGACAGCGAAGGGGTGGAAATGTAGAATGAAATTGACCAAATTATTCTCTCCACATATACGAATATACTACAGGGAATTTCCCTTTCATGTTTGTCTATAAGGCACTAATTAAAAATAACAAAACTATAAATGAAAAGAAGGAAAACCAGGAGACTAGAGGAAGAGCAATGGGGAGAGGGAGGTTGGGAGGTGAAGGGGAAGTACTGGGAATGAAGTGGAGAAAATTATAATACATGCTTGTATGATTATCACAAAATGAATCCCAATATTTTGTGTAACTAAAACACAGTAAAAATACATAAAAAGGGACGTGGACTGGTGGTCAGCTGAGTGAACCACTGTTATACTGAGGACTCAAAAAAGGGGCTTCCAAAGATCTCCCATGTTCTTGGATAGGCAGAATTAATATTGTCAAAATGGCCATACTTCCAAAAATGCTATACAAATTCAAAGCAATTCCAATTAAAACCCAATGATGGACCTCAGAGAAATAGAGCAAGCAATCATGAAATTCATTTGGAGGAATAAGAGATGCCGAACTGCTAAAGCAATCCTTAGCAAGAAGAGCAAAGCAGGGGGTTTCACAATACCAGATCTCCAACTATACTACAGAGCAATAGTTACAAAAACAGCATGGTATTGGTACCAAAATAGACAGGTAGATCAATGGTACAGAAAAGAGGACACAGAGACAAACCCACATAAATACAGGTATCTCATACTTGACAAAGGAGCCAAAAACATGCAATGGAGAAAAGACAGCCTCTTCAAATAATGGTGTTGAGAAAACTGGAAATCCATATGTAGCAAAATGAAATTAAACCCATATCTCTCACCCTGTACAAAACTCAACTCAAAGTGGATCAAGGGCCTAGAAATTAGACCAGGGACTCTGCACCTAATGGAAGAGAAAATAGGTCCAAATCTTCATCATGTTGGCCTAGGACCATATTTCCTTAACATGACTCCCAAAGTGCAAGAAATAAAAGCTGGAATCAATGATTGGGATAGAGTCAAACTAAAAAGCTTCTTCTCAGCAAAGGAAACAATCAGCAATGTGAAGAGAGAGCCTTCAGACTGGGAGAAAATCTTGGCCACACACATTTCAGATACAGCACTAATCTCCAGATCTACCAAGTACTCAAAAATCATTACACCAAGAACACTAATAACCGAATCAACAAATGGGCCAAGGAAAGGAACAGACACTTTACAGAGGAAGATCTACAAGCAATCAACAGATTTATGAAAAAATGTTCAACATCACCCATTATAAGAGAAATGCAAGTCAAAACCACATTAAGATTTCATCTTACCCCAATTAGAATGTCTTTTATTAAGAACACAGGCAACAACAGGTGTTGGCGAGGATGTGGGGAAAAAGGTACACTCATACATTGCTGGTGGGAGTGCAAGTTGGTGCAGCCACTCTGGAAAGCAGTGTGGAGATTCCTTAGAAAACTTGGAATGGATCCACCATTTGACCCTGCTATCCCACTCCTTGGCCTATACCCAAAGGACTTAAAATCAGATTGCTACAGTGATGCAGCCACATCAATGTTCATAGCTGCTCAATTCACAATAGCTATATTATGGAATCAACCTAGATGCCCTTCAGTGGATGAATGGATAAAGAAACTGTGGTATATATACACAATGGAATATTACTCAGCCATAAAGAAGAATAAAATTATGGCATTTGTAGGTAAATGGATGATGTTGGAGACTGTTATGCTAAGTGAGATCAGCCAATCCCAAAAATCCAAAGGCCGAATGGTCCTACTGATAATTGAATGATGATGCATAATCTGGGGGGAAGGGTGGATAGAAGGGAAGAAGGATAGATAGCACGGAGGGAATGGAGGGGTGGGGTCGGGGTGGGGGGTAAAAATAATAACAGAAAGCGTGACAGATCCCATTGCCCTGTGTACATGCATGAACACAGAGATGGTGTGACTCTACTTTGTGTACAACCAGTGAAACAATAGCTGTACTCCATTTGTGTTCAATGAATCAATAAGAAAATAAAAAAAAAGAGGCATCCTTCCATGGGGTGAGATGGTGCCAGTTGTCTAGGTATCCACATTGCTTTTACTCCTTTTCCAGCAGATACACCAGCTACATGGAAGTGGAGAACCACACAGTTCTATGCCAACTGCTTCTCCTGGGCCCCTCAGAGGACCCAGACCTGCAGCCCGTCCTCTTTGGACTGTTCCTGTCCATGTACCTGGTCACAGTGCTTGGGAAACTGCTCATAATCCTGGCTGTCAGCTCTGACTCCCACCTCCACAGCCCCATGTACTTTTTCCTCTCCAACCTGCCCTTGATTGACATCTGTTTCTCATCTACCATAATCCCAAAAATGCTGGTGAACATTCAAACACATAGCAAAGAGATTTCCTACTTAGAATGCCTTACTCAAGTATATTTTTTATGATTTTTGTTGGAATGGAGGATATGCTACTGACTGTGATGTCCTATGACCGCTCTGTGGCCATCTGCCACCCGCTGAACTACACAGTCATCATGAATCCCTGGCACTGTGGCCACCTGGTTTTGATGTGTTGGCTCATCGTGTTATGTTTCTCTCTGACTCATATTCTACTGGTGAAGCAACTGACTTTCTCCATAGGCACTGAAATCCCTCATTTCTTCTGTGAGGTGACTCGGCTTTTCAAGATGGCCAGCTCTGATGCCCTCATTGGTATCATTATGTATATTTCAATCACCCTGCTGGTTGTATTTCCTGTTGCTGGGATCCTCTACTCCTACTCTCAGATTGTCTCCTCCTTATTGAGGATGTCCTCCTCTGTGAGCAAGTATAAAGCATTTTCCACCTGTGGTTCCCACATCTGTGTGGTCTCCTTGTTCTATGGAACAGGCCTTGGGGTTTACCTCAGTTCTGCTGTGACTCATTCTCCACAGGAAAGCTCTATTGCATCAGTGATGTACAGTGTGGACACCCCCATGATGAACCCCTTCATCTACAGCCTGAGGAACATGGATATGAAGGGGGCCCTGGGGAGACTCCTCAGCAGAATAGCCTCTTGTTCTTGAAGGATTGTGTGTACCCTTAAGGCAAATGTGAATGTCAATATCCTGGCTCTTTTTCTCTACTAAACAACATGCTTAATTACCTATATTCTCAAAGTGCCTATGGCTCTTCTTCTACATATTTTTGTATTTTTCTCCTCTTCAAAAGCTGCCTCTGTAGTTCCTTTGGAACATTTCTTCCCTATACGTGGTCCTTAACATTTCAAGTTTGGAATGTTGTCTTGCAGACAATCCTGTGATTTCCAAAATGATATAAAACATGTTATGTGCTGACACAATGTTCTGAAAATCTACTGTTTGATTATTAATGTTCTTCATTTTGAGTTGCTTCCTTCTTGTTTTCCCAGGAAGAAACTGAATGAAAATCAAAGTGCTTGCTATCTCAGGACTCTGCTTGTCATTTTACATATACAAGTTTTTTTAATCCCAAAAATATTTTATTGAGATATTTCCTCTCACTCAGTCTCTGGAAGGAAGACCTAAGGTTAGGCTCCACAATAACCTGGAACCTGAGTCCATCCCACTTTTTGTAAGAACATTTTTTTGGGAGCAGTGCTGGGGATTGAACCCACGGTCTTGTGCTTTTAAGGCAAGCATTCTAACAACTGAGCTATACCCCCGGCCCAGAACATTTTCATTGTAAGTATTTTTATGTATTTGTGTCATTGCTTTTATTGATAGGCATCAATCTTATTCCACGGTGGTGAGAAAATAAACATGATTTCTATTTTTTGAAAGTTCTGGCTCTAATTTTCTGGCCTAAAATATCACCTATTCTGAAAAATGTTTCCTGTGACATGGAGAAGAATGTGAATTCCATAGCTCTTAGACAAAGGATTCTATAAATATCTGCAAGGTGCCTTTGTTCTATACCACATTGTAATCTACAAGTTTCTGCTGATCTTTTGTCCGAATGATTCACCCCTTGATGAAATGTGGTGTCAAAGTTCCTCATATGCAAAAATACCCTGTTACTGTATTGGAGACCATTTCTTCCTATACATCTCATATCTGCTTTACATTTATGGGTGGTCCTGTGTTGGATGAATTTTTATTTATGAATCTTTGATCCTTTGCTGTGTTGATTCTTCCATCATCATAGAAGGACCTTCCTTATCTCTTCTTGTAGTTTTGGCTTAATGACTCTTTTTTCTGACATGAGTATAATTAGTTCTGTGTGCTGTTGGCTTCTACTTGTGTGGAATAAGCTTTTTCTTTCCCTTTTTTTATTCTGGGGATGAAGCCAGAGACACTTAACCACTGAGCCACATCTCCAGCCCTTTTCATTTTTTTTTTTAATTTTGAGACACAGTCTCCTTAAATTTCTTAGAGCCTCACTAAGTAGCTGAGGTTGTCTTTGAACATGCAATCTTCCTGCCTTAACCTGCCAAGTCCCTGGGATTACAGGCATGTGCCACCACCCCCAGCTCAATCTCTTGTGCTTCTACCAGTAAGATTAATTTCTTGGCTTTTGGAAGAGGGTTGTCCATCCACCAGGCTTATATCTTTCTTCTTTTATTCATTCAGCTCCTATATATTGTGTGTGTGTTACTGTGGACTGAACCCAGAACACTGGAAAAGTTACAAAATTGTCTAGCAGTGAGATGTATCTTCAAACCCCCTTTACTTTTTATTTTATTTGCTTATTGATTCATTGAGCACAAATGGAGTACACCTATTGTTTCTCTGGTTTTACACAAAGTAGAATCACACCATCTGTGCATTCACACATGTACACAGGGCAATGAGGTCTGTCACAAAATCTGTTAATATTCTTACCCCCCACCTCGACCCTACACCTCCCTTTCCTCTATGATATCTATCCTTCCTCCATTCTTGCCACCCATCCCCCCCACATTATGCTTCATCATTCATTTATCAGAGAGACCATTCGGCATTTGGATTTTTGGGATTGGCTGATCTCACTTAACATAACAGTCTCCAACATCATCCATTTACCTACAAATGACACAATTTTATTCTTCTTTATGACTGAATAAAATGCCATTGTGTATATATACCACATTTTCATTAGCCATTCATCTATTGAAGGGCATCTAGGCTGGTTCCACAATCTAGCTATTGGGAATTGAGCAGCTATGAACATTGATGTGACTGTATCACTGTAGTAATCTGATTTTAAGTCCTTTTGGTAAAGGCCAAGGAGTGAGATAGCTGGGTCAAATGGTGGTTCCATTCCAAGTTTTCTAAGGAATCTCCACACTGTTCTCCAGAGTGGCTGCACCATATTGCATTCCCACCAGCAGTGTATGAGTGTACCCTTTTCCCCACATCCTCGCCAACACCTGCTGTTACCTGTGTTCTTAATAAAAGACATTCTAATTGGGGTAAGATGAAATCTTAATGTGGTTTTGATTTGCATTTCTCTTATAACAAGGGATGTTGAACATTTTTTCACAAATCTGTTGATTACTTGGAAATCGTCCTCTGTAAAGTGTCTGTTCATTTCCTTGGCCAATTTATTGATTGGGTTATTAGTGTTCTTGGTGTAAAGATTTTTGAGTACTTGGTAGATTCTGGAGATTAGTGCTCTATCTGAAGTGTGTGTGGCAAAGATTTTCTCCCACCCTGAAGGCTCTCTCTTAACATTGCTGATTGTTTCCTTTGCTGAGAAAAATCTTCTTAGTTTGCATCTATCCAATCATTGATTGGTGCTTTTATTTCTTGCACTTTGGGAGTCATGTTAAGGAAATCTGGTCGTAGGCCAACATGATGAAGATTTGGACCCATTTTCTCTTCTATTACGTGCAGAGTCTCTGATCTAATTTCTAGGTCCTTGATCCACTTTGAGTTGAGTTTCACACATGGTGAGAGATATGGGTTTAATTTCATTTTGCTGCATATGGATTTCCAGTTTTCCCAGCACCATAAGTTAAAGAGTCTGTCTTTTCTCCATTGCATGTTTTTGGCTCCTTTGTCAAGTATGAGATACCTTTATTTATGTGGGTATGTCTCTGTGTCCTCTATTCTGTACCATTGATCTACCTGTCTATTTTGGTGCCAATACCATGCTGTTTTCATTACTATTGCTCTGTAGTATTGTTGAAGATCTGGTATTGTGATACCCTCTCCTTTGTTATTTTTGCTAAGGATTGTTTATCTATTCTGGGTCTCTTATTCCTCCAAATGAATTTCATGATTGCTTGCTCTATTTCTCTGAGGTCCATCACTAGGATTCTAATTGGAATTGCATTGAATTTTTATAGCATTTTTGGAAGTATGGCCATTTTGACAATATTAATTCTGCCTATACAAGAACATGGGAGATCTTTCCATCTTCTCAGATTCTCTTTAACTTCTTTCTTTATTGTTCTGTTGTTCTCATTGTAGAGTTCTTTCACTTCTTTTGTTAGATTGATTCCCAAGTATTTTATTTTATTTGAGGTTATTGTGAATGGGGTAGTTGTCCTAATTCCTCTCTCAGAGGATGCATCACTTATGAATAAAAATGCATCGGACTTATGAGCATTAATTTTATATCCTATTACTTTCCTGAATTCATTTATGAGTTCCAGAAGTTTTCTGGTGGAATTCTTGGTGTCTTCTAAATAGAGAATCCTGTCATCAGCAAATAGGGATAGTTTGATCTCTTCTTTTCCTATTTGTATTCCTCTAATTTCTTTGTTCTGTCTAATTGCTCTGGCTAGAGGTTCAAGAACATTGTTGAATAGTAGTGGTGAAAGAGAGCATCCCTGCCTTGTTCCAGTTCTCAGGGGAATGCTTTCAATTTTTCTCCATTTAGAATGGTGTTAGCTGTGGGCTTAGCATAGAACACCTTTACAGTGTTAAGAAATGTCCCCACTATCCCTATGTTTTCTAGAGTTTTGAGCATGAATGTGTGCTGTTTTTTATCAAATGCTTTCTCTGTGTCTATTGAAATAATCATGTGGTTCTTTGACTTAAGTCTGTTGATGTGCTGAATTACATTTATTGATTTACGGATGTTGAAACAAACTTGCATCCCCGGGATGAAACCCACTTGCTCATGGTGCACTATCTTTTTGATACGCTTTTGTATGCAATTCGCCAAAATTTTGTTAAGAATTTTTGCATCTATATTCATTAGAGTTTTGGGTCTGAAATTTTCTTTCTTTGACGTCTCCTTCTCTGGTTTTTGTATCAGGGTGATATTAGCTTCATAGAATGAGTTTGGAAGGGTTCCCTCCTCCTCTATGGCATGAAAAACTTTGAGGAGTATTGGAATGAGCTCTTCTTTGAAGATTTTGTACAACTCAGCTATGAATCCATCTGGTCCTGGACTTTTTTTTGTTGGTAGGCTATTGATGACTTCCTCTATTTCATTGCTTGATTTCATTGATCTATTTAAGTTTTGTATGTCCTCCAGATTCAGTTTGGGTGGCTCATATGCCTCTAGGAACCTGCTGATGTCTTCCAGGTTTTCTATTTTGTTGGAGTATAAATTTTCAAAGAATCTCCTTATTATGTTTTGTATTTCAATTGTGTCTGTTGTAATATTTCCATTTCCATCATGAATTTTAGTAATTTGGAGTTTCTCTCTCCTTCTCTTCCTGAGAGTGGCTAAGGTATTATCAATTTTGTTTATTTTTTCAAAGAACCAACGTTTTGTTTTGTCAATTTTTTGAATTGTTTCTTTAGCTTCAATTTCATTGATTTCAGCTCTAATTTTGATTATTTCCTGTTTCTTCTACTTTTGGTGATGATCTGTTCCTCTTTTTCTAGGACTTTGAGCTGTAGTGTGAGATCATTGATTTGTTGACTTTTCATTCTTTTATTAAAAGCACTCCATGCAATGAATTTTCTTCTCAGCTCTGCTTTCATAGTGTCCCAGGGATTTTGATATGTTTTATCTTTGTTCTCGTTGACCTCTAAGAGTATTTTAATTTCCCCCATTAATGTCTTCTGTTATCCATGTATCATTCAATAGCATATTATTTAATCTCCAGGTCTTGGAATAGTTTCTGTTTCTAACTTTATCATTGATATCTAATTTCATTCCATTATGATCTGATAGTTTACAAGTTATTATCTCTATGTTTTTGTATTTGCTAAGAGTAGCTTTGTGGCATAACGTGGTCTATTTTAGAAAAGGACCATGAGCTGCTGAGAAGATAGTGTATTCACTTTTTGATGGATGGAATATTCAATATATGTCTGTTAAGTCCAAATTAGCGATTGTGTCATTGAGTCCTATGGTTTCTTTGTTCAATTTTTGCTTGGAAGATCTGTCCAACAGTGAGAGAGGAGTGTTAAAGTCCCCCAGTATTATTGTGTTTGGTCTATTTGGTTCCTGAAATTGAGAAGGGTCTGATTGATGTACGTGGATGCACCATTGTTTGGTGCATAAATATTTATGATTGCTATGTCTTGCTGCTTTATGCTTCCTTTAATCAGTATGAAATGTCCTTCTTTATGCCTTCTGACTAACTTTGGCTTGAAGTCTGCTTTATCTGAAATGAGGATGGAAACTCCTGCTTTTTTACTCAGTCCATATGCATGGTATGTTTTTTTCCCAACCTTTCACCTGTAGTCTGTGGGCATGTTTTTCTATAAGATGAGTCTCTTGAACGCAGCACATTGTTCAGTCTTTCTTTTTAATCCAGTCTGCCAGTCTGTGTCTTTTGATTGATAAGTTTAGGCCATTTATATTCAGGGTTATTATTGAGATATGACTTGTGTTTCCTGTCATTTTAGCTTTTTTGGGGTTTTTAGCTTAACTTTATTTCTCTTTTGTTTGATTCTTTCTTTGGGGTAATTCCTCCCCATGTTGGCTGCAATTGTTGTTTTTCATTTCTTCCTCCTCGAATATTTTGCTGAGAATGTTCTGTAGGGCAGGCTTTCTCTTTGTGTATTCTTTAAATTTTTGTTTATCATGGAAGGATTTTTTTTCGTCATCCAATCTGAAGGTAAGTTTTGCTGGGTATAAGATTCTTGGTTGGCATCTGTTTTCTTTCAGAGATTGAAATATGTTGTTCCAGGCCCTTCTTGCTTTTAGTGTCTGGGCTGAGAAATCTGCTATTATCCATATTGGTTTCCCCCTGTAGGTAATCTGATGCTTTTCTCTCGCAGCCTTTAAAATTCTATCTTTGTTTTGTATGTTAGGCATTTTCAATATAATATGCCTTGGTGTGGATCTGTTGTATTTCTGTGCGTTTGGTGTCCTGTAAGCCTCTTGTAATTGATTTTCCATCTCATTCATCATATTTGGGAAATTTTCTGATATTATTTCATTGAACAGAGTATTCGTATCCTTGGTTTGTATGTCTCTGCCTTCCTCAATCCCAATAAGTCTTCAATTTGGTCTTTTCATGATGTCCCATATTACTTGGAGATTTCTTTCATGATTCCTAACCATCTTCTCTGTTTGTTCAACTTTGTTTTCAAGATTAAATATTTTGTCTTCTTTGTCTGAGGTCTGTCTTCCAAGTGATCTACTCTGTTAATTATGCTTTCTATTGAGTTTTTAACTTGCTTTATTGTTTCCTTCATTTCCTTGTTTCCTTCAAGGATTTCTGTTTGTTTGTTTTTTTTTTTTTTTCTCAGAACTTCTATCTCTTTATTGAAATGATTTTTTGCTTCCTGCAATTGCTCTATTAGCTGATTATTTATAGCCTGAATCTGCTCTCTCATCACATCATTCTCTTCTTGGATCATTTTAATTATGAACATCTGAACTCCCTTTCTGTCATTCCTTCTACCATGCTGTCTTTGGGTTCTCTTGATATATCATCTAGATTTGTGTGGGACACTTTCTTCCCATGTTTTCTCATGTTGCTCATGTATCTTCACCTCTAGAAGTGGGAATCACAGGAAATGCAATTTTCCTGTGAAGACTTAGAATATCTCTGCAGGTTTCCAGTAACTAACCTGATGGTTGAGAGGTGCTTGATTTAGTGGTGACCCTAGAAAGCTGCTGTCCCACTTCCTCCAGGTTGGGAATGATCTATGCTTCTGTGCAGAGGCAGTCGCCGGATCCAGAGCCTCCAGCTCCTCCAGGCCAGGCCCCCCATGAGATGCCGCACAGTGGTGGGGAAGACCAGATCCCAGCTCTGCAGACTCAGGCTGTCCCAGATGGTCGCTCTCTGCCAGGGAAGCTGCAAAATGGCGCCGAATGGTCCAAACTCACCCCTGGAGCCAGAGACTCCAGCCCCTCCAGGCCAGAACGCCCAGGAGACGCCGTGCTTTGGCCGGGAAGACTGGATCTCAGCTCTCCCTCTTTACTTTTTATTTTTGACATAGGGACGCACTAATTTCCCAGACTAGCAATCCTCTGGAGTAGCTGTAATTACATATATGCACCACTGTACCTGGCTCAGTCCATAAATTTTAATTGGATAATACAATTTAGTTACATTCAAAGGAGTAGAAGAGAAAAGAAAATGGTCTTTAACAGTAAGGGTTTCCTCTTCTCAGGAAAATTGACTGTACTCTGCATTTTCATTATGAAGTTTCAGAGAGGGTAATAAAAAATGCCACTTTTTAACTGATACACAAGATTGTACATATTTATAGGTTACCATATGATATTTTGATACACATATATATTGGGTAATATTCCAATCAGGGTAGGCATATCATACATTAATACAAGCATGGTTTTTTCTCTAAAGAGCTTCAATTTTTTATTCTTCATCCTTCTTTCCTCGGGTTTGGGAATTTATGAACTGGTGATTTATGGTTTTTGACATAAGTAACAATCCAAATGTAGATTATTTTCAAAGTGATGTGTTTTGGTGTAGCATGAGGTTCTGTTCTTGATACAGTTATTGTTAACTTTCTACTCCCTTCAAATGTCTCACAACAAGTATAATCAAGGGATCAGCCAGAGTTGCACCCATCTTATGACTCATCTGGAAAGAATCTGTTTTTGACCCAACTCACCTGTTGACAAGCAGACTTCAGGCCCTTTCAGAATGATGGAAAGAGGCCTCTCTCAGTTCCTTTCCACAGGAACATGTAGGGAAGCTCAAAAATGGCAGGTGGCTTCTGTTGGCATAAGCAATTAGGTGGCAGAATCAAAAAGGGCTGGGCCCATCCGATTATCAATATATTGGCCTCTAAGCACCCCAGGACAGTGGACCTGTCCCTCTGCTTTCCAGCATGGTCCTCCACCTATCAAGCCAATAGCCTCTCAGTCAAATTTCCCTAAAGAATACCTGACAGATGGGCACACATACCTCCCCTCTGTACTGGATATTTCTACATACTCAATTATGCAGCTCCCGGACCTGGAGTCAAAAGTATCTGCCTTGGTTCTCTTCTAGCCACAGAGTCTCACACAATACAGTAAGCTGAAGTCATTCTCTTTCCAGTCACAGCAAGTCCAACCAGTGGCTACTAACTTGGACACATTGAGAAAGTGCTCATCTCACTCCAGAATACATGCCTGGAGAGTGTACCTGTGTGTTATCACCTAGTGAAGTTGCTAATGCATTTTACATTTGTTCTGTTATTTTCAAAGTTGATAAAATAGATTGCATGGTAGTTACCCATGAGGCCCTCATGGCTCACAGTGACAGACTCAGTCATTGTTTTGTCATTGGGGATATATTTAATCCTGAACATGTGCACCGTTGAGTTGGATACATAGGAAAGGATGCTGCTTACCTGTGCATGAAGAAATATTGAAAGCAAACTTGCTAGGAACATGAAATCAAGTAGCATGAGTGCAGAGCTGGATTGGATGGGAGATGCCTGATATAAGAACTTTAAATGTGTTTTGATGGTAGCAAAATTTTAATATTAAATAGCAGTTATTTTACAGTTAATAAATTGAATCAGACAGTGGGATCCCCACCATGATGAAGTTTAAACATGTTGAATGAAACTAAGAAGAGATATGTCTGTGCGGTAAGTGAGTCATTTGTTTTGTGCTCTTCTTAACATCCCCCCAATGTCCTTCATGAGAGCAAAAGGTCCCTGACTTCAGACTTTCTGATGTACATGCATTTCTACCCTCATATTTTATACATATTTGTAGAATTTTTTCAACCTCAGCCCTCATTCTATTATTCTTTATCTTGCAAATACTAATAAATCTAGATCCTTTAAAAGTCCTGATAAAACACAAGCAAACCTTTGACATTATCTCTAAGAAATGCTTATAGATATTTTTATTTGGTTTCAGCCTCTGGCAAGGAAAGAAATTACTGGATGCATGGATGTGAAACTGTCTCTGCCTTTTCTTGGAAAACAGTGAATGATTTCTTCAATGCACATTGAATATGGAACCAGTGCAAAAGGCAAGCAGGACTCTCTCCAAAGACTGGAAGTCTAGCAGGTGTACATTATCTGCTTCATCCTTGAGTTCCTACAGCTAAGTACCATTGAAAGTAAAGAATTTGATGTTCCAAGATTTCACAACTTTGTTCCAGTCCACTAAGATAATAATTTTCAGCTAATGTTGAAAATGAAACTCAGATTGGAAAGTCCACATATTGGATAATTCTTTAACTTTCCATTGCCCAATAATAAGGACTAAATACTGTTCTGATCAGTACATTTTATTACATCTTCTGAAACAGCCTTTTGATTAATTGATTTTATTATCACAACACTGAATATGTGGATGTTAAATAAGATCATGTTTTCTATCACTCTTATGGTCATACAGTTTGTAATAGTTACTTATATATTCTGGGAATGCACATTTAACATTAAATCCTTAGTGTAATAATCAGAGTTATCACTGATATGTAACTATAATTTGAGGGATCATGACATAATTTTATATTATCATTGCATGGACTTGGAAGAAATGTACCATTGTGATACTTTGTAACATTGAGATAATCTGTGGCTCAGAGAGGAAGCTGAATTTGCCTATATTCTCAAGTTTAAAAACCAACTTATGAGAGATGAAGTGCCTATAAAACCCACATTCTATTTTCTGCATTCCCTATCCTAATGACAGATTTCCACACCACTGATAGATGGCTAGTGTGAACTGTACAGACTTTCTCCATGATAGGTATTAATTCATCATGAAACTCTTCTACATCATGAAGGAGGAAATATGACTCTGTGGAGAGTCTACCATGTGACATGAGAAAGAAATACCATCACCCCACTTACCACAGTCTTGGCTACCAATAAGGTGAAAAGCAAAAAAAAAATCAAAAAAGAAATATTAACACACCAAAACTTCACTTGGCTATTACCACAGACCTTGGCAAATTTAGGAGAAAGTAAAAGAAGCAAAAGTTTGATTTATTGACATTGAAATGGTTGGCATAACAATACACCACTAGACTCATAAAGCCCTGGGTGTAGGAGACCAGCCCTGACCCTTCAGATGGACACCTGAACAAAGCCAGATACCTGAAATTAGCTTCAGTTCTTTTTTTTAAATTTATTTTGATTCATTGTACACAAATGGGGTACAGCTGTTGTTTCTCTGGTTGTACACAAGTAGAGTCACACCATTTGTGTAATCATACGTGTCCATAGGGTAGTGAAGTTTGTCTCATTTTGTTATTATTCTTACCCTCCTCCACAATCTCACCCCCCTTTTTTCCATGTGCAATCCAATCTTCCACCATTGTTTTCTCCCACCCAACCCACATTATGTATCACAATCCACTTATCAGAGAAATCATTAGACCTTTGTTTTCTTGGGATTGGTTAATCTCACTTAGCATGACCATCTTCAGCTCCATCCATTTACCTGCAAATGCCATAATTTTATTCTTCTTTATGGCTGAATCATATTCCATTGTGTATATATACCACAGTTTCTTTATCCATTCATCTATTGAAGGGCATCTAGGTTGGTTCCACAATCTAGCTATTGTGAATTGAGCAGCTATGAACATTGATATGGCTGCATCATTGTAGTATGCTGATTTTAAGTCCTTTGGGTATAGGCCCAGGAGTGGGATAGCTGGGTCAAATGGTGGATCCATTCCAAGTTTTCTAAGGAATCTCCACACTGCTTTTCAGAATGGCTGCACTATTTCATAATCCCACCAGCAATGTACAAGTGTAGCCTTTTCCCATATCCTTGCCAACACCTACGGTTGCTTGTATTCTTGATAATAGACATTCTAATTGGGGTGAGATGGAATCTCAAGGTGGTTTTGATTTGCATTTCTCTTATAACTAGGGATGTTGAACATCTTTTTATATATCTGTTGATTGCTTGTAGGTCTTCTTCTGTAAAGTGTCTGCCCATTTCCTTAGCCCATTTGTTGATTGGGTTATTTCTTTTTTTGGGGTAAAGATTTTTGTGTTTCTTATAGATTCTGGAAATGGGTGCTCTATCTGAAGTGTGTGTGGCAAAGATTTTCTCCCACTCTGTAGGCTCTCTCTTTACATTGCTGATTGTTTCCATTGCTGAGAAAAAGCTTTTTAGTTTAAATCTATCCCAATTATTGATTCCTGCTTTTATTTCTTGTGCTTTTGGAAGTCATGTTTAGGAAATCTGGTCGTAAGCCCACATTATGAAAATTTGGACCTACTTTTTTTCTATTAGGTTCAGGGTCTCTGGTCTAATTCCTAGGTCCTTGACTACCAAACGCAGTATACAAATTTAATGCAATTCCAATGAAAATCCCAATGATGGACCTCATAGAAATAGGGCAAGCAATCAAGAAATTCACTTGGAGAAATAAGAGACCAATAATAGCTAAAGCAGTTCTTAGCAAGAAGAGTGAAGCAGGGGGTATCAGACCTTCAACTATATTACAGAGCAATATTAACAAAAACAGATAGTATTGGCACCAAAATAGGCAGGTAGATTAATGGTACAGAATATACGACACAGAGACAAACCCACATAGCTACAGTTATCTCACACTAGACAAAGAAGCCAAAAATATACAGTGGAGAAAAGATAGTCTCTTCAACAAATGGTGCTGGGAAAACTGGAAATCCGTATGCAACAAAATGAAACTAAAGCCCTATCTCTCACCCTGCACAAGCTTTAGTTCTTGAGCACAATTTTAAATGTTACAACACAAACAACTCACACTGTACCTTTTCTCCCCTTCCAATGCTGTGATATATCATTTAAGGTTCTTTCAAGAATAGAAACAAATCTAGTTATTTAGATGCAGTGAAATGAACATAGGCAATTGGTGGGACAGTTACTGCAAAATGAAGGCAAGAAGGAAACACTGTGGTCACATACTGAGCCTCTAAAACACTGAAGACTTGGGGAGGTGAAAGGAGTAGGGAAATACACTGAATTTTCAATGTAGTAAAACTGTGTAACCATGAGTAAGACAATAAAACCAGGAGGAAAACATGGTAGTGATTTCAAGAGCCCCCACTCAGCAAAAAATACAGCTATAGATGGATGACATCAGAGCTGAATGAAAATCCCTTTAAAACTAGCATAACTGCAGGCTGCATGGTGCTGATGGACAAATTTAAAAGAGATGTTTGATAAACCACCTGGGCTGCTGCTACAAGAAGTGCTTTACAAACTGCTCCATTGAGCTTGATCCCTCTAGGATCCTGCATCTGAACCACCTCTGGGGCAGCGAACACTCCTCATCTCTTGACAGTCTGCAGAAATCATGGTCTCTGGTGCTGAGACAGATTCATCAGTATTTTTAACCACCCCAGGTGATTCCAACAAAAGTCAGCCTTGACTAGCAAGATAGCCTCTGGGCATCACTGAACTACATAGGTATCTGAGGAGCAAAGCAAGTTTTAAAGAAAACATGAATGAAATTTGAAAGGGGATATAACTTTTAAATATACAAAAATAAAGTTCAGCATTTTAACTGGAGTCCAGGATCATTGCTCAGAAATTACAGAGGTGGTCGATATTTATTGATTTAGTCATGATATTAAAGAAGAAAAGGATTTCAAATACTCATGCAATTCCATTAAAGACAAAGCAAAGAAAGCAGTTTTGAAATATAAAACATGGAATGGAAATAAAATTATGAAGCTGCAGAAGTAGTGTGAACAAAAAGTTAGGATTTCCAGATCAAAAAGATTGAGTTTCCCAACCCAAACTACAAAAATGATGGACTTGACAATGAGACTAGATTGGTGTTTTCTGCACCCTCCACAAGGCCCCCTTAATGTTCCTGCTGCTCTGACTGCAGATAAGGGGATTCAGAGCAGGTGTGACCACAGCATACACCAAAGAGACACATCTGTTGCTCTAGGGGGACTTGAGACACCTGATGCAAGACACACTCCAATACTTGTTTTATAAAATAAGCAAACAACTGCCAGGTGAGACCCACAGGTGGAGAAGGCTTCATGCTTCCTAACTGAGGATGGGATTCTAAGAATGGATGAAACAATTTTATAGTAAAAGAAACATCCCTGAGAGAGAAGAAAACCATAGATGGCACCAATGAGACACATGATTATATTTCAGGTAAAGGTATCAAAACAGGCAAAGTAAAGATCTGAGATGGTTCACAGAAAAAAATAAGATATTTCCATGGTCTTGAGGTATGTAAAGTGTAATGCCATCCAATTGTGCAGCTGGGAGTCCAAAAAACTAAAAAGAAAAGACTCCAAAACCACAGAGGTGAGGGTTCATGGTAAGTAAGTAATACAGGGGGTGACGGATGGCCCCAAACCAGTCTTAGGCAATCACAGTCAGAAACAGATCATCCATACATCCATAAATCATACAAACAGATATCTGTGTCAGGACAACCACACAGGAGATGACTCTGCCTGAGTTAGGATGCTCACAATCATCATTGGGACCGTGGTGCAGATGAGTGGGGGAAGGAGAGAGGTCTGTGCTGAGTTATGGTGTGCCTTTGCTTTCTCTGAAATTGTCCTCTGATCTTAGCCATTCCTCCCGAATTGGTGCTGCAGATGTGACCCACTGCTCCATTTTGCAATCTGCCAGAAACCCCAAGGGAAGTGCACTATGACTAACAGGTACCATCTGGAGTGACAGGAAAGTGGAATGGATAGTTGAGTGGCAAAGGAGACAACCTGCCAGGACTGTCCCACCAGCTGTCCTGTGTCTCTGCTCAGACAGCTCAGTTCAAACATGGGTTCAGTTATCTGACCTACACACATAATGCAAGTGGCATAAAAATGCTGGGCTTCTTTGTGTTCCTTAAAATAAAATACTTGGGCAGTTACAACATGTGGAAGACTTTGCAAATGAATTCAAACAATCCAAGGAGAACACATAGCTCAGAGCCTGATAGTCAGGAATCTGTCAATAAGGCCTGGAGATATGATGGGTACCATCCTCATCTTCATCACCATCAACACTTTCATGAACCTTTTGGAGACTTAGAAAACAGTCTAAAGGGAAATATTTCCTGCTATCTTGGATGATAGTGTAGGGGAAATTGACCCAGTGTGGGAGGAAACCAAACCCTGACAGAGATGTCTACCACCACATACCTGTAAATACCCACATGTATAAATCCACAGTTATCAGAAGTGAAATTCAGCATATTATTCTCCCATCTGGCTACCCAAAATACATGTTTGTCCTGTTGGAGTCCACTGGGCCTGAGACCTCAAATTGAGGTACTGGAGGAACAGACATTTATTGACAATCATGACCTTGGAGGTTCAATACACAGGGCTCACAAGGAGTCAATTTGGTCCATAAAATTCCAATATATAAAAACTTACCAAGAATAGGAGCAAGAGGAGGAAATATGTGCACAAATGTTTCTCAGCTCTTCCTCTATGGAAGAGGAAACTCATCTGTATTATTCACTCTGTCCATTTTTTTGAAAAATCCTTTGCTTTATATTTCCATTGTTATTATTTTGCAATTTAAATCTCAGAAAATTACATTTTAATTTGTGCCATTTTCACAGCTCAGTGACATTAATTACTTTCACATGGTCCTACAGTTGTCACCACCATCCATCCCCAGAAATGTTTTGTGTTCCCAAGCTGAGTATTTTTATCCCTCTTAACAACTCCCCATTTCTCCCTCCCCAATGTTCAGATAGCACCATTTCACCACGAAACAAGATGAGAAATTAAAGTCATTAATCTACACAAATTGTGTTACTGATGAAGCAGGATTGACCTGGCTACATGTTTAATTTTGCTGCATGTTTTTCAACATACCCTACAGCTGGATGCCACAGATATTGTGATCAGGAAAATCTGATGTACAGCTTCCTCAGGGAGATTTTTAAGTCCTTATTCTGTAAGCTGTAGATGAAGGGGTTCAGCATGGGTGTGACCACTGTGTACATCACTGAGGCCACTGCAACTGGTCTGGGAGAACGTGACACAGCTGAGCCCAGATACACTCCAAGGCCAGTTCCATAAAATACACAGACAACTCCCAGGTGAGACCCACAGGTGGAGAAGACTTTGTACTTCCCACTTGAGGATGGGATTCTCAGAATAGAGGAAATAATTTTATAATAAGGAAAAAGATCCCTGAGATGGGAACAAAGCCAAATATGGCAAAAACAATGCACTTGACAATGGTACTAGAGAAAGTTTCAGGACAGCTAAGATTAAGGAGTTGAGAGGGATCACAGAAGAAAGTGGAAATTTCTACATCCTAGAAATAGGAAAAGTTTACGACACTCAAATTTTGCAGTTGGGAGTCCAAAAGACTAGTTAAAAGAGACAGCAGAACTAGAAAGCCACAGAGGCGAGGATTCATGATGACTGAGCAATGCCGGGGGTGATGGCCACAAAGTGGTCATAGGCCATCACAGTCAGAAGCATGCCATCCATACATCCAAAAAGGATAAAAAAAGACATCTGTGTCAGGCAGCCCATATAGGAGATGACTCTGCTCTGAGTTAGGAGGTTCAAAATCATCTTTGGGACCATGGTGGAGATGAAACCAATGTCAGCCAAGGGCAGGTTGGAGAGGAAGAAGTACATGGGGGTGTGGAGGTGGAGTCAGAGCTGATGGCCAGGATGATGAGAAGTTTCCCAAGCACTCTGACCAGGTACATGGAAAGGAACAGTCCAAAGAGGATAGGTTGCAGGTCTGGTTCCTGTGAGAGGCTCATTAGATGGAATTCTGAGACACATGTTAGATTTTGTAGTTTGATATTCCCAGGACACCTATTGAAAAATAAGAGAGGATGGGATAAGTGGGCACCTACATTCTAAATGCTTCCAATTCAAGGGTTCATACCCAAAGTCATCACACTTGAGGTCCAAAGACCATGAAGAATACTTCTCAGTTGCAAAAAACCCAATCTTTGTAGACACTTTTTGTGTTATTCACCTATTTCTATCCACACCAAATTTCAAGATATTCAACTGACCTCGTTATAAAATGAGAAACATTAAAGACAACATTCTATGATCACAATAAAATGTAGTCAACTCCTTTATGAAAACAGTGGAGTAAGTAATAGCCTTCTTCATCATAAGGAGATATTCTCATAAAAGGATACTAAGAAGCAGTGCAGTGTGCCTTGCTACAAAATCCTTTGACTTAACAAGATTTGAAACACTGTGCAAAACTGCATTATCTGATAAGTAAACTAAGGTCAATGGTTCACAATCAGAAGACAGTGTTGTGGGCTCATTATCTTCTATGAGTCTCATCATTCTTTGACCGTCTCACTTCTCTCCTTTGTGAATTTAATTTTGTCCTTTAAAATCATTTAATATAAAACAAATATCCTTATATTTGGAAGGCTTCAAATTTTGATAAGTCAGATTTGGTTGAATGCATATCATCAGTAGTGTCACTGACAACAAATGTGACATTAGCACACAAGTTACCTCCCAATTATTTTTTAAAAATTACTAATAAGAAATATCTTCAAAAAGTTTAGCTTCAGGGCTGGGGCTGTAGCTCAGTGGTAGCTTGCTTATCTCACACATATGAGGCACTGGGTTCAATCTTCAGCACCACGTAAAAATGAATGAATATACTGTGTCCATCTACAAATAAAACAGTTTTTTTAAAGTTTAACTTCATACAAGCTTGTCTATAAAATTCCACAAAACATGGGTTTAAAAAAAATAGTACATAAGGCAGCCCTCCCCCTTTTTCTTTCTCTTGATTTTTTACTCCATCTAACCTGCTCGTACTGCTTCATTATTTTTCTGATCGTAATCATAGTTCACAATTTAGGATGTCATCACCAAGAGAAGGTCCAAAGCTCAAATTTAGTCCCAACCTTTCTAATTCTACTTAATAGACTTTCACTTCAGTTTCTCCTGACCATGGATTGAAATGCCTTTCCTTCAGCTATAAGAAGAAAACTTGGGTTCATTACATTGTTAGATCTCACTAAGGTTTTAACTGGGAAAATGCAAAAGATAAAAGAATAAGAAGGAGAATAAACACAATAGACTGCTTCATCATCTGTAAAAAGAAGATAGCAATTACCCACCTCCTATGGTTGTTGTAAAAAGTTTTTAAAAATCATTTTCTGAACAAAATAGTGATTCTCAGTATCAGTAATTAATATATTCACCTATGTATATTCCAATAATCTGACCTGAGGCCAAAATCAAGTTAGTCAGCATCTGCACTTGAAGATATTGCTGTATTTTCTTTAATCAGAATACTTAGAACACTTCTTGACATTTAGAGTATGATCCATGAATACTAATTATAACTATTGTCAATAATATTCACCACCTATATTAAAATATAAATATCTGATGATCTTTGCACCAGAACTAACATTTGATAGAAATCTTAATTCCTGCCTATGATAACTCTGCATGATTCCATTCTCCTGCACGCCTGTGCCCCAGACACAGCAGCTCTCATGAATTTGATTGGTATAATTTCCTTTCAGTGGTCCATGTCATTGTTGATTCATGTATCCTTTACCAGTTTTCCTAAGAATCTTAGGAACATACCTAAAAGTCGTCTGTTGAGTTTGTGACAAATTGCCTATTGCCCCCAGGATGTGCT
Organism: Glaucomys volans; assembly: GCA_020662805.1. Taxonomy (NCBI): domain Eukaryota; kingdom Metazoa; phylum Chordata; class Mammalia; order Rodentia; family Sciuridae; genus Glaucomys; species Glaucomys volans. The sequence continues at coordinate 121,861 of JAJEJO010053893.1, forward strand.
AGTTTACATCAACACATGGTTTTAAAATCCTAGGAAGCACATATATCTACTTGAATGTTTTCATCTGATGCATTGAATGATTGCCTTCATTGAATTTTTACATTTATTATTATGAAAATCTTTTCAAACTTATTGTGTCTCTCTCCATTTCATACAAGTGAAAATTTGTGTTGATAGGGTTATCATTTGACTTCCACAATAATGCACTTTCAGTATTACTATGAATCACCTACATTTGTGTCCCAATGGGAAAATCAGTTATTAAACTGGCATCTTCTTAATCTTAAGATAAGCCATCAAAATGGCCCTGCAGTCTGTCTAGTAATAATTCTCTCCTTGATGTCTCCCAAAGAAATTTTATTTTGCATAGGAAAAACATTTCCATTTTTCTCTAGTAGAAGAAGATGGTGCCCTGGGATGGAAGTCAGGCAATCAACACTTGAGTCTCTTATCACTATCCTGCTCCCATATGCAGAAGGCATGTAGATCTCTCTACCTCTCTGTGCTCATGCTGCTTAAATGGAAACAGAGACTAACACCGATCTCTACAGTATTTGTGATACCTAATGGATGCCTGGAATTCAATAAACACTTGGTCCTTGGGTTTCTGTTAATAAATGAAGAATTCCATAATTTTGGAAGTGTTGACCTTGTGTGATGAATATATCTGTGAAATGCCACTGAAACCCTGGAATGCTGTGAAACTGAAATGTGCCTTACCCCAAACATTAAAAAAATCCTGCCCCTTCTGTTTCACTCTCTTTTCCCAGTTTCCTACCCATGAAAATATCTGCCCTCATCTTTTACCATTTGAATGAGATTGATGATATTCCATGAACACAAGCATCCACATGTCCTTGACAGAGACACAAGCAAGATGCTATTTTAAGTAGTCTCTACTTTCAAGGGACCTTCCTAAGAAGTATAAAAGTGCAGAGAGGAGACCACTATATGGGTAAAGCAAGCTAACTTTAGGTGTTTTGTGATGAAGGATTGGGCAATTCAATTGTTAACAGCATTTTTGATGCCTCCCCTGGGCCAGGCAAAGCATAAGCCCAAATCAAAAATGACACTTTTTTCTCCAAATACACAACATATACATGTACAGGGACAAAAATGACATGCCCCACCATGAAACAGGAAAAGTTAACTTCAGGAGACAGGATATTTTAGTTGAATGGTATGACAGTGTCATTATAAATAAGAATATAATGAAAGTGTCATTATAAATAATAATAATTATTAATAATTATTATTATGGGGGAGGGCTGCCTTATAATAATTTATTTCTAAATTTCATTTTAACTTTTATATACTTATTTCACAAATTAATTTCAAAAAGAGCATCTATTTTCTGTTTAATCAATACTCAACCCAGTAGTGTTCTCTCAGATGGCAATGCTGAGTCTCAGGACACTCACAACCTGCCCTATTTCACAGGAACAATGAGGGATGATTTTTTAAAAATCAAACATGAAAGAGAATGTGGTCAGTTGCTTGGGAAATCTGCAAGGGGGGCAAGAGAGTCATCTGTGCTGAATTTTGTGTTCCTGCACCTTCTGTTATCATTTTATGTGACCCCTAGCTCTCCTTCCCATAATGGATGCCCTGTTGTAAGTTCTTTATAAATTTTGTAAGTTCTTTATGTTTATGCAAGTTCTTTATGTTCTTTTGTAAGTTCTTTATAAATTTTGGAGATCTGTGCTCTGAAGTGTGTGGAAAATATTTTTCCCACTCTGTAGGCTCTCTTTTCACATTCTTGATGATTTCTCTTGCTGAGAGAAAGCTTTTAGTTTGCACCCATCCCATTTATTGATTCTTCCTTTTATTTCTTGTGTTCTGGTGGTCTTGTTGAGGAAGTCTGGTCCTAAGCCAATATGAAGAAGATTCAGGCCTACTATTTCTTCTATTTGGTGAAGAGTCTCAGGTCAAATTCCTAGATCCTTGATCCATTTTGAGTGGAGTTTTGTACAGGGTGAGAGATAGGGGTTTAATTTCATTTTATTGCATATGGATTTCCAGTTTTGCCAGCACCATTTGTTGAAGAGGCTGTCTTTTCTCCACTGTATGTTTTTGGCACCTTTGTCTAGTTTGAGGTACCTGTACATATGTGGGTTTTTCTCTGGGTCCTCTCTTCTGTACCATTGGTCTATCTGTCTATCTTGGTGCCAATACCATGCTGCTTTTTATCACTATTGCTCTATAGTAGATTTTAAGGTCTGGTATGGTGATACCTCCTGTGTCATTCTTCCTGCCCAGGATTGTTTTGGCTATTCTGGGTCTTTTGTTCTTCCATATGAATTTCATGATTGTTTTTTCTCATTCTGTGAGGAATGTCATAGGAATCTTTACTGGAATTGCATTAAATTTGTACAGCATCTTTGGAAGTATGGTCATTTTGATTATATTGATTCTTCCTATCCAAGAACATGGAAGATCTTTCCATCTTCTAAAGTCGTCCTCAATTTCTTTCTTTAATGTTCTGTAGTTTTCATTGTAGAGGTTTTTCACCTCTTTTGTTAGATTGATTCCCAAATATTTCATTTTATTTGAGGTTATTTTGAATGGAGTTGTTTTCCTCAATTCAATTTCAGATGATTCATCGCTTATGCAGATAAATACATTTGATTTATGTGCATTTATTTTATATTATGCTATTTTGCTAAATTCATTAATTAGGTCTAAAAGTTTCCTGATGGAGTTTTTTGGATCCTCTAAATATAGGATCATGTCATCAGAAAATAGTGATAGCTTGCGTTCTTCTTTTCCTATTTGTATACCTTTAATTTCTGTGGTCTGTCTAATTGCTCTGGATAGCATTTCCAGCACAATGTTGAATAGAAGTGGTGACAGTGGGGCATCCCTGTCTTGTTCCAGTTTTTAGAGGGAATGCTTTTAGTTTTTCTCTGTTGAGAATGATGCTGGCAATGGGCTTAGCATAATAGTCTTTACAATGTTCAGGTCTGTTCCTATCATCCCTATTTTTTCTAGTGTTTTGAGTATGAAGGGGTGTTGTATTTTGTCAAATGCTTTCTCAGCATCTCTTGAAATAATCATATGATTCTTAACCTTAAGTCTATTGATGTGATGAATTACATTTATTGATTTCCGGATGTTGAACCAACCTTGCATCCCTGGGATAAACCCCACTTGATCAGGGTGCACTATCTTTTTAATATGTTTTTGTAAGCGATTTGCCAGAATTTTGTTGAGGACTTTAGCATCTAAATTCATCAGAGATATTGGCCTAAAGTTTTCTTTTCTAGATGTGTCTTTGTCTGTTTTTGGTATCAGAGTGATGCTAGCTTCATAGAATGAATTTGGAAGGGTTCCCTCTTTTTCTATTTCATTAAATACTTTCAGGAATATTGGTATAAGTTCTTCTTTGAAGATCTTGTAGAACTCAGCTAAGAATCCATCTGGTCCTGGGCTTTTCTTGGCTTCTTCTATTTCATTGCTTGAAATTGATCTGTTTAAATTGTGTATGTCTTCCTGGTTCAGTTTGAGAGGATCATATGTCTCTAGGAATTTGTCGATGTCTTCAAGATTTTCTATTTTATTGGAGTATAGGTTTTCAAAGTAGCTTCTAATTATGTTTTGAATTTCAATGGTGTCTGTTGTGATATTTCCTTTTTCATCACAAATTTTAGTAACTTGAGTTTTCTCTGTCCTTCTCTTTGCTAGTGTGGCTAAGGGTTTTTCTATTTTGTTTACTTTTTCAAAGAACCAACTTTTTGTTTTGTCAATTTTTTGAATTGTTTCTTTTGTTTCAATTTCATTGATTTCAGCTCTGATTTTGATTATTTCCTGTCTTCCACTACTTTTGGTGATGAACTGTTTCTCTTTTTCTAGGGCTCTGAGATGTAAGGTTAGGTCGTTGAGTTGTTGACTTTTTATCCTTTCCCTGAATGCACTCAATGCAATAAATTTTTCTCTTAGTACTGCTTTCATAATGTCCCAGAGATTTTGATATGTTGTATCATCATTCTCATTTACCTCTAAGAATGTTTTTATCTCCTCCCTGATGTTTTCTGTTATCCATGCTTCATTCAATACCATATTATTTAGTCTCCAGGTGTTGGAGTAGTTTCTGTATTTTCTTTTGTCATTGATTTCTAATTTCATTCCATTATGATCCAATAGAATACAAGGTAGTATCTCTACTTTTTTGCATTTACTAAGGGCTGCCTTGTGGCATAACATATGGTCTATTTTAGAGAAGGATCCATGTGCTGCTGAGAAGAAAGTGTATTCACTCATTGATGGATGTAATATTCTATATATGTCTGTTAAGTCTAAGTTATTCATTGTGTTATTAAGTTCTATAGTTTCTCTAGTTTTTGTTTGGTAGGTCTGTCTAGTGGTGACAGTGGTGTGCTAAAGTCACCCATAATTATTGTGTTGTGGTCTATTTGATTCTTGTAATTGAGAAGGATTTGTTTGATGTACATGGATGGGCCATTGTTTGGGGCATAAATCTTTATGATCATTATGTCTTCTTGATTTATGGTTCCCTTAAGCAGTATGTAATGTCTTTCTTTATCCCTTCTGACTAGCTTTGGCTTGAAGTCCACTTTATCTGATATAAGGATGAAAACCCCTGCTTTTTTACTAAGGCCATGTGTATGATAGGTTTTTTTCCCATCCTTTCACCTTTAGTCTGTGGATGTCCTTTTATATGAGATGAGTCTCTTGAAGGCAACATATATTTTTTTGTGTGTTCCAATAAAGTTTTATTTATAAACAATGAATTATGAATTCATTTACATTTTAGTGATCACAGAATAGTTTTCTTCTTTTGATTATGTGATTATGTTTTCTACATTTGAAAGTGATGAAATAATTAGCTCAAGAACCATAAAAATACACTCAACCTTTTGGGGTTTGCACATGGGGTGTCCTTTGATGATTCTTTTATATAGCTCATCACCTGCTGCAGCTCCTCTTTTGATTATTTTTATGTGTACCACATTTGAAATTTTTCTACTACATTTTGACTAGTGTATTTATCATTTACAATAATGCTTTTCAGTGACAATATATTATTCTAACAGGGAAACTCTCTCAGCTCACATGTTTAGATATACTTCATGAGTTAACCTATTGTCTACCAACTCTTGTTAAAATGATTTACACTGAGCATGCAAATATCTTGGTTGAATCTTCCTATCAGCTTCAGAAAAATCGCAGAGCTTCTGTGGGATCCACTGTTTGACAAGCATTTACTCCTTGGGCAAATCCTCTCTCATCATAGTGAATTTTTCTCTAACTATCAAATCACTTCCTGAGAATCAATTTTTTTTTCTCAATTGCCATCTTCTCATCTGTCAAAGCAATTTCTATCCTCATCTAAAGCTCTTTAATGTTTTTGATGGAGAATGGCTTTTAATCTCACTAAACTTTTTAAATTACTCCTACTAACATTTCTGCCTCCTCTCCCCCATATGAAATCATGAACCACCTTGATTTTCTGTGGTAACTCCCTTACATCGCCAGAATTCTATAGTTAACCAAGATACATCATGACATCTAATTATGTTCAAAATAAGAATGATGACAAAGAAAATGCCAGAGTGGAAGGGAAATAAGAGAAGGCAGAGAATAAAGAAAGGAGAAAAACAAATAGAGAGCTCAGACCATAAAGAAAGAAGAGAACAAATGGATGGGGGGGAGCTATTCTATTTAACATGTATTATAAATTGGAATCTATCAAACCCTTTCACAAATATTATCTGATATTAGAGGGGAAGCTGGAAAAATTACTTATAGGATGACCTGGAGAGTTTAATCAGTCAAAAAGGCAAAGGAGACTCAAATTGGATTTTTTAACCCTTCTTCCTGAATCATGCCCTGTTTGAAAGTCTGATAGGAGATATTTCAGTCTGACAGCTTCTCTTTCACAAGTCCCATTTGTATTCAGGCTCTGGGAATCCCAGGTCTTTTTAATCTGGATAGAAATCAAATCCTGCTGCAGCATCAGAGCATTCTAGCCCCTTGCAAAGACGTTTAGATTCCTCTGTTGTTATTTCAAAAGAGGCCTAAACCTATAAATATTAAGCTACATTGTGGGGCCCTAACCTTGAGTGAGGGCAGCTACCATTTAATATTGCCAAGGGAAGAGAAAATGGTCCAGGGGTAAACAAAGGAAAGAAACAAAAAAAAAAAAATGTCAAATCTGATTGATTAAAAACTAGGTAGGCAAATCAGCAAGGGCTGGTCCAGCATGACTGGAGAGTGAGGTCAGACAGGGCTGTTTTAAAATTATTTGGTATTTTCAGAAATTGATTACTTGGGGAGAGCATTAAGAAGTAGCTGTGCACATTCATTTAATGGGCCAGTGCCTCTTGTACAGGGCTAGAGTCATCACATTCAATCTCATCTATTCCTTGTTAAGTTGTACTTCTTCTGGAGTTTGTTTATTACAGATGCTATAAGCATAAACTACAAAATAGAAAAATAAACAATTCTCTAAATGGGATTTTGTAAGTGCTACCTCCCCACCCATCTTTCCACTCCCAACCCCCAGTGTGACAGGCAGAGTTGTTTACAGGCTTGTGAATATCTATAGGCCTGAAGAACAATTCCTTCTCTGTCCCAGAGTACATTTCCGTGAGGGGACTGCATTTCAATGAGGGGACTGCAGAAGGCAACATATTGTTGGGTCTTTCTTTTTTATCTAGTCTGCCAGTCTATGTCTTTTGATTGACAAATTTAGGTCATTAACATTCAGGGTGATGATTGGGATATGATTTCTATTCCCAGTCATTTTGGCTTAGATTTGGCTTTTAATATGACTTGTTTTCTCCTTTAATTGGCTTTTCTTTAAGGATCATTCGCCCCTTTGATTACTTACATTATTGTTGTTCGTTTCTTCCTCATGGAATATCTTGCTGAGAATGTTCTGTAGTGCAGGTTTTCTATGTGTAAATTCCTTTAAATTTTGTTTGTCATGGAAGGATTTTATTTCGTCTTCAACTCTGAAGGTTAGCTTTGCTGGATATAGGATTCTTGGTTGGCAGCCATGTTCTTTCAGAACTTGAAATACATTGTTACAGGCCCTTCTAGCTTTTAGGGTCTGGGCTGAGAAATCTGCTGATATCCGTATTGGTTTCCACCTTTATGTAATCTGTTTCCTTTCTCTCACAGCCTTTAAAATCCTATCTTTATTTTGTACCTTAGGCATTTTCATTATAATGTGTCTTGGTGTAGATCTGCTGTAATTTTGTGCATTTGGTGTTTTGTAAACCTCCTGCAGTTGAGTTTCCATTTCATTCTTCAGGTTTGGGAAATTTTCTGATATTATTTCTTTGAATAGGTTGTTCATTCCTTTGGTTTGTAAGTGTGTGCCTTCCTCAATCCCAGTAATTCTTAAATTTGGTCTTTTCATGATATCCCATAGTTCTTGGAGGTTCCGTTCATGATCTCTTACTATCTTCTCTGTTTGGGCAACTTTATTTTCAAGATTCAATATTTTACCTTCATTGTCTGAGGTTCTGTCTTCTAAGTGATCAAGTCTGTTGGTGATGCTTTCCATTGAGTGTTTAATTTGGTTTATTGTTTCCTTCATTTCAAAGATTTCTGTTTGGTTCTTTTTTCAGAATCTCTATCTCTTTGTTGAGTTGATCTTTTGTTTCCTGTAGTTGCTCTTTCAGCTGCCTATTTGAATGGTCAATCATTGCCTGCACTTGCTCTCTTAACTCATCATTTGCTTCTCTGAGCATTTTAATCATGTATATTCTGAACTCCTTTTCTGGCATTTCTTCTACCATGCTGTCATTGCATTCTATTAGTGTAGAATCTTGGTTTGTTTGGAACACTTTCCTCCCTTGTTTTTTCATGTTGTTCATGTATCTTCCCCTCCAGCAATGCAGATCTAGGGTATTGTAGTTTCTGCCCTATAGATTAGTGACCCTATAGTTTTCTGAAACTTCTTCTTTAAGGAGGGGAATCAATATTAGCAACAACCAGTACAGACAATATGCAGCTGTAAACCAAATAGCCCCTATGAAGACTATTATTACAGTAGTCATTTTGTTATAAACTGTTACAATATTGTCATAATAAACAGAGGATGTGTTCTATTATTATCTACAGTATAACAAACTGATTTGAAGTGAGGACTCCTGTTTCTAATGGAGGACAAAGAGGATGGGGAGGGGTGAAGGCTGTAACTGTTAACAGTACAAGAAAAGAGTATGATGAAATTCTAGATCATAGGAAGAGTGAGAAAAAGCCCTTGAGGAAATAGGTAAACAAAAGGAAAGTAGAGAGCAAGAAAAGTATAGAAATAAAAGTTTAAAAGCAGTCACAAAGGAGAAAAAAATATACACTATAACCATCATATCCTATTCAAACCTCCCAGTCTTTAGTAGCCTGAGGCATGAGAGCTACCTGACAATGAGCTTCCAGTCTCCAGTGGGTGTCTCAGGATGGGATTTGTCCACCTAATGACAGTTTTCATGGATAATCCAAAATGGCTGCACTGGTTTCTAATCATGTTGGCAAATGGTGAGTTGCAGCGAAGGGTGTGGGCACTGAGACTGTGTGGGGAGCAGATGGTCAGGCTGGGCCCCTGGAGGTGGTGTGCTGTCAGTCAAGTCAGGGGTCCTGGAGGCAGGGTGCTGTCGGTCAGGCTGGCAATCCTGTAGCTCCTGGCTTTTTTTTTCCCCAAATGGCAGCAGCCACGTGTAACCAAACGTGCAGGTTTGGTGACTGGTGAATTTCCAGGCAACAGCAGGCAGCTGGTGATCCACTGACAGTCTGCAGGCTCCACAGGCTACTGGAGGATGATTGGCAGGTGAACCTTGGTTGGTGGGTGATGAGTACGTGAGAGGCAGGTGATGGGCAGGCAAGAGGCAGGCAGACAGGCAAGTGACAGATGATAGGTGGCGGTCAGTGAGCAATCTGCACTCAAATGTAGTGCTAGGCTGGTAGACTGCAGGTGATCCAGGTAGACAGATGTGGTAAAGAGCAGGGGATCAATGAGGAGTAGAGACTGCTTCCCAGTGAATCAGATTCTCCTCTTTTTGAATCTTGGGTTACAGAGCAACAAGGAACACAGCCTCCCTCTAGTCCACCATCTTGGATCCCCTATCTTAGAATATTATAAGGCATAATAGACTCCTTTTTAATTCCCTTTAATTAAAATGTTTTTTTCTTCCTGAAAGAAAGATATGTCTTTTGCTCGTCCTTCCCTAGAACGCAAGCTGCATGTTACTGTGCTTGTAGTCTTGTTATGTCTTGTGTCTTTGGTCTTCTAACATTATTCAGATGAGTGTCTCTGAAGTAGGTGGGTTGGCAGGGTATGGTGGCACAAACGTGTGTTTCCCATCTCCTCTGAGGCAGGGAATAGACTCTTGGAAGTCAGCCTGAGCAATTTAGTGATACTCTGTTTTACAATAAAATAAAAACGCTGGGTATATACTTCAGGCTGGAGCAATTAACTAGCATTTAAGAGGCTCTGGGTAATTCTTCAGATTTAAAAAAATAAGTGCATGCATGTGGAAGGAATTGAATGATACAAGAAACAATAATGAATATGGAAAGAATTATAAAAATATAAAGCCTTCTACACCTGTGAGTCTCAATTATCTGTTGTTTACTTATTTTATCTCATGAATGTTAGATATTGATGAAAGCATAGAGACCTCAAGCTTAAAAAACTTAGTCATAAATTTTTGAATTAAAAATATATACAGTGTTGGTACCTGATGCTTATTTCCTTCTCCACTACTTTTTCTATTTCAAAGGTACCTGATAATACAGAACAACACGATCTAACATGTGTCTAAGAATTCCAGCTCACCGGACTCTCAAATGATCCAGAACTACAGCCTGTCCTCTTTGGACTGTTCCTGTCAATGTACCTAGTAGCAGTGCTTGGGACCCTGCTAATCATCTTAGCCTTCAGCTTTGCTTCCCACCTCCACACACCCATGTACTTCTTCCTCTCCAACCTGTCTTTGGCTGATGTCTCTGTAGTCTCTACCACAGTCCCCAAAATGATTGTGAACACCCAAACTCACAGTAGAACCACCTCCTACAGGAGCTGCCTAACACGGATGTCTGCTTTTTATCACTTTTGGATGCATGGATTATCTGCTTCTGACTGTGATGGCCTATGATCATTTTGTGGCCATCTGTCACCACCTGCATTACTCAGCCATCGTGAACCCTTGCCTCTGTGGCTTTCTAGTTTTGGTGTTTTTTCTGGTTAGCCTCTTTGAATTCCAACTGCACAATTTGACTGCATTACAGATTATCTGCTTCAAAGATATGGAAATTGCAAATTTTTATTGTGATTCTTCTCAGGTCCTTGGTCTTTCCTGTTCTGGCACCTCTACTAATAATGTAGTCATGTATTTTGTTGGTGCCATGATTGGCATTGTTCCCATCTCAGGGATCTTTTTCTCATACTATAAAATTGTTTCCTCTATTTTGAAAATTCCATCCCTTGGTGGGAAATGTAGCGCCTTCTCCACCTGTGGGTATCACCTATCAGCTGTTTGCTTATTTTATGGAACAGGCTTTGGAGTGGACCTGGGCACAGCTGCATCTCCTTCTTCTAGAGAGGGTGCAGTGGCCTCAGTGATGTACACAGCTGTCACACCTATGCTGAACGCCTTTATCTATAGCCTGAGAAACAGAGATATGAATAGTGCCATGAAAAGAATTTCTGGAAGAATATTCTAACCTCATGGTCAGTGATATCCATTTGATATGTAATTTGGAAAGCAAATATATAGCATCTAGACCTATAAATCCTCTTTTTTGGTCACATTATGTTTTGTAACATATTTAATTTCTTATGATTCATATTGGAATGGTGGTCATCAGGGTTGGGGTATAAAGTTAATGGGGCATTTTGAAAATGCATATGAAGCATCAGTTTGGAAAGATGAAGAATTCTGGTGATGGATCCTGGTGATATTTTTCAATGATTTGAATTTAATTGATGTCAGTGAACTGTGAATCGTCCAAATTGTAATTTTCATTGTGTATATTTTGTCACAATTGCAAATGTAAAAATAATCAGATGGGTCTTGAATAAAAAAAAGGAAAGAAAATCAGTGACTATTATGCACCAGTGTCCTCCCAAGTAGAGAAAGACTCCAAAACCTTTTGTCAATATTCATTTTTTTCTTTCTCCATTAATGTTAGGAAGTCATTAAAAATTAGAGTAGCTTGTTCCAACTTGCATAGTTTTGAGCTCTGTTCATTCTGCATGTGATATTATGTATTAGCAAATGATTGACCTGTGCCTCCAAATGTGTTTGATGGTTCGAATGCAGTGAACTTCATACCTTTTCTCCTTCTCCCATGTTGAGGCTCCTGTCTCAATTTGTACTCACATCAATCCTGCAGATATTGCCTAAGCTGACATTGGAACCTGGCAGGGGAGGGACATCAGACCTGCACTCCTTGGACATGACCCAGGAGAAATGCAGTGGAACTGAGTCAGTGCTGAAGGAGATGATGGAGATGTCAGAAGCACCATTTCTTCACCATGGTATTGCCCTTTGTCATTCTGTCTTCAAAACACTTGGTGACTTGAATTTGTACTTCCATCCCTTTTCCACAGAACTAAAGCAGGTTATACTGGCACATTTTATATCTATGTCATGAATACCTGGGCACTGTGATTCCACTTCACAGCCCCTACAAATTCATTCAAAGATGGTGGCAGAGATTTTCATGGGTATATAAATGTGACACAAAGATAAAGCGGTAGCCACACATTATGAATGGGACTAAGGCACATTTTAGAATTCACATAACTCCAAACTCCAGTGCTTTTGGGGATTCTTTATTTCAAAAATATTAAAATGGTCCAATATTTATTAAGTTCCAAATTTACATTGAGAACCACTCCTGAATGGAGATGAGTATTGTTCTTCACATTTCCATTAAACATATGAGCACAGATTGGTGGGGAGATCTAACACTTCCAGTAGGTCAATGGTATGAGAATAAAATGCTCTCATCTAAAAGGGCTGTGTCTTCAGGAGCCAAGTAGAAATATTATTCAAGATGAAATTTCTTGGTGATCCTCATGGAAGTATTATTACTAAACAGACTTGAGGGTTATGTCAATTGTACAACTTCATAATAAGAGGGTATAGTTGATAAAGCTGTTTTTTAAAATTTGGACAACAGTGTAGGATTTTAGTAGTAAAATTACATATACATTAATTGATAGAAATCAAATAAATATCCTCCACCTGCATATAAATGGAAATTTCACTTGTGTGATGTGAGGAGAGACACTAGAAGTTCTAAAGTTTTATAGGAACTGATATTTTAAATGATGTCCCTCCACTGAATTAGATGCTGTGCATCTTTTAAAGCATTTAGTGTAGAGATAGGTCCTTTAAAGACAGAGTTAAATCTGCATGTTGATGTAAACCAGTACATCTCAGGGTCGGAGGTGCTTATTGTGGGTTGGGAGGAATGAGGGACTTTTAAATGGATAAAAAGTTTCAGTTTGTGACAAGATTCTGGAGATGAATTGTTGTGGTCATGGTAGTAGGACCATGTGAACATAATTAATTCCACTGAGCTGTGCACTTGACAACAGTAAAAAATGTAATGTTTTTTCAGTTTTCAATTTTGTAAGAAAAATAGAAATAAAAATAAAATGAATATTAAAATAAATGAAAGCCAGGAATTATGCACATTTCCTCTTCAGTAGAGGATGAGTGAAAAACATCTGTTTTCTCCTCCCCTTGTTGAAGTTCTTAGAGTTTGTGATAACTTGGACAAATTTGGCTAATTATGAGCTCTGTGCACAATGATGTGAAGGTAATTAATGTCATCAAACATGCACTTAATATGGATAAATTGGTCTTGTTCTGCATATATTACCCTAATAAAAATGGACATAAAGAACATAAATCATATATATATATATATATATATGAAAAATTGTATAATACATACAAGCATTCTCCTAAGTAGAGGTAGGTTCCAAAGCTTCAGTGGACATTCACTTTCACTTCTTCTTTTGCTGTAAATACTGGGAACTCCTTAGAGATTGGGATGACATGGACCAATCTGGCTAATTATGAGCTCTGTACATTGAGCTTCCAAAGTCAAATAGTAGTCAATAAATAGCCTGTGCATGCAGCCCTTTGATTTGATGGTTCTGGTCCCGTGAGCTCCATGCTTGTTTCTCCTTCTGACTGTCTGCAACAGGGGGCTCCTACACAACACTGTACTCATATGAATCATGAGAACAGAGCCTGGCTTTCACTGGGCAGCTGGCATGGGAGGCTCTTCGGATCAGCACTCTGTGGTCACAACCCAGAAGAGAAACAGCATGACCCAGGTGGAGAGAGAGCCTATAGATAGGACAGACCCTTGGAAGGATTAATTCCTCATCATGATAACAGGAATGACAGCTTGGTATCCAGATGGGAGGAGAGTAAAATGCAGTTTTAGCTGTGGGTCTGGGAAGGGTTGTGCTCATCGTTCTGGTGTGGGGGTCAGAAATATTACTCAAAATTTGCTTTCCACCACATTTGTTCTACTTCCCCTAGAAATCTCACCCACTATTCTAGAAAACAACCCTTCTATTCTTTTCCTGAAACACTTCAAAATGACTCTGAAGGTGACAGATGAAAGAGGGTGGCCCTAAGTGAGGTGGGCACTGTGATCATGCTCATGTGGCACATTTCATTATTGTGTGTTGTCTTCCTCTAGTAAGACATGTCCACTTCATAGCTATTTTTACAGAAAATGAAAGATTAAATTTATGTAACATTTATCAGTTTGCTAGGTAAAAAAGAATGAGTCCGTGCTTGGATTGAGCTGCTTGATTGCAGGCATAGGAGCTGCTTGATCTTCACACCAGGAGAATCCTGACAAGGTGTCCCCTTGGCCACCTCAGAAGTCACTCATTTCACTTCGTGTCACTCCAGGAGGAGGCCTCTTGCTCACTGTCCTCTTCCTTTTGGGAGTTTTTTGGTAGATCACAGGGAAGAGCAATAAGGCATCCATTATAGGAAGGAGAGCTAGGGGTCACATGAAATGATAACAGAAGGTGCAGGAACACAAAATTCAGCACAGATTACTCTCTTGACCCCTTGAAGGTTTCCCAAATAACTGACCACTTTCTCTTTCATGCTTGTTTGATTTTTAAAAAATCATCCATCCCTCATTGTTCCTGTGACATAGGGCAGGTTGTGAATGTCTTGAAACTCAGCATTGCCATCTGATAGAACACAACTGGGTTGAGTACTGTTTGAAGAGAAAATAGATGCTCTTTTTGAAATTAATTTGTGAAGTATGTATAAAAAAGGGAAAAATGAAATTTAGAAATAAATTACCATAAGGCAACCCTTCCCTATAATAATAATCATAAATAATGATTATTATTTATAATGACACTCTCATTATATTCTTATTTGTCATGACACTGTCATACCATTCAACTAAAATACCCTGTCTCCTGAAGTTACCTTTTTCCTGTTTCATGGTGGGGCATGTTATTTTTGTCCCTGTACATGTGTATGCTACGTATTTGGAGAAAAAAAAGTCTCATTTCCAATTTGGGCTTATGCTTTGCCTGGCCCGGGAGGCGGGGGGACACCAAAATGCTGTTAACCATTGAATTGCCCAATTCTTCATCACAAAATGCCTGAGGTTATTTTGTTTTACCCATATAGTGCTCTCCTCTCTGCACTTTTATACTTCTTAGGAAGGTCCTGTGAAAATAGAGACTAGTAAAAATAGCATCTTGCTTGTATCTGTGTCAAGGACATGTGGATACTTGTGTCCATGGAATATCATTGATCTCATTCAAGTGGTAAAAGTTGATGGCAGATATTTTCATGGGTAGAAACTGGGAAAAGAGAGTGAAACAGAAGGGGCAGGATTGTTTTTATGTTTGGGATAAGGCACATTTCAGTTTCACAGCATTCCAGGGTTTCAGTGGCATTTTGCAGATATATTCACCACACAAAGTCAACACTTCCAAAATGGTGGAATTCTTCATTTATTAACAGAAACCCAAGGACCAAGTGTTTATTGAACTTCTGCCATCCATTAGGTATCACAGATATTGTAGAGATGGTGTTATTCGCCCTGTTTCCATTTAAGTGGCATGAGCACAGAGAGGTAGAGAGATCCACACACCTTCTGCATATGGGAGCAGGATAGTGATAAGAGACTCAAGTGTTGATTGCCTGACTTCCATCCCAGGGCACCATCTTCTTCTACTAGAGAAAAATGGAAATGTTTTTCCTATACAAAATAAAATTTTGGGGGGAGACATCAAGGAGAGGATTATTACTAGACAGACTGCAGGGCCATTTTGATTGCTTATCTTAATATTAAGAAGATGCCAGTTTAATAACTGATTTTCCCATTGGGACACAAATGTAGGTGATTCATAGTAATACTGAACTTGCATGACTGTGGAAGTCAAATATTAACCCTATCAAGAGAAATTTTCACTTATATGAAATGGAGAGAGACACAATAAATTTGAAAAGATTTTCACAATAATAAATGTAAAAATTAAATGAAGTCCATCATTCAATACATCAGATGAAAACATTCAAGTGGATATATGTGCTTCCCAGGGTTTTAAAACCATGTGTTGATGTAAACTAGCAAAGTGGGGGCAATAGGCATTTTGTCAGAAACTACACAGATGACCTTTAGGTATGACCTAAGATCCCTAGGAAAACTGGTAAAGGACACATGAATCAACAATGACATGGACCACTGAAAGGAAATTATACCCATCAAATTCATGAGAGCTGCTGTGTCTGGGGCACAGGTGTGCAGGAGAATGGAATCATGCAGAGATATAATAGGCAGGAATTAAGATTTCTATCAAATGTTAGTTCTTGTGCAAAGAATATCAGATATTTATATTTTAATATAGGTGGTGGATATTATTGACAATAGTTATAATTAATATTCATGGATCATACTCTAAATGTCAAGAAGTATTCTAAGTATTCTGATATAAGAAAATACTAGCAACATCTTCAAGTGCAGATGCTGATTAACTTGATTTTGGCCTCAGGTCAGATTATTGGAATATACATAGGTGAATATATTACATACTAATACTGAGAATCACTATTTTGCTCAGAAAATGACTTTTAAAAACCTTTTACAACAACCATAGGAGATGGGTAATTGCTATCTTCTTTTTACAGATGATGAAGCAGCCTGTTGTGTTTATTCTTCTTATTATTCTTTTATCTTTTGCATTTTCCCAGTTAAAACCTTAGTGAGATCTAACAATGTAATGAACCCAAGTTTTCTTCCTATAGCTGAAGGAAGGGCATTTCAATCCATGGTCAGGAGGAATTGATGTGAAAGTCTATTAAGTAGAATTAGGAAGGTTGGAAATCAAATATGAGCTTTGGACCTTTTCTTGCTGATGACATCCTAAACTGTGAATTATGATTATGTTCAGAAAAATAGTGAAGCAGTACAAGCAGGTTAGATTGAGTAAACAATCAAGGGAAAGAAAAAGTGGGAGGGCTGCCTTACGTACCATTTTTTTAAACCCATGTTTTGTGGAATTTTATAGACAAGCCTGTATGAAGTTAAACTTTAAAGAAAACCTTTTATTTGTAGATGGACACAATATATTCATTTATTTTTACGTGGTGCTAAGGATCAAACCCAGTGCCTCACATGTATGAGACAAGCAAGCTACCACTGAGCTACAGCCCCAGTCCTGAAGTTAAACTTTTTGAAGACATTTCTTATTAGTAATTTTTAAAAAATAATTGCTAGGTAGCTTGTGCGCTAATGTCACATTTGTTGTCAGTGACACTATTGATGATATGCATTCAACCAAATCTGACTTATCAAAATTTGAAGCCTGCCAAATATAAGGATATTTGGTTTATATTACATGATTTTAAAGGACAAAATTAAATTCACAAAGGAGAGAAGTGAGACGGTCAAAGAATGATGAGACTCATAGAAGATAATGAGCACACAACAATGTCTTCTGACTGTGAACCATTGATCTTAGTTTACTTATCAGATAAGGCAGTTTTGCACAGTGTTTAAGATCTTGTTAAGTCAAAGGATTTTGTATCAATGCACACTGCACTGCTTCCTAATAATCTTTTATGAGAATATCTCCTCATGATGAAGAACATTATTACTTACTCCATTGTTTTCATAAAGGAGTTAACTGCATTTTATTCTGATCATAGAATGTTCTCTTTAATGTTTCTCATTTTATAACAAGGTCAGTTGAATATCTTAAAAGTTGGTGTGGATAGAAATAGGTGAATAACACAGAAAGAGTCTATAAAAATTGGGTTTGTCACAACTGAGAATTATTGTTACCAGTATGTGGACCTCAATTGTGACTGCTATGATTCCTTGATTTGGAAGCACTTAGAATGTAGGTGCCCATTTATGTATTTCATTTATCCCATTCTCTCTTATTTTTCAATAGGGGTACTGGCAATATCAAAAAACAAAATCTAACATGTGCCTCAGAATTCCATCTAATTAGCCTCTCAGAGGACCCAGACCTGCAGCCTGTCCTCTTTGGACTCTTCCTGACCATGTACCTGGTCACAGTGCTTGGGAACCTGCTCATAGTCCTGGCTATCAGCTCTGATCCCACCTCCACACCCCCATGTACTTCTTTCTCTCCAACCTGTCCTTGGCCAACATTGGCTTCATCTCCACTACGGTCCCAAACATGATTGTGAACCTCCCAACTCACAGCAGAGCCATCTCCTATGTAGGCTGCCTGACAAAGATTCTGTTTTCATCATTTTTGGATGTATGGATGATCTGCTACTGACTGTGATGGCCTATGACCGCTTTGTGGCCATCTCTCACGCCCTGCATTACTCAGTCGTCATGAATCCTTGCCTCTGTGGCTTTCTAGTTTTGCTGTCACTTTTAATTAGGCTTTTGGATTCCCAGCTGCAAAATTTAAGTGTCTTAAACTTTTCCTACTTCAGGATATAGAAATTTCCAATTTCTTCTGTGACCCCTCTCAACTCCTTAATCTTAGCTGTCCTGAAACTTTCTCTAGTACCATTGTCAAGTGCTTTGGTTTTGCCATTTTTGGCTTTATTTCCATCTCAGGGATCTTTTTCTCTTATTATAAAATTATTTCCTCTATTCTGAGAATCCCATCCTCAAGTGGGAAGTACAAAGCCTTCTCAACCTGTGGGTCTCACCTGGCAGTTGTCTATGTATTTTATGGAACTGGCCTTGAAGTGTACCTGGGCTCAGCTGTGTCACGTTCTCCCAGACCAGGTGCAGTGGCCTCAGTGATATACACGGTGGTCACACCCATGCTGAACCCCTTCATCTACAGCTTATGGAATAAGGACTTAAAAAGCTCCCTGAGGAAACAATAGCTGTACTCCATTTGTGTTCAATGAATCAATAAGTAAATTAAAAAAAAGCGCCCTGAGGAAGCTCTGCAGCAGACTTTTCTGAGCACAGGATCTGTGGCATCCAGCTGCATGTTATATTGAAAAACATGCAGCAAAATTAAACATGTAGCCTGGTCAATCCTGCTTCATCAGTAATGCAATTTGTGTAGTTTAATGCCTTTAATTTCTCATCTTGTTTCATGGTGAAATGGTGCTATCTGAGCATTGGGGAGGGAGAAATGGGGAGTAATTAAAAGAGGTAAAAATACTCAGCTTGGAAACACGAAACATTTCTGGGGATGGATGGTGGTGAAAATTGCAGGACAATGTGAAAGTAATTAATGTCACTGAGCTATGAAAATGGCACAAATTAAAATTTAATTTTTTGAAATTTAAATTGTAAAATGATATCAATGTAAATATAAAGTCAATGATTTTTCAAAGAAATGGACTGAGTGAATAATACACATGAGTTTCCTCTTCCATAGAGGAAGAGCTGAGAAACATTTGTGCACATATATTTCCTCCTCTTGCTCCTACTTTTGGTAAGGCCTTATATATTGGAATTTTATGGACCAAATTGAATCCTTATGAACCCTATGTATTGAACCTCCAAGGTCATGATTGTCAACAAATGTCCTTCCAATCCTTCAATTTGAGGTCTCAGGCCCAGTGGACTCCAACAGGACAAGCAAGTATTTTGTGTAGCCAGATGGGAGAATAATAATATGATGAATTTCACTTCTGAGAACTGCAGGTTTATACATGTGGCAATTTGCAGCTATGTGGTGGTAGACATCTCTGTCAGGGTTTGGTTTCCTCCCACACTGGGTCAATTTCCCCTACACTATCATCCAAGATAGCAGGAAATATTTCCCTTTAGACTGTTTTCTAAGTCTCCAAAAGATTCAGGAAAGTGTTGATGGTGATGAAGATGAGGATGGTACCCATCATATCTCCAGGCCTTATTGACAGATTCCTGACTATCAGGCTCTGAGCTATGTGTTCTCCTTGGATTGTTTGAATTCATTTGCAAAGTCTTCCACATGTTGTAACTGCCCAAGTATTTTATTTTAAGGAACACAAAGAAGCCCAGCATTTTTATGCCACTTGCATTATGTGTGTAGGTCGGATAACTGAACCCATGTTTGAACTGAGCTGTCTGAGCAGAGACACAGGACAGCTGGTGGGACAGTCCTGGCAGGTTGTCTCCTTTGCCACTCAACTATCCATTCCACTTTCCTGTCACTCCAGATGGTACCTGTTAGTCATAGTGCACTTCCCTTGGGGTTTCTGGCAGATTGCAAAATGGAGCAGTGGGTCACATCTGCAGCACCAATTCGGGAGGAATGGCTAAGATCAGAGGACAATTTCAGAGAAAGCAAAGGCACACCATAACTCAGCACAGACCTCTCTCCTTCCCCCACTCATCTGCACTACGGTTCCAAAGATGTTTGTGAGCATTCTAACTCAGGCAGAGTCATCTCCTGTGTGGTTGTCCTGACACAGATATCTGTTTGTATGATTTATGGATGTATGGATGATCTGTTTCTGATTGTGATGGCCTATGACTGGTTTGTGGCCATCCATCACTCCCTGCATTACTTACTTACCATGAACCCTCACCTCTGTGACTTCTTAGTTTTGGAGTCTTTTCTTTTTAGTTTTTTTGGACTTCCAGCTGGAAAATATGATGGCATTACACTTTACCTACCTCAAGAACATGGAAATTTCCCTTTTTTCTGTGAATCTTCTCAGATCTTTACTTTGCCTGTTTTGATACCTTTACCTGAAACATAGTAATGTGTCCCATTGGTACCACCTATGGTTTTCTTCCTCTCTCAGGGATGTTTCTCTTACTATAAAATTTTTTCATCCATTCTTAGAATCCCATCCTTAGGTAGGAAGTACAAATCCTCTCCACCTGTGGGACTCACCTGGCAGTTATTTGCTTATTTTATAAAACAAGTATTAGAGTGTGTCTTGCATCAGGTGTCTCAAGTCCCCCTAGAGCAACTGTTGTGTCTCCTTGGTGTATGCTGTGGTCGCACCTATGCTGAATCCCTAAGAGTGATAGAAAACCATAAGAGTGATAGAAAACATGATCTTATTTAACATCCACATGTACAGTGTTGTGATAATAAAATCAATTAATCAAAAGGCTGCTTCAGAAGATGTGATAAAATGTACTGATCAGAACAGTATTTAGTCCATTTTAATGGGCAATGGAAAGTTAAGGGATTATCCAGTATGTGAACTTTCCAATATGAATTTTATTTTCAACATTAGCTGAAAATTATTAACCAAATGGACTGGAACAAAGTTTTGAACCCTTGGAACATCAAACTCTTTCCTTTCAATGGTACTTAGCTGAAGGAACTCAAGATTGAAGCAGATAATGTACACACCTGCTAGACTTCCAGTCTTTGGAGAGAGTCCTGCTTGCCTTTTCACTGGTTCCATATTCAAAGTGCATTGAAGAAATCATTTACTGTTTTCCAAGAAGAGGCAGAAACAATTTCACATCCATATGTCCAGTAACTTCTTTCCTTGCCAGAGGCCGAAACCAAATAAAGGTATCTATAATCACTTTTTAGAGATAAAATCAAAGGTTTGGTTGTGTTTTATTAGAACTGTTAAAGGATCTGGATTTCTTAGTATTTATAGGATGAAGAATCACAGAATGAGGGCTGAGGTTGAAAAAGTTCTACAAATAAGTATAAAAATGTGAGGGCAGACATTTATGTACATCAAAAAGTCTGAAATCAGGGTCTTTTTGCTCTCATGAAGGACATTGGGGGGACATTAAGAACAGCACAAACCAAATGACTCATTTACTGCACTAACATATCTCTTCTTGGTTCTTTAAACTATATCATGGAGGGGATCCCAGTGTCTGATTCAATTTATTAACTTTAAAATAACTGCTATTTAATATTAAAATTTGGATACCATCAAAACATATTGAAAGTTCTTACATCAAGCATCTCCCACCCAATCCAGCTCTATACTCCTGCTACTTGATTCCATGCTCCTGGCACGTTTGCTTTCAATATTTCTTCATGCACAGGTAAACAGCATCCTTTCTTATATATCCAACTCAATCGTGTACATCTTCAGGTTTAAATATGTCCTCAATGACAAATTGATGACTGAGTCTGTCACTATGAGCCATGAGGGCCTCATGCAATCTATTTTATCAACTTTGAAAATAAGAAAACAAATGTAAAATGTATTAATAACTTCACTAGGTGATAACACACAGGTGCACTCTATAGGCATGCATTCTGGAGTGAGAGGAGCACTTTCTCAGTGCATCCAAATCAGTAGCCACTGGTTGTACTTACTGTGACTGGAAAGAGAATGACTTCAGCTTACGGTATTGTGTGAGACTCTGTGGCTAGAAGAGAAACAAGGCAGATACTTTTGACTCCATGTCCAGCAGCCCCATAATTGAGTTTGTAGAAATATCCAGTACAGAGGGGAGGTGTGTTTGCCCATCTGTCAGATATTCTTTAGGAAAATTTGACTGAGAGGCTATTGGCTTGATAGGTCGAGGACCATGCTGGAAAGCAGTGGGTCATGTCCACTGTCCTGGGGTGCTTAGAGGCCAATGCCTTGATAATCGGATGGGCCCAGCCCTTTTTGGTTCTGCGACCTAATTGCTTATGCCAACAAAAGCCACCTGCCATTTTTGATCTTCCCCAAATGTTCCTGTGGAAAGGTACTGAGAGAGGCCTCTTTCCATCATTCTGAAAGGGCCTGAATGTCACCAGGTGAGTTGGGTCAAAAACAGATCCTCTCCAGATGAGTCATGAGATGGGTGCAACTCTGGCTGAGCCCTTGATTATACTTGTTGTGAGACATTTGAAGGGAGTAGAAAGTTAACAATGACTGTGTCAAGAACAGAACCTCATGCTACACCAAAACATATCACTTTGAAAATAATCTACATTTGGATTGCTACTTATCTCAAAAATCATAAATCACCAGTTCATAAATCCCTAAGCCCTAGGAAAGTAGGATGAAGAATAAAAAAAGGAAGTTCTTTAGAGAAAAAAAAGTTTGAATTGCATAAATAGAAATTGCATCAGATTCTTTTTATAGATTGCACAATTCTCCCATTATTTTCATAATTCATTGAAAAAATTTTTAGAAGTAAAATAAACAGGTTGATTTTTAAGATAATTGTAAAAAAATCAAAGAAAGGATTTTGGAAGTTTTCACTACAAAGTAGTGCTGAATGTATGATATGCTTGCCCTGATTTGAACATTACCCAATATATATGTGTATCAAAATAACACATGGTAGCCCATAAATCTGTACAATCTTCTGTGTCAGTTAAAAAGTGACATTTTTTATTACCATCCCTGAAACTTCATAATGAAAATGCAGAGTACAGTCAATTTTCCTGAGAAGAGGAAACCCTGACTGCTAAAGACCATTTTCTTTTCTCTTCTACTAATATGAATGTAACTAAATTGTATTATTCAATTAAAAGGTATGGACTAGGCCAGGTACAGTGGTGCATATGTGTTATTCCAGCTACTCAGGAGGATTGCTAGTCTGGGAAACGTAGTGAGGCCCTGTGTCAAAACTAAAAAGTATAGAGGGTTTGGAGATATATCTAACTGGTGGACACTTTTCTAACTTGTCCAGTGTCCTGGGTTCAGTCCACAGCAACAGACACACAATATAGTGTAGCTGAATGAATAAAAGAAGAAAGATATAAGTTGGCTGGATGGACATCCCTCTTCCAAAAGCCAAGAAACTAATCTTGCTGGTAAAAACACAAGAGATTGAGCTGGGGGTGGTGGCACATGCCTGTGATCCCAGGTATTAGGCAGGTAGAGGCAGGAAGATTGCAAGATCAAAGACAACCTCAGCTACTTAGTGAGGCTCTAAGAAATTTAGGGAGACCCTGTCTCAAAATTAAAAAAAAATGAAAATGGCTGGAGATGTGGCTCAGTGGTTAAGTGTCTCTGACTTCATCCCCAGAAAAAAAAAGGGAAAGAAAAAGCTTATTCCACACAAGTAGAAAAATTCCACACAAGTAGAAGCCAACAGCACACAGAACTAATTATACTCATGTCAGAAAAAAGAGTCATTAAGCCAAAACTACAAGAAGAGATAAGGAAGGTCCTTCTATGATGATGGAAGAATCAACACAGCAAAGGATCAAAGATTCATAAATAAAAATTCATCCAACACAGGACCACCCATAAATGTAAAGCAGATATGAGATGTATAGGAAGAAATGGTCTCCAATACAGTAACAGGGTATTTTTGCATATGAGGAACTTTGACACCACATTTCATCAAGGGGTGAATCATTCGGACAAAAGATCAGCAGAAACTTGTAGATTACAATGTGGTATAGAACAAAGGCACCTTGCAGATATTTATAGAATCCTTTGTCTAAGAGCTATGGAATTCACATTCTTCTCCATGTCACAGGAAACATTTTTCAGAATAGGTGATATTTTAGGCCAGAAAATTAGAGCCAGAACTTTCAAAAAATAGAAATCATGTTTATTTTCTCACCACCGTGGAATAAGATTGATGCCTATCAATAAAAGCAATGACACAAATACATAAAAATACTTACAATGAAAATGTTCTGGGCCGGGGGTATAGCTCAGTTGTTAGAATGCTTGCCTTAAAAGCACAAGACCGTGGGTTCAATCCCCAGCACTGCTCCCAAAACAATGTTCTTACAAAAAGTGGGATGGACTCAGGTTCCAAGTTATTGTGGAGCCCAACCTTAGGTCTTCCTTCCAGAGACTGAGAGGAAATATCTCAATGAAACATTCTTGGGATTAAATAAAGCTCTATATGTAAATAGACAAGCAGAGTCCTGAGATGGGAAGCACTTTGATTTTCATTCAGTTTCTTCCTGGGAAAACAAGAAGGAAGCAACTCAAAGTGAAGAACATTAATAATCAAGCAGTAGATTTTTAGAACATTGTGTCAGCACATATCATGTTGGAAATCACAGGATTATTTTCAAGAAAACATTCCAAACTTGAAATGTTAAGGACCACGTATAGGGAAGAAATGTTCAAAAGGAAATACAGAGGCAGTTTTTGAGGAGGAAAAAAATACAAAAATATGTAGAAGAAAAGCCATAGGCACTTTGTGAATATAGGTAATTAAGCATGTTGTTTAGTAGAGATAAAGAGTCAGGATATTGACATTCACATTTGCCTTAAGTGCACAGGCAATCCTTCAAGAAAAAGAGGCTGCTCTGCTGAGGAGCCTCCCCAGGGCCTCCTTCATATCCATGTTCCTCAGGCTGTAGATGAAGGGGTTCATCATGGGGGTGTCCACACTGTACATCACTGATGCAATAGAGCTTCCCTGTGGAGAATGAGTCACAGCAGAACTGAGGTAAACCCCAAGGCCTGTTCCATAGAACAAGAAGACCACACAGAGGTGGGACCCACAGGTGGAAACTGCTTTATACTTGCTCACAAAGGAGGACATCCTCAATAAGGAGGAGACAAGCTGAGAGTAGGAGTAGAGGATCCCAGCAACAGGAAATACAACCAGCAGGGTGGTTCAAATATACATAACAGTGATACTTATGAGGGCATCAGAGCTGGCTACCTTGAAAAGCTGAGCCACCTCACAGAAGAAATGAGGTATTTCAGTGCCTATGGAGAAGGTCAGTTGCTTCACCAGTAGAATATGAGTCAGAGAGAAACATAACATGATGAACCAACACATCAAAACCAGGTGGCCACAGTGCCGGGGATTCATGATGACTGTATAGTTCAGCGGGTGTCAGATGGTCACAAAGTGGTCATAGGCCATATCACAATCAGTAGCATATCATCCTTTCCAACAAAAATCATAAAAAATATACTTGAGTGAGGCATTCTAAGTAGGAAATCTCTGTGTATGTGCATGAATGTTCACCAGCATCTTTGGGACCATGGTGGAGGTGAAACAGATGTAAATCAAGGACAGGTTGGAGAGGAAGACGTACATGGTGGTGTGGAGGTGGGAGTCAGAGCTGACAGCCAGGATGATGAGCAATTTCCCAAGCATGGTGACCAGGTATATGGACAGGAACAGTCCAAAGAGAATTGGCTGCAGATCTGTGTCCTCTGAGAGGTCCAGGACGATGAATTAGGATAGAACCATGTGGTTCTCCACTTCTGTGTAGCTGGTGTATCTCCTGGAAAAGGAGTAAAAGCAATGTGGATACCTAGACAACTGGCACCATCTCACCCCCTGGAAGGAAGTCCCTTTTTTGAGTCCTAAGTATAATAGTGGTTCACTCAGCTGACGGGCAGTCCACGTCCCTTTTTATGTATTTTTAGTGTATTTATTTACACAAAATATTGGGATTTATTTTGAGATAATCATACAAACATGGGTTATAATTTTCTTCACTTCAGTCCCCAGTACTTTCCCTTCACCTCTCAGCCTCCCCCTCCCCATTGCTCTTCCTCTAGTCTCCTGGTTTTCCTTCTTTTTATTTATAGTTTTGTTATTTTTGATTAGTACTTTATAGACGTACACAAAGGGGACATTCCCTGTAGTACATTCGTATATGTAGAAAGAATAATTTGGTCAATTTAATTCTAGATTTCCTCCCCTTCCCTGTCCCTCCTCCCTCTCCCTCATTGCCACTCCTCTGTTCCACTGGTCTCCCTTCTATTTTCATAGGGCTTCCCCTGCCCCCATTGTCTCTTCCTTCCATGTAGCAGAAATTTCTCTTTTCATGTTGTCAATTATCTTATTGGCATTGTGCCATTTGAATTTATGGACATAAACCAATTTTTATTTGATTTGACCTTTCCAAAATGATTGAAGCATCTCCTGTCCTTTCCTTGATAATCTCCATGCTTCTCTACACTGGTGATTAAACATGGATGTTTTACAAAAACAACTCTGACACTTCACAGTGATATAACATTTGATTCTCTGTATTTTGAATATTCTATTTCTAAAACTGTGGTCATTATGTTCTTGTTTTAAGATTTTGAAATACCTTGGTTCAAAGTAGGAGTCTCAATAAATAGTATCTATTATTATGATCATTGTCATTAAAATACTTTTTATTAAAATTATTTTGGATGTTCATCTCTCCCAAGGACCATCTAGAGCTATGATTTAAAAATTGGGTTTTTGGGTCAGACAGATGAGATGACGCAATTGTTCTGTGGCTCCTGTGTCATGATGCACATTTCATAAATATGAGCTTCTATTCTTAAAGTCTCAGTGAATCTTTGCTGTCTTGCATTGATTGACATCCCCTAAACTGTGACAGCTAGCATGGATGGAATTCTGATCATTGGAAGCACAGCAGGTTTATTACCTCTTTTGACTGTCATAAACCATTTCTAAATAATGAAGACCTTTATGTCTCCTTCTTCCAGAGAATATCTTCTGGTGAGTTCTTCCAAGAAGAGGAAGACATTGTGGACTGCCGAGATAAGAGGAAGAAAAATCACTTCACAATTAAAACCATAGAGAAGGCACAGGTTGGGGTCTGTTCTCATGTGTCTGTGCTCTGGAGTGGGTGTGGAGTGTGTAAAAATCAGCAGATAGTGGCAAAACTATGTTTGAAGAAGTTGATTTAAATTATTCAAGGATTAGTATTATCCTATAAATTTAAAATGCAGAATATAGATTTTAAAGTAATTACTTTTACATGCTGCAGGACAAAAATAAAAGTGTCAGTATTTGAATGCCTAGAGATTGTCGATTAGTTCAAGACATAAAAGCCTTTCTGCATACCAATTTGGTCTGTGAAGGTGGGTAGGAGTTTCTTCTCTGAAGTAGGAATGTCAGCCTGAGAGAGGAAGAATGGGGCATTGCTAATCAGAGGAGTTAAGGGTCAGGAAACATCCCAGGCTGAAATAACCAGAAACTGGTTGAATATCAGACTGTGAAGTTGGTAAAGGAGGGGATTAGCACAGGACAGACCAGAGTAATGGGGAGCACAGGGTGGACTAGGAGGGACAGAGTGTATGAGGTCCATGGTCAGACTAGAAGATCAGGAGAGTAGAGGAAAGGTTAAGCAGGAGAAGGAGGGGATTGAAATGGTGCCAATTCCATTACAAGTATGCATGATTAGGTCAAAATGAACCCCACTATTATGTAAAACTAGAATGCACTAATAAAAACATTAAAATATATGCATGTTTTTAGTGTATTGTTAAATGGAAATAAAGAGGTAAAAGTGGTTTTAGTGTCTAAAAGGAGCTAAATAGAATTTGCTTCTATCTATATATAAGAAAATACATGATGATAAAGTAATGCCAATTCTATGAATGAAAACTTTCTTAACCTAAGAATGTTTGTTGACATAAATCATCATGAAAATAGGTTGATGAATATGAATTGTAACCATGATCAAAATGGAAAAGATGAATTTGAGAATATAAAACAACCATTTATGTGATTAGTTTTCAGGGATGGGGATACTGGTAAACAGAGAAACCAAATACATTTTCCTAACACAGTACAGAGTGGCTGTTCTCAAACCACAGTCAACAGGTGTTCTTACATTAAAACACTGAGTGTATTTGTGTTAAATTCATGAATATGTCCAGACAGTCTCCTCCAACTTAAATCATTTGATATTTTTCAGAACATTTAGAGGGATTGACATACAAGAAGAGGAACTGGATTAATTATAAAACACCAAAAATAATGACATTAGATGTTATTGTGGACCCTAATGTGAAATCACAAGTACAATGATATAAACTAACAAGAGTTCTCAGTACATCATATCTGTCAATAGGAAATAGTTATGAAACAAAATATAAAAATTCAACCAATTTTGAACAAAATGGACAATACCTTCTGCATAATAGGTCCTCAGTGAGAAGCTATCCAATAAATAATTAGATGCAGGAAGTCTGACAAGAGCCTGTAATTTATAGGAAAGCAGGGTGACAAGATTGGGAATCACCAGAAAATAACTCTCAGTGGAAAGAAGATCTGTGATCCAAAGAGAAAGAAGAGGAAACAGAATAGTTGGAAGAGACAATGGAAACTAAAGTTCTTCCAAAGTACAGGGATTCACAGCATAGGCAACATAAATAGGAGATTCCCCGGTATCACTGTGCTAGAGGCAAAGCTCAGCACCATGTTCTCTCCTGTTTTCCTTCTGATTCACCAGCCTCAGTGGGACACAGTAATTCTCTCAGTGATTACCACTGATGCTTTCTGTTCTCCATGATCTGTCTCTAGGAAGCCCACAGGGGTTTGCATAGGTGCTGAGGTCACAGAATTGACATTTGAGGGACAATGGGGCACATTTATAGTTCCTGGCATCTCAAAGTTTGACAATTTATTTCCTTTGAGGAGAAACTGATTTGATTTCAAGTCAGAAGATTTACTCTAAGCAATGTTAATTTTCCACAAGATCCATTCCCAGGAGCAGTCTTTCTGTGTTCTATCTCCTTAGAAGAACATTTAGGGACATTAAGAATCATTTGGTATTCACAACATTATTAAGCAAAGAAAAAAATTTCAAATATTTTTCTCTATTTTTTAGTTTTTCACATTGTCAGATAAAATTGTTGTGCTTACTGTGTATGAGATAATGGAAGTATTTTATATTTTGAAAATGTTGAATCTAGAAATTTAATATAAGCATTATTTCACAGTTATTTTCTGTGGGGTGGACACTTAACATCTACTCAGCATTTTTTTTGTTTTTCACCATAAGTATAAATAATTTTTATTTGTCAGTTAAAAACAAAGACTACTTTTCACTAAGACATTTTGGGTAGGGTTCAGCAAACATTGATTAGCCATCTATTCTATTTTTAGTGTTAAACTTTTTATTGGTGAATATCAATTATACAAAATGGGGGATATTTTTGTGATATAATTGTACATACATAAATTTGTAATTGGATCAGTTTCATCCCCCCACCCTTTTCCTCTCTCCCCCATCCCTTTTCTCCACCCTGTTCATTTTCCTTTTTAATTTTTTTGGGGTGGTACCAGGGATTGAACCTATGGGTTGTTAACCAGTGAGCCACATCCCCAGCCCTTGTTTAGATTTCATTTAGAAACAGGGTCTCTCTGAGTTACTTAGGGCCTCACTAAGTTGCTGAGGCTGGCTTTGAACTCATGATCCTCCTGCCTCAGGTTCCAATCCTTGGGATTACAGGCATGTGCTACCATGCCTGGCTTTTCCTTTCAGTTTAATGGGTTTCATTATTTTTGGTTATTTTCTTTCTAATTTTCATGGGTGAGAGGAAAACATACAATACTTTTCTGAGTCTGACTTTCTTTACTTGAAATTCCAGTCTCCATTCCCATCTATTTTCCTACAAATGACTATTCAATTTTTCTTTATGGATTAATAAAACTCCATAGTGTGTTAGTGTGTGTGTGTGTGTGTGTGTGTGTGTGTGTGTGTGTGTGAGATTATCCATTCATTCATCTATTGACAAGGTTCCTAGGCTGGTCTCATAACTTGGTTATTGTGAATTGTCCTACAGAAACATGGTATGAAATGCAACTCTGAAATATGCTGACTTCATTTCCTCTGAATAAACACCAATGAGTTGTACAACAGGATCATATGGTAGGTCTATTTTTAACTTTTTGAGGAATCTCCATACTGATTTCTAATCCCACCAACAGTGTACTACTGCTTTCCCCCACATCCTTGCCAGCTTATATTGTTATTTGTAGTTTATACCCTTGCCATTCTAACTGGAGTGCTCCGCTTGGAATTTTCAAGGATTCACTATATCATTATTAATTACAGGCACCATGCTGTGAAATTTATCTCTTGAACTTATTCCTCATCTAATTGGAATCTTGTATCCTTTGCTCATCATTTCCCTAGCAGTGCTTATAATTGCCTCTTTATAGTTACTCATCTGATTTTTATTTCTTTGTGATCAATTGTATAAAATCCACATAAAAATGAGATCATGCAGTATTTATCTTTCATGCCTGGCTTATTTTACTTAATGCATATGTTTCTCATTCATTCATATTGATGTGAATGATAGATTTCCTTCTTTTTAAGGATGAATGTATTCCAATATGTATAAATGTCCTGCATTTCTCCTCATTCATCCATTCATCTATCCTTATATTGATTCCCTATGTTGGCCATTGGGAATAGTTGTGCAATCTGAAGGGGGGTGCAATATCTTTTTGGGATACTGATTTTATTTTCTGTATAGCTATACTCAGCAGTGAGATTGCTGGATCATATGTTTACTTTATATTTATTTTTTGAAGGAACCTCCACACATTTTTTATGCTGGTTGCACTAACTTACAGTCTCACGAATGCCATGCAAGGTTTCCCTTTTCTCCACATTTTTAGCAACAATTGTGTGTGTGTGTGTGTGTGTGTGTGTGTCTGTGTGTGTTGAAAGCTGCCATATTAACAGGCATGAGGTTGTATCTCATAGTGGTTTTGGTTTTATTTTCCCTGATTATAGATCTTTTTCATATACCTGATGGTCATTTGCCTTATTTTTAGAAATGTCTGTCATTCAGGTTTATGTCCATTTTTAAACGAGGTTCTCTGTTTCTTCCCATTGAACAGTTTGAGTTTCTCACATATATTGAATAAAAACCCACGATCGTATTCACAGTTTACAAGCATGACCTCCTATTGTATATACCATCTTTTCATTCTCTTGACATTTTTTGCTGTGCAGAAGTCATTTTGGTTTGGTGTGATCCTATTTTTTTGTAAATTTTTGCTTTTGCTGGCAATGTTTGAAATCATATCAAAAAAAAAAAAATTCATTGCCTAGACCACTATTATGGAAATTTTTCCTATGGTTTCTTGGAATAGTTTTATAATTTCAGATTGTGCTCTTAACTGCTTAGTTCATTCTGCATTGCTTTGGTTGAAGGTGTGACTTGAGGGACACATTTATTTTGGCATATGGATATCGACTTCACAGAGCATCACTATTTTTACAGGTTGTCACTTTCACATTGTGTGCTCTTGGAATCTTTGTTAGACATCACATGGCTCTAACTGGGCAAATTTGTTTTGGGACAATCCATTCTGTTATATTGGTCTGTCCGTCTGATTTGACAGGACCTTGCTGTTCTGACTGCCATAGCTCTGTCCTGCATTGTAAAGGCAGGGAGTATGAAGCCTCCAGCTTTGGTCTTGGTACTCAAGCAACCAGTGTGTCAAAGAGATATTTGTGCTCCTATGTTGAATGTAGCCACATTCACAGTAGCGAAGATATGCAATCAATTTTTGTGTTCCTTGAAAGATGTATGGATAAAGAAAATGTGCTGTAAGTACACAATGGAATAGTGTTTAGCAATAAAAAGAAGGAAATCCTGATATTTAGTACATCTTCAATGAGGATGACATTCCCAGAAGACATTACATAGGGTGAAATAAGCCAGGCACAGAAAGAAAATTACTAGCTGATCTCAACTAAGTGTGGAATCCAAAAAAGGGAGACTCAGAGTAGAGTGGAATGGTTATTAAATGGTAATGGGCAGGGCCTAGAGAGTGTGCTCAGCTCAAAAGCACACACAAGGTACAAGGTTCCAGTTAGAAAGGAGGAAAACATTTACCAGATGCATTTTACAACAGAGTGACTACAGTTATTAGCAAGGTATTGCATTCGTTATAATTGCAAAGAATAGATTTTATTTTCTCAACACAAAAATTAGAAGTATCTGAGAAAATAAACTTGTTAGCATGCTGATTTTAATAATTTCACAAAGTTTATGTATTTTCAAATTCATGTTTACATGATAAATATTTGCAATTTTGATGTCAATTAACAATAAATTTCAAGTTAAAATATAAGTTTAATGGAATTTAGGAGGCTATGAAGGAAAATATCACAATGCAATTTGAGATTATTATGATTTAATCTTTGTAAAGTTTTTTAGTAATAATTCACATAGCCATAAATGCAACTACAAGAAGACTTGTGTTTTTATCATTCAATTTAGAACCTGGAAGAATCAAAGACCATGATCTACAAAAGATGATGCTGAATAAAACTCATTGTACTAAACCTGAAACACTTCATTCCTTAAGTAACCTATATGTTACTTTCTCAGTCAAATTACTTTCATGTTATGCACAAATCCAACACATCAAATCTCTGATTTCTCAGCTGATAAAGCATAGAAAAAGCAAATAAATGAAGGGAAGTCATAATGAGAGAAACTTAGGGACCTGCTACATGTGGTAGCTGTGGAAATGAGCAGGGAAACTCTCCATGGCCCTAACTATCAAGGAGTGAACTGGGAAATGTTAAATGCACCCACTCCAAAAGTTTGAATGAATTTAAAGTATTCCATGTAGGGAAAATCAGCTAAACTGCTTTAAAAAATCATGGAATATAACTAAAATGAAACACAATCACTTGATTGTGTCCAAGAACAACAAGAAAGTGAAACAAAATGGATAAAAATAAAGCTCACTCAAGCAGAGGAGGAAGTTCAGGACACTGTCCTTCGTGATGAGTAGGTAAAGACCAAGACAATACAAGTCAGATTCTCCCAGGGATTTCAATGTGCTTCAGTTTCAGAACAACTGTTCGTATTTCATAGTTTTAACTAAACAAAAAATGCTTTCAATATTTTTGATGTCAGTGAGTGTGTGTATGTGTGTGAATAAGGAAGGATGCACATTCTCACACTAGAAAAATGAGGATACACTTTAAAAATGAGACCCAATATTGGATTTAACAAGAAAGATAGCATTCAATTGAACATGGAGGATTAAGAAATGACAGTTTATGATGATGCAAAGAATTGTTGCCCAAAACCTTTAATTAATGCATATGATTAAAAAGTGCAAAGAGACATACACTTTATAAGGTTGAAAATGAACATAGTGGGGATTGAATTAGAACAAATTATATTACATGCTTTTATAATTATGTCAAAAATGAATCCTCATGTTACATAAAACTGAAAAGAACCAATAAGAATAAGATCAGTGCTTGGTACTCAGGTATGTTCAACAGCTTGTGGTCAATGAGATCATTCTTCTGGAGGCTTAAAAAGAGCTCCATTATTTGTCCTCAAAAAGGTCTCCCAGAGCCCATTGAAATACTGTTCTGTTTTCTTCCCTTCTCAGAGATTAAATTCAATGATAGGAGTTGCTCCCTGAGGGATGTGTTAATGCTGCAAGGACTCCCAGGAGGCTTGACTCTGAGAAGCCTACTGTACTGAAAATGAAGTCATCACTACCCACTTGATTGTTCAGTGACTTTGCTACCAAACAATCGAGCAGTTAGGAGACTAGAAATGCCCTTCTTCAGTGCAGACCTCAGGGCAAACTACTGTGGTGGAAATGAAAGGACTTCCTCTGAGTTAGGTGAGGAGAGAGTGAGCACAGGTAAGTGGAATTATCAAGTAGACACAGAAAACTCCCAATATAGAGCATTAACCAAAGGGAAGTGTAGAGCTATGAATGAGTTTCATTTTTATTAAGATAGAAGGGAACACATTGATTCCATCAGAAAGTCCTTAATTACATTTAATTTCACTATGTACAGACATGGGAATAGAGGTGATAAAGAAGGGATAGGTGATGGTGGAAGTTCCCTGAAAAGCAAGAAGGAATGGAATGGAAAACCCAAGAGGAGAGTTGTAAGAGGACTTCACTAACAGAATAATTATGCTTGCTGCTGTGTTGGTGCTTGCTGCTGTGTTGGTTGGGTATAGAGACTAGCGAGGTCTTTGGGGGCTATCTTTGAGAGTCATGGTAGTTAAAGAGCATTACTGGGTCCTGGGATGAGAACAGTAGGGACATGGGTAGGATTCAGGGCAGGAGCATCTTGCCTTTCCAACTCCTACTCTCAAGCAGGGAATTTCTCTTTCTCTGTATACATTTAATAGATTTTTACTGTCATTAGTAGAGACCAATGATCTCTAAGAGGTGCTCTGTAATCACCTCAATCAGTCACAATGACTGTTATAAGAAAGGAGAAAGGTGAGTGTTGGCAAGGTGGTGGAGGAAAGGGAGCCCTTGCACACTGCTCATGGGGATGTGCATTAGTGTAGCCCAGAGAGTGTATGTAAGTGAGCGTGGTTAACCATCTGGGATAGTTGAGGGAGGTATTGGGGAAATGTTGGTCAAATGAGAAGATTCCATTTAATTAGGTGAAAGTCATTCAAGAAATATAAATTATAGGCTGTTGACTGTAATTAGTGATGATTTATTGTATGTTTGAAAACCTGAATGGATATGTGCGTTCTCTCCACAATAAAAAACGTTTGAAGTAATGTGGAGGTAATTGTTGAGATATAGGCATTCTACAGAGTATATGTACTTCAAAACATGTTGCACATGATAATTACACACAATTTTATCTGCCAATTTAAAAAATTGAATTTTAAAAATAAAATATTAGGAAACAATTTGAAAGAAAGGGCTTCTCTTCTATAACATTGTGGAAAGCAGGAGATCATAAAATCTCAAAGATTCTTCCAGGGAGACACATCACAGAGAGATGCTCTTAGCATGTGTTCCTTGCAGAAATTAATTTTTCCTTATGGGACACCTTAGGACAGAGAAAAAATAATTTCTGCTTGGAGGAACTAAATTCATCTCTCCTACCAATGCCTAAACAGACACAAAATTGAGTGAAAATGTTCCATATCCCTCCTACCTCAAAGAAGCTGCATTATTTGTAGAATAGAAAGAATAGAAGGCAATTTATTTAATAAGCACCTCTGAGAATTCAACACTTGGGATGATAGAAACTTTAAACAGGGCCTGGTGAACCTCATCTGTATTTTTCTGACCCAGCCTCCAGGACCCAAGGCAGAATTCCTGGAGACAGATCCTGGAGAAGAGAAAGTTTCTGTGCCACTCATCAGAGAGATTCAGCATGTCCCTGTGAGGCTGGTGGAGCAAGAAGGGAAAGAGGAAAGAACATGAATATGGGCCTTTGCCATTAGAATAACTGTACTGGGAAGGTCCCATGTTTCTTCAGTCTGTGAAGTAGGATCCCTGTCCTTTGAAGAAACTCAGTGCCCACCCAGACCTGCATTTTCCAGCTTTTGTTCTGTTTCCTTCTCTCACCCTTTGGAGTCTAGAGCCTCTCTCCAATAAATCTGGAGAGTCTCCACCTCTTCACAACTAGTTCCTGTAAGCTGTCAACTCTAGTTACATTTCCTGCTTGCAACTGTGTATTCAATAAATACACTCCAAAAGGCTGTTACACATGAAATATTGTTAATTTTGTTCTATGTTTTAATTTATTTTTCTGTTATATATCCTAACTACTTTTAATGGCAAATTTACTTACACATAGCTCTTATTAGTTCTATATTTTTGCAGGAATCATCTCACCTTAATGTCCCCAATGGCATCTAACAATATTGTAATTACATTTTTTTAAACATTTTTATTGGTGGAGAAAATTACATATAATACTAGGATTTATTGGTACATTTCCACACAGGCACAAAACATAATTTGATCAGTTCAATTCCTCCCTTTCCCTCTCCTCCATCCCTCTAGTCTCCTTCATCCACCCTAGTGTTCTCTCTTCTGTTTCCATGAGCTCTTTTCCCTCCCATTCTCTCTGGATTCCATGTACAAGAGAAAACATATAATGTTTGGGTTTTTTAATATGATGTTCTCCAATACCATCCATTCTCCACCAAATGACGTAATTATTTCTGATGTTCGACACTTAGTTCAGTTGCCTGTCTCATAGGACCAGTCCCTAAAATTTTAGGGAGCAGACTCCCTTAGCATTTGCAAAAATTTAAGACAAATACTCTAGGGCTTTCATGTAACATCTCCTCTTGACTGTGGTTTGAAAAAAGCCCTTTACTTTGGTTTGGAAATTGTCCTTACCTTCCTTGATTATCCACATCTTCTGGTCATTGCACTTCACCATGGTAACTGCTGTTAAAGTTTCTCTAATACAGTTCTCTTTGGTGATTATGGTTATTGTTTTATCTCCACTGACCTGTTTTTTGTGATCAATTACATTTACAAACATTGTTATGTTAAACTGGCATTGATTTCCAGATTGGCATGAATTGTTGATCATGCATTGTTCTGTTTTGTTTTGTGGTAATTCTTGAGATTGAGCCTAGGGATTTATGGATGCTTGCACCCAGCTGCACTCTGATTGAGAAGTTTTTGCAATCATTAAAATAGATAGAAATACATCCTGTTTAATTTTCTTACTGTTTTTTAAATCCATGCTCAGATATGTGAAGATAGAAAGTCCTTTGTGATGAGGCTGAGAGTGGTGTCTTGTGGTTACTGAGCACAGGAAAATGGAATTATCAAGTGGAGAAAGAAAACTCCCAATATAGAGAGCAATAACCAAAGGGTACTATAGAGCTATGAGTGAGTTTCATTTTTATTAAGATTTCTGGGAATGCACTGATTCCATTAGGAAGTCCTTAATTACATTTAATTTCACTATGTACAGACATGGGAATAGAGGTGATAAATAAGGGATAGGTGATGGTGGAATTTCCCTGAGAAGCAAGGAGGGATGGAATGGAAATCCAGGAGGATATTTTTAAAAGACCATCACCGACAGAATAATTACACAAATAATAATCTAAGTTATGTGGTGCTCACTGTTGTGTGGATGTCTATGGAGACTACTGAGGTCTTTGAGGGCTATCTTTGAGAGTCATGGTAGTCAAAGAGCATTATGGGGTCCTGGGAATGAGAACAGCAGGGACATGGGTAGGATTCAACGCAGGATCATCTTGCCTTTCTAACTCCCACTCTCAAGGAGGAAGTTTATCTTTCTCTGTATATAATTAATAGATTTTTTACTGTCACTAGTAGAGACCAATGAAGGCCAAATCTGTACTTTGGACCTCTAAGGGGTGCTCTGTCATCACCTCAATCCAAATGTTCCAAGATCTACCTTCTCAAGTCTCATCACATGTCCAATATGGGTGAGGGAAAGGGTTTCTGTCAGAGTGACTGTTGGCAGTAAATTAATCACTAAGAAACTTATTGAATAGAAAAACCACAGGAGACAATTATGTTTTGAGTCAGGGGGCATGACGGATTGAGCCATGCTGCGATCTGACTTTAACAAGAAATGGAGCCCATACTTGGCTTATTTATAGTGGTACAGATCAAAGGGGGACTGGTGGAAGCTTCTTCCTTGAGAAACAAGATGGAAGCCATTTGCTCTAGCAGGTCATCCCAGAAGGACCTGCAAATTCCAGTGGTGAGCCACTGCGCAGAAACTTACACACTCCAGGCATCTGGAACTATCTCTTAATGATTGCCAGTCCTGGAAGCCAGATTTTCATGTCTGACAGCTCACCAAGCCTGGTTTCAATTGCTGGCCACACATGGATTCCCACACAACCTGATGTTTTAGCATTCTCCCTGATACTCTTTTTGCTATTATTCCTGAATCTTGAAAATTAACATAATGCCTCTGTCACCCATGGATTATGCCCTTAGTGACTATGCCCTACACTTCTCTATTTCTGTCATCAGCTCAGACTACTCTCCAAAGCTCCAGGTTCCACTAGAAAGACAAACCACCATCTCAGTTTTCTTATTGTAATACTCAATGTGTAATTTTAATCATTTTTATTGATATTGGATCTCAACAAATTTCCTAAGCTGCTCTGAAACTCTAGGGTTCAAGCAATCTTCTTCCCCCAGCCTCCTCAGTAGCTGGGATTATAGGGGTGTGCAAGCATGCCTGGCTATCAACCAGGTTTTTGTATGTGCCATTCTGTGTCATTATGTATATTCACTCCTTTTTACAACCATCCATCTTCCAAATTATTCTTTTACTTTATTTTTAGACACTGAATTTTGATTCTCTGTACAGAAACGGGGTATAACTTTTCATTTCTTTTGTTGGATATGATGTAGGTACACACCATTCATGCAATCATACATGTACACAGGGTAATGATGTCTGTCTCCACCATCTTTTATACTCCTGTTTCCTCATCTCATTTTCCTCTACATACTCTAAAATTCCTCCATTCTTCTCTTACTCCCATCCCCCCACCCTCATTATGTATTTTCATCCCCTTACCAGGGAAAATATTCAGCCTTCGATTTTTGGGATTGGCTCATTTCACTTAGCATGATATTTTCCAATTCCATCCATTTACCTGGAAATGCCATAATTTTGAACTTCTTTATGGCTGAATAATATTCTATTTTGTATATATGTCACAGTTTCTTTATCCATTCATCTGTTGAAGGGCATCTAGGTTGGTTCCACAATCTAGCTATTGTGAATTGAGCTGATAAAAACACTGATGTGTTACTGTAGTATGCTAATTTTGGTTTGCTGCTGCAATGTTCAAGTATTTGAATTTGAACAGATTAACTTGGGGGCGAGGGTGAGGGGGTTTCCACAATTTGAGGGGGAATAAAAAAAATTTTTTTTCAGCTTTCCATTTTTACACCAAAATAAACTATGGACACAAGAAAATATGTATATGTATATAAAACTATGTAATTATCACATGATCCTGGAATCTCACTCTTAGAAATCTTCCCCAAAGGATTGAAAATATTTTTAACCAAATAAATGTACATGCAAACTGATAGTAGCATTATTCAAAATACCTAAGAATGGACATTAGCCAAATGGATGCCAACAGATGAAGAATAATCAACTTCTGTGTATATATACATGTGGAATCTTAATAGGTCTGACTTGTAGAAACACAGGGTTGAGTGGTTGCTACCAGAGCTGTAAGGTGGGGAATTGTGTAGATGTTGGTGAAAGGACAAAGATTTCAGTTAGAAGGAATAACTCCATACATCTATTGTACATCTTGATGTATGTAGGTAATAATAAAATTTGAATACTTGAAAAATGGAGAGATATCACACAAAATAAAACAATTTTTCAATAATTTTATTAGTTCTTTTTTGTTATACATAATATTGGGATTCATTGTAACATAAAAGCATGGAATATAATTTGTTCTAATTCCATCCCTAATACTTCCCCTTTCCCTCCTTGTCTCTCTCCCCCATCCCTTTTCCTCTAATCTACTGATCTTTCTTGAGTAAATATTTCTAAAACATAGAGCCCATAAGTAGCAAGTATCCAAAATATATACAAATTAGAAACAAAAAAACAAGCTATGCAATCACAAAACTGTAAAGAGTTGGAAAGATAGTTCTCCACAGAAGGTATAGGAAATGCTACAAATTGTAAACAAGTTCATGGAGGATGCTCAATTAGTTACAGGGAAGTGAAAATCAAATGATACATCACTTTATATCCACTAGAAGGCTATAATTAAAAAAGGAAAATAAGTATTGCCAATAATGTAAGATATCATCTGATATACCTCAAAAATGTAAACTATGTCAGCCACTGTGAAAAACAGGTGATTTCCAAGAAACTTAACAGATGTGATTATCATATGAGGCAGTAATTTCACTCCTAGGTAAAGACCCCAAATGACTGAAATCAAATGCTTAAGTAAACATTAATGCAGGGTAATAGCAGCATTATTCATAATACCCAAAAGATGGAAATCACCCAAATGTTCACAAATGGATGAACAGATAAATGATCTCAGTTTTTATACACAGTAGAATATTATTTGGCCATAATAAAGAAGGAAGGACTCAAATGAACATTGAACAATACCACAGCCAGAAAGAAGGAAGGAGGGAAAAAGAAAAAGAAGGAAGAGAAATAAGAAAAGGGAGAAAGAAGAAAGGAAGAGAAGGAAGAAAAGGGAGAAAGAAGTAAGGAAGAGAAAGAAAAAAAGAAAGAAGGAAGGATGGATAAGAAAGAATGTATCCATATCTCATACTTACCCCAGGCATTATAACAATATGAGTCAAATGGTCAAACTCTCTTTCAAAGGGAGTTTCCAGCTTCCATGTGAAGAATCTAGTCAATGTCTTATACAAAGTAGTGTCAAAGTTAGAAGTGTGAGTTCAGTGTCAGTTTGCAAGGTTATAGTCCATTTTAATCTCAGTACCTTCTGAGGTGGAGAGAATATCAGAAAATATCTCAAAGAAATGTTTTCAATATGAAAAAGACATATATCTACAAGCAATAAGCACTGTCTTCCTATGGTAATCAATTTGACTTGACTCTCTATTTCATCCAGTGAAGACAGGAATGTAGTCAAGTTAAAGTAACAACATTAACAATCAAGATAATAATTTTTCAGTTATATTATATTTCAATGGGCACATAATAAGTGTGATGTTTTCCTTGTA
Source organism: Glaucomys volans (assembly GCA_020662805.1). Lineage (NCBI taxonomy): Eukaryota > Metazoa > Chordata > Mammalia > Rodentia > Sciuridae > Glaucomys > Glaucomys volans. Next base: position 162,415 of record JAJEJO010053893.1, read on the forward strand.
TTATTGAAGCATTATGGTGTACATAATGGTGGGACTCATTGTTACATATTTGTACATGCACACAATAGAAATATAATTGGGTCAATATCATTCCCCAGTATTTCTCTTTCCCTTCCCCTCTTCTCTCCCCTTGGTCCCTTTCCTCTGAATTAAAGTCAGAATACTGCAGAGATACATGCATACCCATGTTTATAGCCGCCTAATTCACAATAGCCAACTATGGAACCAGTCTATGTGTCCATCAGTGAATGAATGGATAAAGAAAACTAGGTATATATGGACAATAGAGTTTTACCCAGCCAGAAAGAAGAATGAACTTATGTCACTTGCAGGAAAATGAGTGGAACTTGAGAACATTATGTTAAGAGAAATAAGTTAAATTCAGAAAGTCAGGAGTCACATGTTTTCCCTCATCAGTGGAAGCTAGAGAGAAAAAAGGAAAAGAAAGATGGGGGTAAATCTCCTGAAAATTGAAGAAGAACAATGTGATATTTTGATACATGCATACATTGTGGAAAGATCAAAACAGGATAATTGTCATATCCTTTACCTTAATATTTATTATTTCTTTGTGATGAGATCATTTATGTCATTAAGAGGATAATTTTGAGTGGACCATGTTCACATGTAATATGATAAGTGTGTTAAATATAATGTTAGAAATATTAGAAATATTTATAACAAATTGATGAAAGATGGAACTATGAGGACCAAATACAGGTAAGAAATATTCAAAAGGAATTATTTAGGGAGTTATCCATAACAGCAAAGATCATAAAAAAATACACCTGAATAAGGCAACCTCTATAGGAGATGTCTTTGCTGTGTGTCTGGATGTTCACAAGCATTTTTGGAACTGTGGTGGAGATGAAGCACATGTCTACAAAGGACAGGTTGGAGAGGAAGAAGTACATGGGGGAGTGGAGGTGGGACTCAGAGCTGACAGCCAGGATGATAAGCAGGTTCCCAAGCACTGTGACCAGGTACATGGACAGGAAGAGGCCAAATAGGATGGGCTGCAGGTCTGGATCCTCTGAGAGACCCAGAAGGAGGAATCGTGATACTCCTGTGTGGTTCTCTGCTGCCATGTCACTCAGGTATTTGCTGCAGAAGGGACAAGAATAGTGCTCCAAGAACACCTGGCTGGCACCTTAGGTAGTTATCACTATATATGTTTACAATTAGATGGAGGTCTTTATCCCTTGTTGATTCCTGTCAGAGACAATGGTTCAACTCAACTAGTTGGCAGATCAGTTCCATTTAAATAGGTAGACCCATTCACATTTTCATTATTTTAGCATGAATCTTTCTTTTACCATCAAGGTTACTACTTCTTATTCTTCTTTTGAATTGATAGACTTAAATAAGTTCTTATTTGATATTAGCTGTCCAAAATAATTGAAGACATTTCATATATTTTCTTTGAATGCCTTCACACATGTTTATTCCAATTGCTCTAGAATAGTGATTAAGAATGAATTTTCACCTCAAACAGCCTTTATTTGCTGACTTGATACTTCCCAAGCATGTGAGAGGTTACATTCAGTGTTCTATTGCTTTCATTATAAATGTGTGATATTATTATTACTTTTGTTGTGAGATTTTAGAATGCCTGTGCACAGTAGAATTTCAAGAAATGATATTTATTGAAATTATTGCTAATTCAATTGACATTCTTTTCCATGATAATTATTTTGAATGTGTAACTCTCCCAAAGTACAGATTAGAAGTGTGATTTAGAAAAATTCTTCTCTTGAATCACACTTTTGAGGAGAAAATATTGGTTCACCAACTTATCATCTGAGTGATCTTAAGAAAGTTTCTTAAACTCTCTTAGCTGCAAATCCTTCATGTTCACAATAGTAGGTGGAAAGTAAACTGCAAGAGGGAAAATAAATGAGATGATGTGCACAAACTTTTCTATTGTGGTTCCTGGAACATAAAATGGATATTTGATAAGTGTAAATGCCTTCTGAACCTCAAAATAAATTTGTCATTCATTGCTATCATTTATCAATATCAGTCTTAAAGCAACTATTAAGAATGGAATTCAGATCACTGTAAGTACAACAGTTTAGTTACCTCTTTTGATTTCCATACAGCATTTCTGATTAATGAAGATCCCTGTGGTTCTTTTGTTCAGAGAATTCCTGCTCAGTGAATTCCTCCAAGAGTAGGAAGCATGTGGACTGCACACTGGGAGAGGAACAAAAAGACACCACCATTAAAGTAAAATAGAAGAAGTGTGTGATTGTGTGTGCTCATGCACCCATATTCTTGAGTGGATATGCGTTGTTTCATGAGCAGTAATGTTAATTGCCAAAATATAGATGTGGAGATTTTATTTCAGTGTTCACACTTTCTACATATCAAACCACTTTCAAAATATTAAAAGAGTAATGTAGTTTTTGCAAATAAATGTTAATATGTAATATATATATATATATATATATATATATATATATATATACACACACACACAAGGGAATGTTACTCCACCATAAAGAAGGATGAAATTATGGCATTTGCTGGTAAATGGATGGAACTGCAGACTAGCATGCTAAGTGAAATAAGCCAAACCCTCAAATCAAAGAGAATGTTTTCTTTGTGTGGATACTAACATATATTAATGGGATGCGAGGGAAGAATAGAAGTTCATTGGATTAGACAAAGGGGAATGAAGAGAAGGAGATAGGAAAGACAGTAGAATGAATCAGACATGACTTTCCTATGTGCATATATGAATAAACAACCAGTGTAACTCCACATCATGTGCAACTGCAGAATGTGAAGTTATACTTCATGTATGGATAATTGGTTCAAAATGCATTCTACTGTCAAGTAAATTAAAAAGAACACAATTTAAGAGGTTTAATTACAGAAAAGAAAAGTTTATAATTTCCATGATAGAAAAAGGCTCAATTTTATCAGTGACGAAAAATGAAAAATAGTTTTAAAACATACAAACTAACAGGATCATTCCTCTGGGAAAGAGGATAGTAGAGGCTCTCTGACAGGAAATTTTGGACTGGGAGAGAAGGGTGGGCCATGAGAGGAGGGAAGGAAAGAAGAAGCATTCCAGGCTGAGAGCACGGAGCATGCAGTTGCCCTGTTGGAGGGGAGGGTGTCTGCGAGGTCTCTGTGATGGGGCATAAGATGGGGAAGATGGAGTGTGTGCAGCCATGGCAGACTTTGCTTCCGTCTTCCTGAGTCCCCATCATATTGTGAAGTCATGCTCCTTTGTGGCTCTATGGTTTGACAGTTTGGGATTATCACATGTCTTTCCAGGGACTTACCTGGTAACCACCACTTTTTAGGTGCTGAGCAAATACAAAGGTTGAGTGTAAAATAAATGTTAGGACCCAAATCCCAAACTTACCACCAAAGAAGTTCCTGGCTTGCTGATTCCCAAGTACTGACGAAAATTAGTAAAATAAAATAAATGTCTGTATATGTCTTTTTAAGAGCTGGGATTGTAGCTCAGTGGTAGAGCACTTGCCCAGCATGTGGAAAGCCCTGGGTTCAACTTCCAGCACCACACAACACAGAAACAGAAAGAACAGCATGTGATGAACAATTAGTATGGGTTCTAGAAATGGAAGTCAGTTTGACATTGGATGTTTGTAAACATAATTGCCCACAGAAAGAGGACAGTGAAGTCACATAATAACCATCATAACAAAAGAAAAGATGAATTTGGGAAAATTTAATATCCAATACTGTGGTTAGCAGTGAGGGATGAGGCTGTCAGTAAACAAGGAAATTAAGGATAATTTTCTAACTCAATAAAGAATAGTTGTTTGCAAACCACAGGCAGCAGAAGGGTTTGTATTAAAACAAGAGTAGTTGTGTTAAATCCAGATCATCTCCTGCAATTTCAATTATTTGATATTTTCCTGACCATTTAAAGTGAATGGCACCATGAGGAAAGGAAATTGGACTGAGGGTTAAACCTCAGAAATAATTGGTGTGGGCAGATGTTATTGTGGAGAGGAAGGTGAAATGATAATAACAATCTCAAAGGAAGAAGGGCTATCAGTGAGTGGAATCTTTCAGGAAAAATAGAACATAACAAAAATGCAAATTTAAAACAAAACAGTACCTCACACATAATAGATTTTTCATGAGCAGTTGATAAATGAACAACTGTATGCAGGAAATCTGATGAGAGCCTCCAAATTCTTTTGGAGAGAGAAGAGGCAAAAACTCTCCAGAAACCAGTTCTCCTGAGAAAGATGCTCTAGATTCCAAAGAGGAGAGACAGAAACAGAATAACAGCTGAGAAAGAGAGGTCTTGGTGGAAACTAAATTTCCTCTGTGTACAAGGACTTTATCTTCATGAAGATATAAAGAAATATAGGATGCTCGCAACTTCATTATTCTGGAAGCAAAGCCAAGGATCCACTGTCTCTCCTCTCTTCCTTCTTACTCTACCTGCTCCTCTGGGGCACACCAGCTCTCTCAGATGGTCATCACTGAGGCTGTCTCCTCTGGATGATCCATTCCTAGGAAGATCACTGGGTTTTCACAGATGCTGATTTCAGATAATTACAGGTGAGAGGCAACAGGAGCGTGTTTACAGTCTCTGCTGTCTCAGGAGTTGATTTCCCAGAGCTCCTCATTAAATAAATTGTGTTATATTCCTACATTCTTCCAACAATCCATATCTCTTGGCATACAGAGAAGATAATAGATGGAAAGCTTCAGTTAAATTGGTGTTCATGTAGGCATCAGAGGGAGGAATGAAAATAATTCCTCCACACAGAAACACTTTTTTATTTGCTTTGATTGAAAAGTCACCAGGTGTCTGCTAAGGAAAGTTTAATATCTAAGAGGACACAGTCCAGGAAACATCCCTCTATGATGTGTGTCCCTTGAAGTAGCTTTGTAGATTTTCTGGATCTTTTGGAGTCTATAAAGATAGGAGGCAGAGAGACTTTTTCTTGTTCCTTTTTTTTTGTCATAATTTTACATTTTTCATATTTATTTTGTTAAATTGACAGATAAAGTGTTATGTATTTTTTGTGTACAACATGATGTTTTGAAGTACATTTACACTGTGGAATGGTTAAATAAAACCATGCAATGTAGCATTCCCTTATATAGTTACCATATTTGTGGTGAGAACACTTAAGGAGGCAGGTACTGTGAGGTACAGTTTGGCTATTGCTCAAAATGTCAAACACAAAATTATGATAATACCCAGCTGGTCCACACCTAGGTACACTAACCAAGGATTGAACGTCACACAGCCATGCCTGTGGGACAACCATGAAATGCATCCACAGTCACTTCAAAGCAGTGCAAACATCACAGAGCACACCTACACAGACGAGCCTGGCCACGACACCTCAAAGTGCTGTAATGTTGTGGGAACCTCGTATACCATTTGACCTTGGCTGGAGGACTGTTAGGTGGCACGTGATGGAGCCCAAGCTAATCGATAAGCATGAATATCCACACAGGAGGTGGGACTCAGAGCTGAGAGCCAGGATGATGAGCAGGTTCCCAAGCGCTGTGGCCAGGTACATGGACAGAAATAATCCAAACAATATAGGATACCATTGTGGATCATCTGAGAGGCACCTGAGCAAAAATTCTGATACTCCTGTGTGATTTTCTGCTTCCATGCAACTGACTTTTCTGCTTAAGAAAGAGACACATGCTGAGTTCAAAGCACAGCAAACTGACCACTCAGAAAAAGACCACTCTACAATATCACCCTTGGATGGATGAGCTTCACTCTCCATGAGAGTTTCTCATGACACTGATTACCTGTGCCAACTGGTAGTCTGTGTCTATTTTAAATGCATATCACTGAACAACCTTTAAAAAGAATGAGCAAAACACACTCATTAATCATCTTCGCCTGGGTCGCCAAAATCTAATCACTGATTTTACAAAAAGTAGGATAACAAAAGTCGGCATCTATACTCAAGTTTCAGGGTCCCATTGTACTCCATTCTAGTCTAAGTCTCCTCAATTTAGAAACTGTGTGAAAGAGAGAAAATACCTCAAATAAATCTTTTCAGGATAACTAAAGTCATATAAGGCATATGACCACCACATTTGTGAAATGATAATCATTTTCCTTTGATTTCATTCCAGTTCCTTCAGGAAGAACAAGAGGTTAAGCATCTTAAGGTGAAGAAGTTTCACATTGAGAGCAAAATATTCAGGGAACATGTGTCAGCATGTGCCATGATAAGGGCTTTCAATAATAAATTAGAATTCTCAGGACAAAATCTGATCCAGGTTGGAACCATCTGTAAATTAAGGACCCTATAGATTAAAGACATCTTCAGGGAGAAAACTTGAGAAGGATGTACTGATGAAGTGGTTGAGGAGAAACAAATGCAAATTATTACACAAGCAAAGTCAAAGGTACTTCTGTAATAGAAATATGAAAAAGCATGCTTTTCAGGGTGAGAAAGGATCATGATATGGAAATTCAAAGCATTTGCCTCAGAAGTCCAAGCATCCACCTACTTCTGAGGACCAGAGGCTGCTCTGCTGAGGAGCCTCCCCAGGGCCCCCTTCACATCCTTGTTCCTCACACTCTAGATGAAGTGGTTCAGCATGGGGATGACCACAGTGTTCATTGCTGAAATTTCTGTGCTCTTCTTGTAAGAGTGGGTCATAGCAGAACTGAAATAAACCACTTGTTTTCCATAGAACAGGGAGACCACACAGAGGTGGGACCCAGAATTGGAAAATGACTTATACTTGCTCTCAATAGAGGACATCCTCATTAGGGAGGAGACAAACTGAGAGTAAGAGAAGAGGATCACAGTCACAGGAAACACAGAGCAGTGCTGTTGCTACCAGCAGGATGATGTTATTGATGAGGGTATCAGAGCTGGCCACCTTGAGAACCTGTGCTAATTCACAGAAGAAATGTGAGATTTTGATGTCTATAGAGAAGCTCAGCCTCTTCATCTGTAGAATATGAAGCAAAGAGCTACAGAAGAGTATGATTCAGCACAGCACAACCAGAAGGACACAGAAGTGAGGTTCATTATGATCATGTAGTTCAGGGGGTGGCAGATGGCCACAAAGCAGTCATAGGTCATCACAGTGAGTAGGAAATTATCCATTCCAGAAAAAATCATAAAAATATACACCTGGCTGAGACACTCTATGTAAGAGATGTCTTTCCTCTGTGCCTGGATGTTCACCAGCATCTTTGGGACAGTGGTAGAGGTGAAACAGATGTCTACAAAGGACAGGTTGGAGAGGAAGAAGTACATGGGGGGTGTGGAGCTGGGAGTCAGAGCTGACAGCCAGGATGATGAGCAGGTTCCCAAGCACTGTGACCAGGTACGTGGACAGGAAGAGGCCATAGGATAAGCTGCAGGTCTGGGTCCTTTGAGAGACCCAGGAGGAGGAATTGTGATAGGATTGTCCTGTTCCCTGATTCTATGTAGTAGTTTGTTCCATTTGAGAAATCAACAATTGTTCAAAAACAAAAACAACAAAAATAAAAACAATGCAACTGGATGTCAAGCAGTCCTCCCTTCACTTTGAAAAGCCTCTCATTTTTCCATTGTTTACTCTCAGCACCTTTATCAAATGTGGTTTAGCTGTAACTGGCTTGATTTATTTCTAGGCCCTCTGCCCTGTTTCATTGGTCTACTCATCTATTTCTATGTAAGGAGCAGGGTATTTTATTTTTAAATTACAAAGGCTTTCCTTGTGTGTTGAAATCAGGTGGTGCCATCAGACCTCTGGCTTTTTTCCTTTGGCCCAAGGTTGAACTGGTTATTGTGGTTTTAAGGAACATTTCAATATTTTCCATTTTGTTGAAAAATGTAATCTGTATTTTGATGGGAATTGCATTAAATATGAAAATCCCTTTCGGTATTATGGACTTTTTAACAATGTTGATTCTTCTAAACCATTAACATGCAACATTTCTCCATCATTGTTTTTTACTTCAATTTTTTCATCCATGTTTTATGCTTTTCAAAACAGAGATCTTTCACCTTTCATAGAGATCATTCCTTCTTATTATTTTATAGCTACAGTAAATTATATTTTTCTTGATTTTCTTTTGAGACATTTCACTGCTACTGTGTAGAAACACTACCTATAGGTAGATATCAGCTTGTATCCTGTAACTTGGCTGAATTCACCTATTATTTCTTTCAGTGGATCCATTGAGCTTTCTACATATAAAACCATGTCATCCCATTTTAAAAATGCTATTTCTTTTCTTACTATTGATTGTTTGATTTCCACATAGTTTCTCTGTTTATCTTTTATCTGATGTATAATTTGTATGATTTCCAAATATTTTCTCCCATTTTGGAGATTGTGTCTTCACTCTGCGAGTTGACTCTTTTTCTCTGTGAAAGTTATACAGTCAATGTAAACTTATTTTAAAATTTTTGCTTCTGCTGTCCTAATGATTCCTTGTATAGAATAACCATTGCCCCAGGGCATCATGTACCTTTCTTATATTTTTCCTTTTACTAATATAGGAGTTTCATATGTCTTTCATTCATTTTAATTTCTTTTCTGTGTGTGTGTGTACATTGTGACAAAGGATCTAATTTACCTCTTCCCATATGGAAATCCATTTTTCCTATCACAATGTGTTAATATCAAATTTCAAAATCAATTAACCACAAATTGAACTGTAAATTTGTTCACTTATTTTTGCATCTTTATACATTTCCATTCTTCTCTGTGTCTTCTTTTTATTCTCCTACTATGCTTCATTTTCTTATTGATGGCTTTTGAGGCATAGAAGATCCTGATTTTGGTAAAGTCCAACATATCAATTTTTTCTTTACTGCTCATGTGTTTGGTGTCAGATGCAAAAATCCATTGCAGAATCCAAGATAATGAAGACATTTCCCTGTTTCCTACTTTATGATGTTAACCATTTTACTAAAACTATGAACATTTTTGAGTTAATTTTTGTATATGTTATGCCTTTCAATAGAGGTTCTCTAGCCCCCTTGAAGCACAAGACAGATAAAGACTTTCCCCAAAAACAGGAGTCAAGGAATTTATCACCACCAGATATCCTTCAATATATGCTAAAGAGAGTTATTGAGGCTGATAGAAAGCACACTAATGAGTAAAAAAAGCATCTGAAATTATATAAAACTCAACAGTAAAATAGTCAAATCAGAACATTCTAATACTATCCACAGTGGTATTAAATCAAACATATTTTTAGTATGAAGTTTAAAAGAAAAAAACTATCAGACTACTAGTAACTATAATAATATGTTCAGGCAAATGAAATATAAAAAGATAGCCTTCATTTATGGATATGTCAAAATAAACCTATTATTGTGTATAATTATAATGCAATAATAAAATGAAAGGCATAAATGGCAGTGTAAAAAATTTGAATGGATTTGATGGGATTGGAGTAAATGCAGTGAATTTTTTATCTGTTATCAAAGATAAATTGTACTATTCTGTGAGTAACTGATATGAGATGTTTCTAGAAGCCTCATGATAACTACAGAGAAAAAACATGCACTAGATACACAGAAAGTAAAGAGAAAGGAATGAAGTTACATCACTAGAGAAAATCACTCAACCACTCAGTAACTAGTGAGAGAGGAATGAAGTGTCAATTGATCTACAAAATAATCTGAAAAAAATTAACAAAATGACTGTGTTAAGCCATTATATAAATCAGTAAAAGTATTGAAAATAAATGGGTTAAATTCTCCAATATAATGACACAAAGTGGATTAGATTTAAAAGATTATACTGAGTGTATTTTTAAAAAAACTCCATAATATGCTGCCTGCAAGACTCACTTCACCTGTAGGGACACACCACACTGGAAGAAGAACAGAGAAAGATATTTCATGGAAATGGAAACTGAAAGAGAGCATGAGTAGCTGTACTTGCATCAGGCTAAATAAACTTTTTGTCCAAACTGTTTGAAACAAAAGACAAAGAGGACCTCAGGGAGAGAAAAAATGTAGTCAATTCTACAAGAAGTTGCAATTATAAATATCTGTGTGCTTAATATTGGAGTACCTATAGATATCAGAAAATATTAATAGATCTGATGGGAGGGATGCACTTGAATGCAACAGTAGGGGGTCTTCAAAACAAAGTTTTAGCAATGAACAGCTCATTCTCACAAAATTCAATAAGGAACCTTGGGGATATGGGGATTGAATAACACACTAGTTCAAATGACTGAATAGAAAAATACAGAAAATTCCATCCAATAGCTGCACCCCACAAACTTCTTCTCAATGAAACATGGAATGCTCAAAAGAAAAAAACGTAATATTTTAGGTCACAAAAGAAGTTTAAAAAAATTTTAAAGTGCAAATTCAAATTAAGTATCATAATGGTAGATTATCGTGGCATAAAACTAGTGATCAATAGCAGGAAAAACTTAGGAAAATTCAGAAATATGTAGAAATTAATAAACATGCTTCCAAACAAGTAATGGATCAATGGGAAAGGGCAGTAAAGATAAATTCTTGAGGACTGGTTGTGTAGCTCATTTGTAAATTGATTGCTGAACTTGCATTACTCACTGGATTCAATCCCCAGCAGCATAGAAAGCATCTTGAAATAAGTGACAATGGGGAAAAAATGCCACAATATATAGGATGCTGCAAAAGCATTTATAATAGGAAATTTGATGCAAAGTAATATCTGCATTAATAAGAATAAAAGATATCAAATAAATAATCTAATATTTAACACTGGGTAACTAGAAATATTTCCAAAAGTTACATTTTAAAATAGTAAAAGGAAGGAAATGAAGATAAGAACAGCAATAAATGAAGTGAAGATGAGAGAAACAAGAGATCAATGAAGCGAAAAGGTGGTCTTTTGAGTAACAAAACAAGAATCAATCCATTTTTTGTGAGAGTAATGAGGAAAAATGTGAGATGACTCAAATAATACAGACAGAAATGAAAAAGGAGCCATTGTACCCAACACCACTGAAATACAGATCACAGGAGACCTCTGTGGGTAATTATGTGCCATGTACCTGGGTAACCTAGAGGAAAGATGCATTCCTTGACAGACTCAGCCTACCAACAATGAATTATGAAGAAATAGAAAATCTGGACAGTCCAATATGAATAAAAATATGTTATTGATATAATTTTAAAAAGCCCTCCACCAAAGAAAAGACTAGGCTCTGTTGTGATGGCTTCACTAATCAATTCTATTAAGTAGTTAAAGAACTACTGCCAGTAGAGTAGAGCAGGTAGGGAGGGAGGGAAGGGAAAAGTGAAGATACGGGGAATGAGAATCTGTAACAGCTGTTCTCATAAAAGCAGAGGATAGAATAGCGGCTACTAGAAAGTGGAAAGAATAGTGGAGAGGAGGATATGGGTGGAAGATGGCAAGGGACACACTTTTAAAAATAGAAAGGTGGAATAAATTATGAGTTTTTATTGAACACTATAGAGAATACATTTAAAAACAATGTGTTCAAAACAGGTAAAATTGAGGACTTTGTTCTCATTATTAAGAAATTTATAGATCTTGAGGTGATGGGGTATTAGTAAGCTTATTATTTCTTTTCTCATTTTTATTTTTGGTACTGGGGATTGAACTCAGGGGCACTCAACCACTGAACCACATTCCAAACCCTATTTTGTATTTTATTTACAGACAGAGTGTCACTGAGTTGCATAGCGCCAGGTCATTGCTGAGGCCAACTTCACACTCATGATCCTCTTGCATAAGTCTCCTGAGCCACTGGGGTTACAGGCATGTTCCACTGTGCCTGGCTAGTTTATTTGATCATTCTGATATGTGTGTGTGTGTGTGTGTGTGTGTGTGCACATGTGCACATGTGGGTAGAGATATAAAATTGTATCCCATATATGTAACATTATTCTGTGTCAAATAACTATTTTTTAATCTGGGAAAAGAATTCAAATAGACATTCCTCCAAAGAAGACACACAGGAAGAAGAGAGAAGAAGAAAAGGCACTGGGAGTTGAAATGGAGGAGACTATTATTTAAGTATTTATCTATGTGTCCAGGTGAACTCCACTATTACAGATAACTATGATGTCAAGATAAAGAGGACACAGAAGTGGAAAAATGGAGCATAACAAAGATAGCTGGTGTTGGTGAGGACCTGCTGAGCACTGTTGATTAGAATGTAAATTAGGACAGCCTTCACAGAACACAGTATGGAGTTTCATCAAAAAATGAAAAATAGAATTATCAAAATCATTCCCCTGATTTTCCCTTTTCCTATCCCTTCTTCCTGTTCCTCAAGTAACTTCCTTGACTCTATTGATCTTTCCTCTATTTTGATAAAATCCCACCCTTTTAAAAGAAAATAACAATATTGGTAAAATAAGGTGTTATAATCTGAGACATTGTGGTGAATGTAAAATATGTCAGCCACCCTTAAAAACACTTTGGTGATTTCTCAAAAATATGATCATGTAATTACCACATGATCCTGTACTCTCTCTCCTAAGAATATTCCCCAAAGGACTGAAAAATGCTTTAACAAATAAATGCACATGCAGACTGATAGCACAGTTATTTAAAATACCCTATAGATGGGCATTACCCAATTGGACACCAATAGATGAATGGATGAACAACTTCTGTGTATACATCCAGTAGAATACTACTCAGTCACAAGAAGGAAAGTATCAAATTAACATTAACAGTGAAAGAGTCTGAAAGAAGGAAGAAGGACCGAAGGAAGGAAGACAGAAAACAAGAAAGAAGGAAGGAAGAAGGAAAGAAAGAAAACACGAGGAGGCACAATGGACATACCCACATCTGAGACTCCCTCTTGGTTACCACCATGAATCCAATGGCCAAACCCCTGTCAAGATATATTCCAACTATTATGCTGAAATTCCAATCAATGTTTTGTTTTTTTATTCATTGTACACAAGTGGGGTTCAACTTTCATTTCTATGGGTGTGCATGATGTAGATGCATACTATTCATGTAATCTTACAGGTACATAGGGTAGTGATGTCTGTCTCATTCCACCATCTTTAATATCCCCCATTCCCATTTCCCTCTACATAATCTGAAGTTCCTTCATTCTTCTCTCACCCCCACACCCCCAACCCAAGGTTCTAAAATCAATCTTAGTCTCAGTCTCTCTTGCTCAAAAATGGGGTGAATGAAAGAAAATATCTCAAAGAAATGTTTTGAAGATTAAATGAAGCTACATATCTAAAAGCAGAAAGCATGGTTTTCATATGGTAGCCAATCTGCCTTGACACAGGCTTAATTTTATTCCATTTCTACCAAGGAAAACAAGAACACAATCAAGTTAAGGTAAATCATTAACATTCAAGAGGATGTTTTTAAGCTGTATTTTATTTTTTAAAACTATGTTTTAGTTGTAGATGGACACAATATATTTATTTTTTATGTAGTGCTGAGGATGGAACCCAGTGCCTAACACATGGAAGTCAAGTGCTCTACCACTGAGCTACAACCACAGCTCAACCTGTACTTTATCTTTAATAGACACATAGTTGTGCATATTTAGGTTCTAAATGTTATGGATGTTTTGATACAAGTACACATTGCAGAAACATCAGATCAGGGTATTTAACATATACAGCACTTCAAATATCCATTATTTCTTTGTGGTTAGATCATTTAAACTCATTAAGAGGATAATTTTGAGGAAACCACGTCAGTCATGATATTGTAAGTGTTTTAAATATCAAGTTAGAGATTGGAGTTGAGGCACACATTTGTAATCCCAGCTACTCTAGGGGCTGATGCAGGAGGATTGTAAGTTTGAGGCCAACTATGACAACTTAGCAAGACCCTGCTTCAAAATAAAAATAAAGAAGTTTCAGGATGTAGCTCAGTCATAGGACACCCCTGGGTTCCACCCCTACTACTGAAAAAATAATTTAGAAATATGAGAGATACGTGTAAGAAAACTGAGCAAAAATTGGAGCTTTAAAGACCATGTATATGGAGAAAATATGTAAAAGTAATTTCTAAGGGATTAATTGAAGAGAAACAAATAAAATATCATGCTCACCAAAGTCTTTCCAACTTTGGGGGTCTAGAATAATCAAGTCTATATTTCAGGGAGGATACTGAAAATCACGTCATTTGACGAAGGAGCACACAACAGCCTCTTACTTCTGAGGCCCATCAAGGACAAGAGCCTGCTCTGCTGAGGAATCTCCCCAGGACCCCCTTCACATCCTTGTTCCTCAGGCTGTAGATGAAGGGGTTCAACATGGGGGTGACCACAGTGTATATCACTGAGGCAATAGAGCTACTCTGGGAAGAATGGGTCACAGAAGAACTGAGGTAAACGCCAAGTCCTGATCCATAAAACAAGGAGACCACACAGAGGTGGGACCCACAGGTGGAAAATGCTTTATACTTTCTCTCAATGGAGGGCATCCTCATTAGGGAGGAGACAATCTGAGAGTAACACAAGAAGGTCCCAGTCATAGGAATTATACCCAGCAGGGCAGTTGACACATACAAAAGATGATATTAATGAAGGTATCAGAGTTGGCCACTTTGAGAAGTTGAGCCAGTTCACAGAAAAAATGTGGGATTTCAGTGCCTATGGAGAAGGTCAGTCGATTCAACAGTAGAATAAGAATCAGGGAGACCCAGAACTTGAGGAGCCAAGACATCAGAACCAGGAGGACACAGAGACGGGGGTTCATGATAACTGTGTAGTTCAGGGGGTGACAGATGGCCACAAAGCAGTCATAGGCCATCACAGTCAGTAGGAAACTATCTACTCCTAGAAAATTAATAAAAAAGTACACTTGAGAGAGACATTCTGTGTAGGAGATGTCTTTGCTTTGTGAATGGATATTCACCAGCATTTTTGGGATGGTGGTAGAAGTGAAAGGACACGTTGGAGAGGAAGAAGCACATGGGGGTGTGGAGGTGGGAGTCAGAGCTGACGGCCAGGATGATGAGTAGGTTCCCAAGCACTGTTACCAGGTACATGGACAGGAACAGTCCAAAGAGAACAGGCTGCAATTCAGGTCTTCTGACAGTCCCAGGAGGAGGAATTGCTACAGAACAGTTTGGTTCTGTTCTTCCATGTTGCTGGTGTATCTTCTGGGGTAAAAGACAAAAAGCAATGTTTAAACACCAGCCAGCTGGCACCTCAAGGAGTTCCCACTTTTTTAGGTTACCCTTGGATAGACATCCTTCACACTTTGCTGAGTCCTCCCCATGGCTGCAATTCACTCAGAGAAGAAGTAGCCATCTCCATGTCAAAAAAATGTAATTATTCTTGCATGTCTCAATTTAGCAAAGATCCCATTCTTCATCAACTCTGTAGTTTTAGTTCTTATTTGAATTAATCAATAGAAATAATTTATTCCTAGTTAAGAACCATCCAATATATGTGCGGGCATTTCATAACTTTAGCATGATTATTCCCACAGTAGGTTATTCTACATGCCCTACAATATTGATTGGACATGGATTTTCAAATCAACTTTTACTCTATGGCTTGACACTTCTGAGGACTGTAAATTAGTTTTCAGTACCTTATTTATCTTTTTAAAAATATAATTATAATTAATTCCTTATTGTGAAATTTTAAAAATGCCTTTCTGCCTGTGATTTTTATAATAATTACTGATCATACTTAAAATCTTTCCCTTAGATATATAACTCCCCACAAGGTACATAATATAGCTGTGATTCGGAAATTGCTATTTCTTTGTTTTTATTTTTATTTTTATTTTTATTTTTTATTTTTTATTTATTTTTTTTTTTTTACCAGAAATCGAACCCAGGAGAACTTAACGACTGAGTCACATTCACACCCATCTTTTAATTTTTAATTTTGAGTCAGGGTCTCTCTAAATTCTGAGGCTGGATTTGAAACTGATCCTTCTGCTTCAGCCCCTGAGCTACTGGGAGTACAGGCGTGTGCCATCTGGCATGACCAAAATTGACTTCTTGAAGCAGACATCAAGAAATAGAGTTTTGGTCCATCTGCTTATAATCTGTGTTACCTTAAGAAAGTAATTTAAACTGTCTCAGCTGAAATTACCTCATCTTCCCAGTAGGGATTGAAAATGTTCACTAAATGGTATAGTTGAAGAGTAAAATTCAATGAGATGAGGATTACAATTTTTCTTCTACATTTCCCAGAACATACAAAAGGCATTTCATAAATGTGAGCTTTCACTTTGTACATGACAATAAATGCGTCTGCCTATCTATCGTCTATAATATCCTTCTTAACCTGTGGCAGCCCTCAAGGTCAGAGTCATCATCCCTACAAACACAACAGGTTTCTTACCTCTTTTGAGCTCCACAGAGCATTTCTAGTTAATGAAGATCCTGTGACTCCTTCCTCCAGACAATGATGCCTGCCTGGGGAATTCTTTCAAAAAGAGGAAAAACATGGGAACTACACAGGTTAGTGGAAAAAACAAAGGCACATTAAAATACATGCAAGGAGCGTTTGATTGTGTGTGCTCATGTGCCCACAGAGCTGAGTGGTATGTATTGTGCTAAAATCTGCAACTAATTGCCAAAATACATTCGATGACCTAGATTTCAATTATTGGAGTTTTCTCTATCCCAAATGATGTAAAATCTTAAAGACATATGTAAGTCTTGAAAATTATTACATCTCTGTGATTAAAAAGGGTTAGTTTATTAGTCCATGCTGAATGGGAATTAAGACCAAAAAAGAGCAGTGAGGACCAACGATTTTCTGTTCTAAAAATACACAAAGTGGATAGAAGAGGCTTCTTTGAAATAGGAATGTGTGGGCTCAGAGAGGAAGTAAGGAAAGAAGGCACCTGTTAGGCTGAGAGTAGAGTATGCAGCTGCCCATGAGTTGGTGGACTGGGGTGGGATGGATTAGAGGCCAGTGTGATGGACAGTAGGGTGAGAGGTAAGGGGAAAGGGAAGGTCCACAGCAGACCCTCCTCTGTACCTCCTGATGTCACTTTGAACCTGGTAAATTCACATTCATTTGTGGCCCTGAAATTGTGACAGGTTTCCTCACCATTTGCATTTCCAAGGACTCCAAGCTGCCTGACAGTGCAGGTGTTGCACCAATACAAATGTTGGAACTCAATAACCACAAGACAGAGCTCTCAGCCTCATCACAAAGGACTTTTCTAACTTCACATTTCTGATTATAAATTTCAAACAGAGTACAAAAATTAAATAGGAAGCATTTCTACCAACTGTATGTGTTGGGGATGTGGATCTATGGGAGGGCAGGAGTTCCTAGCATGCTCAAAGTCTTGGGCTCAATCTACAGCATTACTACAAAGTAAAACAGAACAATACATGATGAACAATGCACATCAGCTCTGGAAATGAAAGTCAGCTTAACATAATTCTGCTTGTAAAAATAAGTATTCACCAAAGTAGGTCAGTGGAGATAAACAATAACCATAATCACCATAGAGAATTTTATTAGAAAAACTTTAGCAGCAGTTAGTGTGGTCAACAGCAAGGACCAGAAGATTTAGATCACCAAGGAAAACAAGGATGATTTTCAGACCAATAAAGAAGGATTGTTTTTAAACAATAGCAATAGCAAACAGGAGATGTTACATTAGAGCACTAGAGCATTTGTGTTGAATTCTTGAAAATGCCAATGGAATCTGCTTCCTCTTAAATCATTTAACACTTAACTGAATATTTTAAGGGACTGGTAATGAGAGCAAAGCAATTGGACTGAACATTGAATAAGTATTAGAAATAACTGTCATGTGCAGGAGAATGGATGGTATTAGAGAGCATCATGTTAAGCCAAGTAAGGCCAACTCAGAAACCCAAGGGTCATAATTTCTTCTTCTGTATGTGGAAGCCAGAGAGAAAAAGGGAAAAATATCTTATGAAAACAGAAGTGAGAACAGTCAGGATAAAGAATGTGTCAAAGTGGAGGGAGGAGGAGAGAAAAAGGGAGGGATGGAACTGATCATATTGATTTTTCTACATGTGTGGAAATATAACAACAAATACTACTATTATGAATAATTTTTCTGCACCAATAGCATTTTTTTAAAAAAACATAATTACATTACTGGCAGATGCCATTGGGGACATTAATGTGAGATGATTCTTACAAAAATATTGACCTAATAAGTACTTTAATTCAAATCTGACATTAAAAGTAGTTAGGACATAAAATAGAAGCATATATTGAAATTTGTAACATACTTAACAATATCTCATATGCAGCAGACCTTTGGGGAGTAATTATTGAATAAATAATTGGTGTGGGAAATGTATCAGGAGTCTACAGCTTATGGGAACCAGTGGGGAAGAGTTGGAGAGTCTCCAGGAATTACCTCTTCTTAGAGATAGGCTCTAGATTCCAAAGGGTGAGAGAAGAAAAAAGAAGAAGACCTGGGAAATGCTGGTCTCAGTGGTCACTGGATTTCTTCAAAGGACAGGGATCCACCTTCACAGGCTGAAGAAATAAGTGACCTTCCCAGTATTATTATCCTAGAGAAAAGCCAGAACCCATTTTCTTTCCTCTTTCCCTTCTTGCTCCACCAGCTTCAAGGGACTCTCTCTGATGAGTGGCACAGAAGCTTTCTCTTCCCCAGAATCTGTCTCTTGGAATTCCACTTGGGTTGCTGGAGGCTGGTTCAGAAATATACAGGTGAGGTCCACAGGGGCACTGAAAGTTTCTACCATCTCAATTGGTGAATTCTCAAGGTGCTAATTAGATAAATTGTCAACTATTCTTTCTATTGTACAAACATTCAGCTTCATGAAGGTAGAAGGGATATAGCATTATGGAAAATTTTCAGTCAGTTTTGTGTCTATGTAGGCATTGGTAGGGCATGATGAATTTAGTTCCTCCAAGGAGAAATACTTTTACATTGCCTTGATTGAAAAATTATAGAGTTTTCCATAAAGAAAGATTGATTTCTCCAAGGAACATATCCAAGGAGCATCTCTCTGTACTATGTCTCCTTGAAGATTCTTTGCAGATTCCATGATCTCTTGGTGTCCACAATGTCATAGAGGAAGAGAAGAGCTTTCTTTCTAAAAATTTTTCTACTTGTATTTTATTTTTCATATTTTTTTTAAAATGGCGGATAAAATCTTGTGTATTTATCATGTGCAACATGTTTTGAAGTACCATATCCCTATGCAATGGTTAGATTAAACCACTTACCTCTAACAGCTGTCATATTTTGGCAAGAGCACTTATATCTGGTCTTTCAAAAATATCACCACTAATTGCAGTCACCAGCCTGTAAATTATATTTCCTGAATGACTTCTATGTAATTAAATGGAATTTTGCATTCTCTGACCAAAATTTCCTCAATAACCCATCAATCATCCCAGATGGTTAACTAATCCGCTCTTTATTTTTGTGATGATGATATTTGGTGGGGGTATTTTTTGTTTGTTTGTTTGTTTTTTGTGATGTTAGGGATTGAACTCAGGGCCTTGTGCTTATGAAGCAAGCAGTCTACCAACTGAGCTGTATCCCCAGCCCTAATATTCTTAGATTCCACATATGTGTGAAATCATGTGGTATTGATTTTCTGTGTCTGGCTCATTTCACTTAATCTCACTCCCTCCGGGTTCATCTGTGTTAAATGGCAGGGTTCCTCTGTCATGGCTGGATAGCATTCCATGTGTGTGTGCATGACATTTTCTTTATTGGTCCACTGATATTCACTTAGGTTGCCTCCAAGCACTGGCTCCTGTGAATGATGCTGCAGTAAAGGAGTGCAGATATCTGTCCACATGCAGATGTCATTTCCTCTAAATACAAACTGAGTCCTAGTTTTGTAGGATCACCTGAAGTTCTGGGTTTCCATACCACACTCACTGACACTCTCTGGGCTCTACTAATGCACATCCCCATGAGCTGTGTGCAAGGGCTCCCTTTCCTCCACCATCTTGCCAACACTCACCTTTCTCCTTTTTTATCACAGTCATTGTGACTGGAGGGACATGATAGTTCATGGTGGTCTTGGTGTTCATTTCCCTAATAATTAATGATGTTGAGCAACCCTTTTTGGACCTGCTGGGCACCTGCAGATCTTGTTTTAAGAACATTCTATGCAGATTTTTGCCTAGTTTTTAATCAGATGATCTGTATTCTTAATGTTGAGGGTTTTTTTAATTTCCTCATGTATTTGGCATACTAACCCAAAACAGACATATAATTCACAAATATTTTCTTGTATTCTGTAGTTTTCTCCTCACTGTTTGGAGTGTTTCCTTCACAGGTTGGAAACATTTTAGTGTCATATGATCCACTTCTGCTGTTTTTACCAATGTTTTTGAGATCTAATTCAAGACATCTCTTCCCAGACCCACATTATGGAGTTTTGCTATTATATTGAATTGTCTATTCATTTTCAGTAGATTGTGGTATGTGGTGCAAGACAAGGGTCCAATTTCATTCTCCAGTTTTCTCAACACCATTTCTTAAAATGATCCTGCTTTTTCCATTGTGTGATCATGGCACCTTCATCAAATATCAGTTGGATGCAGGTGTCCATCAACAGATGAATGGATAAAGAAAATGTGGTGTACATGCAGTGGAGTTTCACTCAGTCATAAAGAAAAATGCAATATATGATTTCCAGGAAATGGAAGGAACTAGAGACCATTATGTTCATTGAAATAAGTCAAACTCAGGAGGTCAAGGGTCACATGTTTTCTGTCATATGTGGAAGATTGAAAAGAAAAAGGATTAGATAGGTGGAACATATCCTATGGAAGTCAAAGGGAGATCCATAGAGGAAAGGGGCCTGAAGGGAGAGAGACAGTGATGGAGGGGAAAGAGCTGGGAAGTGATCCTGGCCAATTGTGTCGTTATAGTGAGCATCTATGAATAGTAAGAGCAGATCCCATTATATGTACAACTATGATACCCCCAAAAAATTGTGAGAAAAATATTTTGAAATGCAGTGGCGAGAGATGAAGTTTTGTTTCAGGGATCTCAATTCTTTCTTTAATCTTATGTCTTTTTTGTGAATACCACACATTTTTGGTTACCATGCCTTTGTAGTATAGTTTGCATTCAGGTCATGTACTTCATACTTCCTGAAGCTTTTTTCTTTTTGCTCAGAATTGGTGTTACCCTTGAGGTATTTTGTGGTTCCAAAAAATCTATAGTATTTTTTCCCCTATTTCTGAAAAAAGAATATTGATAGTATTTTTCAGAAGTGCATTGAGTGTGCAGATTGCTTTGGCAGTGTGGACATTTTAACATTGGTAATTCCTCCAATCCAGGAGTGTGGGTTATTTTTCCATTTTGTGTGTGTTTGTCTTTTTCAGTAACTTCCATCCATGTTTGATAGTTTTCTATGTAGAGAACTTTCACCACCTTGGTTAAATTTATTCCTAAATGTTTTATTTTTTATATCTATTCCAAAAGGGATTGTTTCCTTGATTTCAGACAGTTTGCTATTAGTGTACAGAAATGCTTCTGATTTTGTATGTTCATTTTGTGTTCTGCAACTTAACTTTATGTACTAGTCCTAAAAGTTATTTTTTTCATGAAGTGTTTAGGATTTTACATATTCAGTTATGTCATCCTCAAACAGGGACAATTGGCTCCTGCTATGTAACTTGACTTCCTTTCATTTCATTCTTTTGCTTGACTGCCATGGCTGGAACTTCAGTTAATCTGTTAAACAGAAGTGGAGTGATTGTGTATCTTTCTCTTCTTTCGTATCTTAGAGGAAAAGCTTTCATATCTCCCCAATGACTGTCATGTTACCTGTGGGTCTGTCACATATGGACTTTAATGTGTTCAGATACATTCTTTCTCTGCTAAAAGTGTGGAGAGTTTTTATCAAAAAAAGGAAAATTTTGTCATATACTTTTTACTTTATCTGTTGAAATGATTATATGAGTTTTTTGTTCTTCATTTTGTTAAGGTGAGGATCATGTATTTTTTTTTTATTTGCTGTTTTCATATGTAGGTGGGCATTTCTGGAAAGCAACTACACCACAAATTTTAAATTTTAATGAATGGCCTTTGTCCCAGAGATTATGCATCTAGGACTCAATCATAAAGAAATAAAGACTTCATCAAAGTTTTAGCCATGATTTTACATAAATAGCCCATAACACACAAATGCACACACACACACACACACACACACACACTCATATACACACACCTGACCCTCTGGGTTTGCACATCCCCATGTTCAATGAATTGCAGATCAAAGGTATCTGAAACCACTTGCAATTACACTTAACATGTACAGGCTTTTTCTTGCCATTATTCTCCAACATTACAGCATGGTACTTATTTACATAATTTTTAAAAATTTTTACAGACTTCATTTTGATTCATTGTACCCATATGGAGTACAAGTTTTCATTTCTATGGTTGTGCATGATGTTCATTCATATCATTCTTGTTAATCATACATGTCCATAGGGTAATGATGTCTGTCTCATTCCAACATTTTTCATACATACATTTGCATTGTACTAGGTATTAGAAATAACTTAGTGGTGATTTAAAGCATAGGAAGGATGTACATAGGTCATATGCAAAAACTATGCAATTTCATATCAGGGACTTTGGCATCCAAGGATTGGGGTCTGGGTGGGAGCTCTGAAGTCATCCCTACAGATACTAAGTGATGAATGTGTATCTATCACTCCCAAACTCCCCTGTTCCAATTTGCATTAATATGCATTCTCACCCAGTCATGGACAACTTATCTACTCTTTCTACTATAATTTGCCTTTTCTTGATAACATATGCATAATATGTGGCAACATGCAAAAGTGGTCTTTTACATGTAAATTCTTTCATTTAATGTAACATGGAATGTGTATCAGCATTTTGCTCCTCTTTGTAGATGAAAAGTGTTATGTCATTTGAATATCCCACATTTTGTTTGCCCATTTACTAGTTGGTATAAATGTGGATATTCCCAGTTTGTGATTGTTATAAATAATTATGTTATGAACAATTTTGTTCACACAGCTTTGTGTTATGTGCTTTCATTTTTCTTGGGTATATGTCTTAGTGTGCAGTTATTAACATTGGGTCATATGGTTAATTTCTGTTTAATTTTTAAGAGACTATAAATCTACTTTAAAATTATTTGTGACATTTTTCATTCCTGCCAGCTACAAGTAAAGTTTTTCCTTATCTTCACCAACACCTAGTTTTCAGGAAAAATCTTCCAATGGGAGAATGAGGCATGCTGGGGAGATAGAAGAACCTATCCTGAGAGTAGGTGAGGATGAGCAACTAAGATCAGAGTGGGAAGAGGAAGAAAGTGTGTGCCCAGGTTGGGCTATTTCCAAGGTACACTCTGGAGGATTGTTGCCAGCAGGCTATGGACATGAAAAATAGAGGAGGCAGGCTGCTCCAGAAATTTTGGTGTGAAGAACAGGTTGTATCCTTGAGGCAAGGAGGGCTGTGGGAAGAGCCAGTTAGAGAGAAAGGAGACATCAGAAGTTCAAGGTGTGAAATGTGCAAATTGAGACAACCAAATGGAAAAATATGAAATATGAGAATACTTAAATTAAGAGTGTTAGAATATAGAACAGGAGAAACCAAGACTGCAGGGAGTGTGGGGGTTATTTTTAATGGTTACAGAGTTTCAGTTTGGGATGATGAAAACATTTTGGCAATGTACGGTGGTGACAGCTGCACAGTAGTGTGACTGTTCTCAGCACCTTGGAAGTGTAGACACAGCATGAATAATATCATGCTGTGTACGAATGTGTCACAGGAATACCACCTCATGTATAATAATGATGCACTAATTTTAAGCAATAACAGAAGTAAGACCAGTGGATTAGAGGAAGGAAATCAGGGAGAGGAAGTAGGGAACACAAAGGGGAGGTTTTAGGAAAAGAGATTGGTAAATTATGTGCATGTACAAATATATCACAGGGAATCCCACTGTTATATATAATTATAATACATGAATGAAAACCAGAAAATGGTTAAAACTATAAATTCGTTACATGTATTTTACCAAAATAAAACAAATGGAGAAGTAAGTTTGCTCCCACCTATCTTAATAAAAATGAAACTCACTCATAGCTCTATACTGCCCTTTGGTTAATGCTCTATATTGGATTTTTCTATCTCTACTTGATAATTCCATTTACCTGTGCTCACTCTCTCCTCACCTAACTCAGAGGAAGTCCTTTCATTTTCACCATAGTAGTTGGCCCTGAGGTCTGTGGTGAAGAAGGGCATTTCCAGTCTCCTAACTGCTTGATTGTTTGGTAGCAAAGTCACTGAACAATCAAGTGGGTAGTGATGATTTAATGTTAATGCAAATAACATTCTCAGAGTCAAGCCTACTAGGAGTCCTTGCAACAGTAACAACATCCCTCAGGGAGAACCTCCTATCTTTGAAATTGATCTCTGTGAACAAAAGAAAAGAGTCAGAGCAGTATCTCAAAGAGCATTGGGAGACCTTTTGGAGACAGATAATGGAACTCTTTTTAAATCTCCAGGAAAATGATCTCATTGAGTGCAAGCTGTTAAACATACCTGTTAAAGGAGATATAATTGGAAAAATAAATTTGCCTGCATCAGCTATCTTTAGGGAAAAGGAAGTGGCAGAATGTTTCTCTTTCTACCCTGTGGGAGCATAATTGTGTGCAGACTAGAAAAATGTCAAAACAGTTCATTGAATGAGGTGCTCTGAGAATTAGTCTCCAAGGTCCTGAAAATTTTAGTAAGTTTCCAGAATTCCTGGGAACAGTGTGTTTGAATCCTAGCAACAGAACTGGGAATTCCCTGAATGGAAGGTCTCCCTGTGCCTTCTGTGGAAAATACTTGTGGAAGAGCCAGGGCTGCAGGGCCTTCCATGATGCCATCTCAAGGAGCACCACACTAGACAAGGACTGGGATTAGGGGAAGAGCAGAAGCCAACAGTGCAGGACACCTTTTACTAGACCCAAGCTCCAGGGACACAGAGAATAATGATTCTCAGATCATTGTCACCAGATGAGCAGGGTCAGAATCACCTGGGAGATCGTTAGATATGCACATTCTTGGCCTCCACCCTATCTATGCAATCAAAACCTCCAGGATCAGTTCTTTGTGTCTAACAAGCTCTCTAGGTAAATCTTATTTCTACATGGCAAAAGTTTCAGAACAACTACCTAGAGAATTTGTTACAATGGATTAGGAAAAACCCACACAATGCTGTGTCCTTAGAGATACTCTTGCTTAAAAACTCATCAGTGCACCTGAAGAAGTAATGATGCATTCATCTTTGACTTCAAGTTTATGTCTCCATTCCCTTTTTCATCTTATGCATTTACTTGAAAGTTTTTTGGCAACAATTCTTTGCATATTTATGAAATGTAATTTCCTAATGCTTCATGTTCAATCAAATGCTTTCTGTATAAAATCAATGTTACATATAATTTAAAGGTGAATGTTCATTCTTTTAGTCTGAGAACATGCATCCCTCCTCTAACACACACGCGCACACACACACACACACACACAAAAACCATTTGTTGCTGGCTTTAAAACTATCAAATGCATTTTGATTTTTTATCTGAATTAAATTTAATGATGTTTTAAATAATGCAAATAATCATTCTGAAACTGAAGCCCATTTAAATCCCTTGGAGAATCATTACTGACCATTTTTGTTTTGTCCTTAACCTATTGACCAAGGTGACCTTAACTTTCTCCTTAGCTTGAATGAGCTTTACTTTTAATGGTTATGTCTCTCTTTATTGTTGTTCCTCAAAATCACCAAGCTGTTGTGTTTCATGTTAATGATCTTCTATGTCGTTTTAAAGCATTTTGGTTTTAAATGAAATGCTTTAATTCCACTGAGACTTTTTGACTTGGGTGTTTTTAACATTTTCCCATCTCCTCCCTGCTAGTTAGAGTCATGGTGAGTTTCCCTGCTCATTTCCACAGCTACCATAAGTAGCTGTCCCTACCATAAGTAGGTCCTGTGCCTCTCTCACTATGACTTCCCTTCATTTATTTGTTGTTTCTATTCTTTATCAGCTAGGAAATTAGACATTAGTTGTGTTGAAATTGTTTGCAATGTAAAAATAATTTGGCTGAGTAAATAACAAATAGGGTTCCTATGGAATGAAGTTTTTCAGGTGTAGTAAAATGAGTTTTTTATTCAACATCATCTTTTATAGATCATGGACTCTATTCCTTCTGGGTTGTCAACTGGATGACAAAAAGACAAGTCAATTTGTAATTTCATTTTTGGGTATGTCAGCTATTGCTAAAACACTTGACAAAGATTAGATTTCAGCTGGGCATTGTGGTGTAAACCTGAAATTCCAGTGACTCAGGAGGCAGAGGCAGGAAAATTGTACGTTTGAGGTCAGCCTCAGCAACTTAGTGAGAACCTGTCTCA
This sequence comes from Glaucomys volans, assembly GCA_020662805.1. Lineage (NCBI taxonomy): Eukaryota > Metazoa > Chordata > Mammalia > Rodentia > Sciuridae > Glaucomys > Glaucomys volans. The sequence goes on from JAJEJO010053893.1 coordinate 188,722, forward strand.
AAATAAAAATAAAAAGGTCTGGGGATAGAGCTCATTGATAAACTCTGAAACATACTAGAGTACATAAACCTGTGGGTTCCATCCCCTGGGCTGAAACAAAACAATAATGATTAAATTTTAAAGATCTTAGAACAGCATGCACTCATGAGATTAATCTTCACAATCTCCTAATTTCTTTTAAAGTATATTTTAACTTTAAATTTACTTATTTTAATTGACACCAAAATTGCAAATCTTTGTCATGTAAAAATGATTTTTGAAATACATATATTTTGTAAAATTATCATATTAAATATATTAACATTTATTATTTCACATACTTTTATTTTTTTTTTGTAGAAAGAACATAAAATCTACTCTTTCTAGTTTTTAAGAGTGCAATACATTGCTATTAACTGTAGTCACCATGTTGTAAAATGCATTTGGTAAACATATGCTTCCTTTCTACCTGGAATCTTGCACCCTGCCTGTGCTGAGAATACTCTCTAGTCTCTAACCATTTAACGACCACTCCACTCTGCTTCAGTGTGTTCCACTTTTCTAGATTCTACAGGCAGGAGAGGTCAGATGGAATTTCCCCTTTGAGAATCTGATTATAAGAGGTGTCCAGGGTAGACTTGCTTGAGTTCCACCTGGGTGGTGATCTTTGACATAGATACCTGTATCCTTCCCTAACCTCAGGTGGATTTGTGTTATTATATTTTTGAATATGATTTCTGCCACTTTGGCATTTACAAGACTCTCCTGCAACCCAGTAACCGTGATTTTTGCATTTAATGCAGTTTAAAAATTCCTATAGTACATCTTCATCTCTTTTTGTCCTCCAAAAGTGTTTTTTCACATGGCCTGACATCAAGATTACTGACTACTTCTTCTCTTTGATCTGTATTCCTGTCGATGCCTTCTATTGCATTTTTATTTTAGTTAAGAGTATTTTTCTTTTCTTTCTTTCTCTTTTTTGGTACTGAGGTTTGAAGCCAGGGGTGCTTAACCACTGAGCCACATCCCTAGCCCTTTTGTATTTTATTTGGATACAGGGTTTCACCAAATTGCTTCGGTTCTAGCTAAGTTGCTGAGGCTGACTTTAAACTTGTGATCTTCCTGTCTCAGTCTTCCTTCCTAGCTGCAGAGATCACAGGTGTGTGCCAATGCACTGGGTATTTTAAGTGTATTTTTCAGATCAAGGATTTCTGTTTGATTTTTTAAAAGTTCTTCAATGCCTTTGCTAAGTTTATCTGTGTTAGTATTCAGTCATTTCTCTCTGCTTTCTTTAAGTTCATCAGGTTTCCTTTAATGAAGTGTCTTAAATTCTCTGAGAGTTCTCCCACACTGATTTATACATGGTTGATTTCTGGCTCATTTTTATTAGAATTATTTTTGGTACCAGGTATTGAACTCAGAGTCGTTTAACAACTGAGTGACATTTCCCTCAATTTGTATGTTTAATTTTGAGACAGGATCTCCTTACTGAGGTTGGCTTTGAAATTGTGACACTCCTTCCCCAGTCTTCCAAGCTGCTGATATTACATTTGTGCACCACCACACCAGCTGTCACTTATTTGGACTGTCAATTGAAGTTGTGTTTTCCTGAAAACTCCTGGTACTTGTTGGCATGTAATGTCATGGCATTGAGGGATTATATATATATATATATATATTCCAGTCTTTTCAATCTGACTTCGGTTGTTTTGTTTTTCCAAAATTCCAGCTGTTTGTTTTCTCTGAGCCTGCATACATTTTCACTATTCCAACAATGAATGTCCTCAGGAGTCTGCTGTTGGTGTGTTGGTACTGTTTAAGCACCAGAGGGTAATCTAAGTCTAGGTCCATCCCAAAAATATCATTGGTGTGTGGCTTAGATTGAAATATAAGAGTAGTTAGTCTCTCCCTACTAGCATCTTCATGGGGCCAGAGTAGTTCAAGATGATTTGCCCACAGTTCCTGGCCTGTATGCAGACACTGTAGGATTATGCACAGCCTGATAGCATACAAGAGATGTACCAGCACCAGGCTCCTATGCCACATACATGGCCACCAGTATTGTCAAACTCTGTCACATTCTGAACTCACAGCCTGTCATAACCAGTGCAACACTAGAATAGGGCCAAGGATCATAGTTATGGGCTGCCTGTTGCTGAGGTGGACTCATGACCCAAGACTGCTGCAATTAGCCATAGGTGATGATGGCTGAGAGAAATCTGATAGACTGGGCCTCATTTCTCTCCCTGGCACCAGATCTATTTCTGAGACTACATCCCCAGGCAGGACCAGGAATGGGACCATTAGAATCTGTCTGGTTAGGTTTTACCAGCCTGGTATATGTACTGAGGCAAATATCTGTGCTTACTACCCTGTCCTACCCCCAGGGGATGGGGTCCTACACCAAAGGCTTCCTGAAGTTGAGGTTGTGTTGGTGAAGTCACTGGCTTAGTCAACTAGGCTGATGCTAAACTGAGTCACACTTATGTCCCATCTCTACAGAGACCTGGACGGCATTGGGCGGAGGGAAGGTACATCTCAGACACAATCCAAGGTTGAAAATGATGCTGCAGAGACTTGAGTCTGTCGCACTGGTAACTCATCTCTGCCTTATTCTGGGTCCAATTGAGATGTTCTGGGAGGGCTAGCCTGTGTACAGTGTCTTCACTTTTTATTGGATGCTAGCTATATTAGCATGGTATTAGGTTTTAGCATGGTGATGGGAGGACCTGGCATGGAGATCAAAGACAAAGCCCTGTGCCAACTTCTGTGTCTGGGTCTCCAGTGTATGGAGTCCTGCTCCCTTCTGTCACCTGAGCTGGGAGGAACAGTGTTGAGGCAGTCTCTTTGCCACCTGGTCCATGAATTCTAGCAGCTCACTCACTTAACGGTTGTTGGCATGTTGGTAAGTATTGGGACTCTTCCCAGCACTGGATTTTACCATGGCAGGCATGGTACTGGATTTCAAGTCCAAGACAATTAATCTCTCTCCTTCCCCAGTGGGAGGCGTATCTCTATGCAGTGGGCTCCTTGGAGTTGGGAGAGGGGTCACATAGACAGTTAGTTCCCTTTTACTTTCTTCACTATGTCTTTTCATTTTTTTTTTTTACTAAATGTAGGCATTAAGTTCTCTCACTTCATTTCCCCAACTCTTATGAATGTAAGATGCATGAATGACTGTGTTACTTTCTTCTGTCTGTGGGGAGATGGTCCCTGGAGGATCTCACTCAACCAACATCTATCTCTGCCTCCTATATCTACTTCTTAGATTAAGGTAAATGATTACAATAACAGTACTGGACTTGAACAGGTGCAAGGATTCCCTGAGTGAGGGCAAGAGAGGTCATACTGACCATGTGTCACTCTTTCTGTGATCTTTGTCTGTGATCCCAGTTTTTCCTTAATATAGTTGATGCAGTGGGTGTCAAATATAGAGAGTCTCTGTGATTAATCAAGGATGCCCAAAAGGAAGATCACAATGATTGACAGGTTTCTTCCTAGAGTGATAGGAGATGAAATGATTATCAAGGTAACAAATCACCAAGATTCTCCTGGAAAGATATGCTGTGTCTCTAATCAGACAGGCTGAAAATACTATGTCTTCCCTGATCACTACATAATGACCTGGTCCAAGACCAAAAAGACAACCTGCATCTTTTTTTCTCTAAAATAGCAATAGTGTAGATACTCATAATATGGGAAAGAATATACCAATAATGTGATACAAACTACTTAGAAAACAGCTCAGAACCTGGCAAGAGAAAGGTCTCAATTACAGTTTGTGATGTTACATTTACTATCACCTTATCATCCTCAACATGAACTTCATTATTATTTTGGAAGTTAATTAAGGGGAACAATTCAGAGGGACTGATTTTATGTGAGATGTCTATGGGAAGAAGAATCCATGCAGGGGAATCAAAACATTGAATGAGATTTAGGAAACTTCCACCACAACCAAGAAGATAGATTTCACAGTCCTTATACCTGAAATTCTGCAAATCAGTAACTTCCCATTTTGCTACCCAAACTGCTGTGTTTGTTCTGATGAAGAGTAAACAATTCTTCTGATTGTCCTCCCTCCCTCCAGCATATCCCACCACACTTATGGAGTTACATTGCATAACTGCTGAGTCATGGAGTCAAGGAGTATAGACCAAAACTACTCCCTTCCTTGGTGTCCAAAGAAGGTACAGGCTCCTTCTTCAGGATTGATATGAATACAGTGTCAGGCAAGAGCTTGTGGATGTAGACAACCTTGGAATGAGGAGGTACAGGTGCAGAGCCCAGTGTTCTTGGAACCACCAAGCTGAAGGGCTGGAGGCACAGGCTGATAATTGATGACCCATGCCCTGAAGACTCAATGCCTAGAGCTTATAACATGACAAATTGTTCCAAGTCCTCCCATCCTCTAAGGACTGCCTAATAGTGGAGGAATATGATGAGAAAATGAAATGTCTATGAAAGATGTGAGGCTCTTCCTCTAGTCATGAGGAAGTTCATGTGTGCTGTGTGCTGTTGTAATTTCTTGTTTTTTTTTTTTAAAGTTCCACCTGCATTCTATTTCCATCACTTATTGTTGTACAATATACATAACATGAACTTACCATTTTATCCACTTCAAACCACACAATTCAATTTTATTAATTGCACTACATTGGGGTAAAACAACCACCATCATCCACTTCCTGAAAATTTATTATATTTCCAAATTGAAAATTTGTACACATTTGTGAAACTCCCCATTACTCTCTCCCCCAATTCTGGCTATCACTTTTCTATGATGAACATAATGATGGATAAAGACCACTAAAATACATAAGTAATGTGACAAAGGAGGCAGAATTTATAGGAGAAGATGATGGTTTTAAACTTTTTGTATTCTCTATTCCAAATGAATGCTCTGATCCAAGATTGACCATTCTATTCTGAAGCCTCCTTAGGGCATTTTTCATATCTCTGTTCCTCAGGTTGTAGATGAAGGGATTCAGCATGGGGGTGACCACTGTGTACATCACTGAGGCCACTGCACCCTTTCTGGGAGAATGTGATGCAGCTAAACCAAGGTACACTGCAAAGCCTGTTCCATAAAATAGACAAACACCTGCCAGGTGGGACCCACAGTTGGAGAAGGGTTTGTACTTTCCACTGGAGGATGGAATCCTCAGAATGGAAGAAACAATTTTTTAGTAAGATAAAATGATCCCAGAGATGGGACAAAATCCAGAGATGGCAGCAACAAAACACATGACTATGTTACTGGTAAAAATATCAGAACAGGCCCGATTGAGGAGCTGAGAAGGGTCAAAGAAGAAATTAGCAATTTCCACATCCTTGGGGTAGGAAAAATTTAAGGCAATCAAGTTGTGCAGCTGACGGTCCAAAAGGCTCACCAAAAAGGAGGTCCATACTAAGAAGACACAGAGGCGAGTGTTCATGATAGCTGGGGAATGCAGTAGGTGAAATATAGTCACAAACCAGTTATAGGCCATCACAGTCAGAATCATCCCATCCATACCTCCAAAGATAATGAACAGAGACATCTGTGTCAGAGAGCCCACATAGGAGATTACTGTGCTCTGAGTTATGATGTCAACACTGAGTTATGATGTCCACATTCAGCTTTGGGACCATAGTGGAGATGAAAACATTATCAGCCAAGGACAGGTAGGAGAGGAAGAAGTACATGGGGGTGTGGAGGTGGGAGTTAGAGCTGACAGCCAGGATGATGAGCAGGTTCCCAAGCACTGTGACCAGGTACATGGACAAGAACAACTTGAAGAAATTGGGCTGCATTTTGTGGTCTGGGGACCCAGGAGATGGAGTGAGCACACACATAATTCTATCTTGTGACTCTACATTGCTCAGATACCTTCTTTCAAAAGAAAAGTATTGAAAAAAAGAATTAAACAGGCTCTTAGCAATCTGTGTGTTAATCAGCCTTCTTTCATTGTGAAATAATTCCTGAGAAAAGCTATGTCAGATGAGAAAAGGCTTATTGTGTCTTATGTTTCAGAAGTTACATCCGTGGTCCCTTGGCTTTGCTGTTTGGGGCCTATGGTGAGGCAGAACATAACAGAGTGGGCATGGGGAGAAAAGATTTTTACCTTTTATCAGCTAGATGGAGACAGAGAAAGAGACAGAGTGAGCACATGAAAAAGTGACCAAGAATATGTTAGATCCTCAAATACAACTCTCTCCAGTGACCTACTTCCTACAGCCAGGTTCCACCAACTAAATTCTTCACCACCTTTCAGTAGGATCACTTTTGGGGACAAAGCTTTCAACACATGAGCCTTTGGGGAACATTTCATATATAAACTCTAGTTATATCTGTAACTATAATTCCAACTAAATCTAGAAATATATATGTATATGTATATGTATACATATATACATACAAATATGCACATACATATTAATGTCTGTATAAACACACAAATGGACACTTGTGTATATACATACACATACTCTATCTTTTTAATTAATATGTATTGATTGTGCATATTGGTGGGTTTCACTGTGACTTCTCCACACACCCATATGTTGTGTATGGATGGACCTTCCCTCCTAACTTTTGTAATCCCCCATTCTCTCCCCTCCCCCTGATCCCCAGTTTAGTCCCTAATGGACCCTCTTATACTTGTAGGTCATTTTTGAAGTTTGAACAGATGACAGAAAACTGCAATATTTGTCTTTCTGTGTATGACTTATTTATCTTAGTGCAATACTTTCCCATTCCACCATTTTCCTGTAAATGACAGTATTTCATTCTTTGTTGTGGCTGAATAGTACCTCTTTGTAAGTTGACTCTGTTTTCTTTGTCCCTTCATGTGTTGATGGGTGCCTAGGCAGTCCAAGCATTAGCTACTATGAATAATGCCAGAATAAACATAGGTGTGCAAGTGTCTCTTTTGTAGATTGACTTCATCACCTTTGGATATATACCCACTAGTGATATAGCTGCACCATATGAGAGTTCCAGTTTTAGTTTTTTTGAAAAAAAAACTCCATACTCTTTTCCATAATGGCTCTATTAATTGACATTCCAACCCCCAGAGCCTAAGGGCTTCTTATCCACATCCTTGCCAGCATTTGTTACTTTTTGCTTGTTTGCTTGGTTTTGATAATAGCCATTCTAAATGTGGGGAGATGTGATTATACTTCAGTTTCAACTTGCATTTCCTTGATGGCTAAAGATGTTAGCATTTCCCACATATTTGCTGGCCATTTGTTCTCCTTTTGTGAAAAGTCTCTAGGTCTTTTGCCCATTTTATTGATTGGTCTATTTATTCTTATTGTTAATATTTTCAGTGTTTTATATATTCTGGATATTAATCCCATTTCAGATGGGTAGTAATTTATTATGTTAACTAAGAAACTTACAAATTAATTTGTGTCCCTCCCTCAGGCAGTGCAGAGTGTCAATGAAAGCATATTAAGTAAATGTATGTAATCCTAATAACCCACATGTCTATGTATACAAGTGCATTTCAATGGCAATGGGTGTTGTGTTGTTGAGGACTACTTAGATGAGCATCAGGCACATTTTAAGTAAGTTTTTAAGAAAAATATTTATGGATATGTAAGTCAATACTCTGACAGGGAAGCATTAGCAGGAATCACACATACCTAATTCATCTGGTAGTAATTTTTGGAGGAGAATAGGATCATGCAGAGATACCCAGAACCAAAGATCCATAGAAAATCATTCATATTTCTATAAAATACCAGTACTGAAGAATCATTGTTAAATGTTCATATTTTAAGATCAGTAGTGGGCATTATAATAGCATAATATTAATTAGTTACTTTCTAAATATTGGGAAATAGTCCAAGGCAGTAATTGGTTATCAACCCTGGTGTAAAAATGTATCACCAGGAAATTCATACAAAGATATTCTGAGAAAATAAGTTTCAATATGAGGACATGGCATCTGCATATTTTAAAATATTCACAGGTAAAGATATTGATAAGAGAGACTGAGAATCACAAGTATATGCAAATTTAAAGGGTATTTGGAAAGCCTCTTTGCTGCAATCCTGTAATCTATGTAATCATTATCTTTATTTTACAGATGAGGAAACTGCCTGGATGTGCTAACATTAATTTTTGCATTTTTCTCTTTTGTATTCCTTTTAATAAAATCATCCCAAGAGCTGACTAATGAACCTGAGTTTCCTTCAGGTTTCTGAGGTGAGAGAATGGCAGACCATGCAAGAGAAAGGATTAATGTGAAAGTCAGTTAAGTAAGTATGAGAAGGTAGAGACTCACACATGGAGTCTGGAGCTTTCCCTGGTACTCAAATCTCAAGCCTAAATAGGAGGGTGTATTTTCAGAAAAGCAATGAAAAACCATTATCAGGCCACTAGAAAATACATAAAAAGATAAATAAATGAAAAGATAACATTCAGGTCAGATAATTTATTGAGATTGGTGTTGATACAAACAAACTTGTATAAAATAAAATGCATTAAAATATGCTTATTATTTTTGAGTCACTGAAAATGAAATATGCACTAATGACACTTTTGTCATTGCTTATATGCATTTAACTAAACCACGTTTATGAAAATTTGAAGTCCACCAAATTCAAGGGCAAGTAGTCTGTATTGCATAATCTGTTTTAAAATATTGTTTTAGTTGTAGATGGACACAAAACCTGTACTTTATTTATTTTTATGTGGGGATGAGTGTCCAACCCAGTGCCTCACACATACATGGCAAGTGCTCTACCACTGAGCCACAACCCCTGGCCCTGTATTGCATAATTCCTAAGAGAAACATCCCCCAAGAAAAGACTTATATTTAGTAAGGAGGAATTTCAGACATGAAAAGAACGTCAGAAACCCCTAGCAGAAAATTGGTTCATACCAATGGCTTATGATCACAAGTCATCAACATTCATTTACTCATCACAAACTGCAGTCCTTGCTTTTGCACAGTGTTTTAAATATTTTAAGTTAAAGGAATTTCTATTATTGATGTAGAATAAAATAAGGTATATTGACTGCTTTTGAATATCCTTTGATTAAGTTTAATTTTAACAAAGGAAAATGTGTTGCTTATTCTATACTTTTTTCTTAAAGAAGGCTATTTTATACTGTGATCATGGGCTTGCTATCACTAAACTTCCTGGTCTACTGACATAGTTCTACTAGCATAGTTCATTTGAATATCTCCAAAGTATGTGTATATAGAAGGATATGAATAACCCAGAAAGCCACAATGGGGACAGAAGGGATTTGCCACAACTCAGAAATAACGTTGAAGGTATTGGAACTCCAGTGTGGGTACCACAGTTGTGAATACTTCAGTTCAAAATATATACAGAATATTTGTTGCTCACTTATTTTCTTTTCCCCATCCTCTTTCTATTTAAAAATGTTTCCAAGAAATATAGAACCACACAATATAAGATATATCCATATTCCATCTCTTGTCTCTCAGAGGACCCAGCCCTGCAGCCCATCCTCTCTGGACTGTTCCTGTCTATATACCTGCTCACTGTGCTTGGGAACCTGCTCCTCATTCTGGCTGTCAGCTCTGACTCCCACCTCCACACCCCCATGTACTTCTCCTTCTCATTCTGTTCATGGCTGACATTTGTTTCATCTTCACTATGGTCCCAAAGATAATTTGCACACCCAAATTCACAATATGGTCATTACCTAAGTAGGCTGTATGACCCCGACATCTCTTGCCATGCCCACCACTATTCCCCTTATTGCTTGACATGGTTCCAATGGGAATAATGAAGGTTCTTGCAGGGTCTAATCTTCCGAGAAATGTGGACATGGCATGCTCTTTCTTATTTTCATGTTATTTCTTATTGGTATTAGTAAAGATTTCAGTAGATAATCAGACATTAAGTGATTTGGAACACAAAAATAGCACCGCTCAAGCCTTAATTGATTTCATATTAATATTACCTTAAACAAACAGAAAAAAATGTTTTGGGTCATATCAGCAAGAGTTATTGTCCACTGCTCTCAGTTAGCTTAACACAGCCAGACTGCCTGGCTGCTTTAACCCAAACCGGGATGTGCCCCCCTCTTAATGAAACTGTTTTCCCAGTTCAGGGACCACAGTGGATTGCATATAGGATTAATGGGAAGCTGTATCTTGGGTGTCAATTAACTATAAACAGAAGGAAGTTCCACTTTATATACTACAGACAGGTCAAAAGGTCTTTATGCTTCAGTTTCCCAGAGATGTCTAAGTACAACTGTTTGTTATCCTTGACGTAACTTTAAACCAGGACATGACAAAACCTATTTAGTTTATGAGGATGGCCTCGACTTTCATTGTTCCTAGTAAGATGAAAACCAGAACCAGTTAATGGTTTAGTGATTTTTTGTTTAGAAAGGTAGAATTTGATTTGTTCGAATTATACTTATGTCTCTCACATTTCCTTAGAGTTTGTACCACCCACCCATGTAACCTCAAAAGAATGTACTCAATCTGAATGTATTGATATATACAGGTTGTGTGTGAAACAGTAGTTGTGCTGTTTTACCATTTAGTTGGGAAGCAGTAAACTTAAAACTAAACCTCAGTTCTTCGAGTCTATGTTGCTTTATTCTCGTTGCTGATGCCTTCCCCTCACCGAGCTGTGCCATGTCCCCTGGCTAGGCTGGACCTCGGCAATCTCTTGTTATCATGTTTGGTTTATGGATGATATGCTTTAACTGAGATAGTGATTGATTAGCTTGTGGTATCTGTCACCCTTGTTACCCAGTCATTATGAGTCCTCACCTTTGTTGCCTGGTTGTGGTCTTTTAAGTTTGGCCTTTTGAAATCCCAGATACATAATTTGATTGCTTTCTAATTTACTTACTTCAAGGTTTTGGAAATTCCCTCTTTCTTCTGTTACCCTTATCAATTCCTTTGTTTTTCCTCTTCAAATACCTAATCTAATAACATTTTAAAATATTTTTCTGTGCCATATCAGCTTTTTCCCCCTCATCTCAGGGTCATGTCTCTCAATATAAAATCTTTTCCTGCATTCTAAGAATGCTATCATTTGGTGGTTCTCACCTGCCAGTTATTTGCTCATTTTATGTACTAAACTTTGGAGTGGTTCAGCTGCATCACAATCTCCCAGGAAGTGGAGACCTTGGTCATTTAGGCTATTCTCATCCCTACCCTGAATCCCTACAGTGTGAGGAAAAGGAACAACAAAGTGTCATGAGGAGGAGCCCAGGAGGACAGCCCACTGTAATGACCTGAGACAACCAGTTTAATTGTAGGGTAGGAAAAATAGCAAAGCTAAAGATTGATATCTTGCCTCTGTGGTCACATTATTTTGTGAGTATGCTGTAATGGTTTTAATTTATTATCTTGTTTTATAGTAGAATAGTTGTAGCTAATTTGGGAGCAGATGAATGGGAAATTATTTTGGGGGGAGTACCAGGGATTGAACCCAGGGGTGTTTAATCATTGAGTTTCAATCCCAGTCCCTTTTATATTTTATTTTGTGACAGGACCTCACTACCTTGTTGAGACTGACTTTAGTTCATGATCTTCCTTCCTTCTACTTCTGAGTCACTGGGATTACACGTGTATACCACCATGCCCAGTGAGTGAGGACTTTTTGCCAATAGGTAGGATGCTTATGTTTGGGAAGATGAGAAATTTCTGGAGATGGGTTGGTGATGGATGCACCACAGTGAGAGTAATTAATGCCACTGTGTTGTGTGCTTGACAACGGTGAAAGTTGTAAATTTTGGGGGAACATTCATTTTACCATAGTAAAACTGAAAATTAAAAAAAACAATAAATACTTTTTTTAAAAAAATGATGAGCTTCCTCCTGTGTGAAAGAAGAGCCCCCAAAACATTTGGGGACATATTCCCTTTTATTGTCCCCATTTGTAGAGGTATTCCTTAGAGTCAGTGACAACTGTACTAATTTGGCTAATAATCAGCTCTGTGCATCATGCCTCCAGGGTTATATAATCATCAATAATGAGTTTGTGCCTGCAGCCCTTCAGCTTGATGGTTCCACGTCCAGTTGGCTCCATGCCTGTGCCTGCGCCCATGGTTGGCAGCATCAGAGAACTCCTATCTGAAACTGCATTGGCATCAATCCTGAGGATGGAGCAGGAGCCTTTTTTGGGCATCAGGCAGTAGATGAACTTTAAATCTTCACGGTGTGGCCATGACCCATCAGAGGTGCAGTAAGTGCTGAAGGAGATGAAGGATGGAGGAAGGTCTGCCCAAAGCGTTGTTTCCTCATTATTAGAGCAAACATTCATTTTGGGTAGCCAGACAGGAGAATATGGATGTGCAATATTTTAGTTGTGAGGACTGTAGAGTTCATGTTCTAGGTTGTGTCAAGTGTCCTCGAAATCTCATTCAAATTTTGTTTTCCTCCCAAAGTGGTTTCTATTTCCCCTAAACATTTCATCATCATCAACAATAGCAGAAAATAGGTCCCACTAACTGTTTCCCTTTGTTCTCCAAAAAATTTATGAAGGTGATGAGGAGGATGAGGATAGTATCCACAATAGCATGGAACTTATTTACAGATTCCTGAGTGTCAGGCTCTGGGCTAGGCAGTCTATGAAGATTATTTCAATTTGTCTACATAGTCTTCCTAAGGCAAGAAGTGCTACCTTATGTTTATTTTACAGAAAAGAAAAGAGAACACCTTTTTTTTCTGTTCTTTTCTTTTTCTTTTTTTATTTTTTATGGTACTCAGGACTGAACTCAGGGGCACTCGACCACTAAGCCACATCCCCAGCCCTATTTTGTATTTTATTTAGAGACAGTGTCTCACTGAGTTGCTTATATAAACATATATATAAACATATTTATCTACAAAGAAGGAAGATAGAAATCCTAATAGTGTTGAAACCTCTGCATGATAATTGGAACATCATGTTTTTAAACAATAAATCATCAACTTTAGTGCTCAGATAAGTGCCTCTTATAGAGTAAGTATAAGTATTCTAAGTCAAGAGAATGTCCACCATTATCTCAGAATAAAATGTTCTATTTGCTTCTTTTTAAAAGAAATTATACTTTTATTTGTAGATGGACTTTTATATTCATTGATTTATTTTTATCTGTGGTCCTGAATATCAGACTGTGTATCTTACACCTGTTAGGTAAGCACATTACTACTGTGCTACAACCACAACTCCTATATTTGTTTCTTAATTTCCTTGTGTAAGAATGATTTTTTTCTTCAATGGAAAAGCCTACACACATTATACTTTATACACATTATACATATATATGTATATGTTATATATAAAACACCTGTATGAAAATATCCCAATGAACACCAAATTTTGTATGATTAATATGCAGTAATAATTATGATTAAAATGTGTTCTGTATTTTACTCTAACCACAAACTTGCTATCTCTTATATTCCTATTCTTCTACCATTGCTAATTTGAGTACCGAATAATTATGTGTAGAAAGAGGAAAAATAACATTGGAAAAATTATGAAAGAGTTTTAACAATATTGAGTTTATTACAGCTGAGAAGTGTTGCAGACAATGCATGAATTGTTGTGAAAACTTAAATTTTAAATATACAAAATATATGCAGAGTGCTAGCTGCCATCTTATGTCTTTTTTCTAATTTTTAAAAAGGTGTCCAAGAAATATAAAACCATGATATTAAATATATGTATCAGAATTCCATCACATGTGTCTCTCAGACTATCCTGACCCATACTCCTTGCACATACTTGGGACCTGCCTGTCAACCTGAAGATGAACTTAGACTACCACCTTAAAACCCCATGTGTTTGTTCCTCTCAAACCTGAACTTGGCTGACATCTGTTTCATTTCCATCATGTTCCCAAATGATATTTTTGGGCCTCCAAATTCACAGTAAGTTTATTTTCTACCTGAGCTGCCTGACACAGATGCAGATTTTTTTAGATGTGTCACTTATATTTTCTGACTGTGATGGGCTATGACTGATTTGTGTCCTTCTTTCACCCTTGCATTATCTAGTCATTATGAGCTCTCACATCTGTGGATTATTAATTTTTTATTATCTTTTAGTTCTCTCCAATGTGCAATTTTATTGACTTACAGTGCATCTGTTTCAAGGATGTGAAAATTTCTAATTTCTTCTGAAGTCCTGAATCTTAACTGACCCAACATCCTCTGCAATAACACAGTCATGTTTTGTTAACATCATATTTGTGAGATTTTTATTTCCATCTCAGAGATCCTTTTGCCTTACTAAAGAATTGTCTCCTCCATTCTGATAATCCCATTATTGGGTTGGAGGTATAATGAGTCACACATCTCAGTTGGTTGTTTATTTTATGTAATGGGCTTTGTAGTGGACCTTGGTTAAGCTGTAGCCCATTTACTCAGAAGTGCTATGGTGGCCTCAGTGATGGACACAGTGGTCACCCCTATGCTGAATCCCTTCATCTGCAGTCTGGCAAATGGAGGCACTAAAAGGCCACTCAGGATGCTCCACTGAAGTATAAGACATTATATGTGATACTCATTTGAAATATCATTCAAAATATACAGCAAATATGAAGATCTAGACCAGCAAATTCTTCTTCATATTATTTTGTAGCTTAATTTCTCATTTCATTAATGTGGTGGTCTCCAGAGTTGTGGGACATGGGGATTGAAGAGTTTTAAAAACAGACACAAATTTTTAGTATGGGAATAAGAAAAAACTTAACGATGAATGGTAGTGATGATCTCAAAATAACACGAATGTAAATAACGTCACTGAAGTGTATGCTTTGGTTGAAATATGTTTTATTTTCAGAAAATGCTTTTATTATTGCATCATAGTTAATATAATATTTGGGTCTGATTTGTTGTAATTGTATATGCATGGAATAAAATTTGCTTCATCTCAGTGACAAGTACTTTGTCTTGCCCTTCTCCCTTCTTTCTCGGCTCTCTTGGTCTTCCTTCCATTTATTTACTGTTTTTAATTGTGTTTTACAAATACACATACAGGTAAAATTCACCATGGTAAAGTCATGTATGTGCATAACTTAAGGTGGTCAGTTTCACTCAGTATTTCCTCCCTTTTCCCTTCCCTCCTTTTTTCCCCTCTCTCTCCTTCCTTTACTCCACTCATCTCACTTCTACTTTAATGAAACACCCCCCTCCACTTTTTCCCTCATTTTTGTCTAGCTTCTGAATATGAGAGAAAGCATTTAACCATTGACTTTCTTGGTTGGCCTTATTTACTTTGCAAATATTTCATCTCTTTACCAGCAAATTCCATACTTTCATTTTTCATTTTTATTATTTATTTATTTATTTATTTATTTTTGTTTTTTAATTTTTATTTATTTTTTTATTTAATTTTTTGATTCATTGAAAACAAATAGAGTACAACAATTGTTTTTCTGGTTGTACACAAAGTAGAGTCACCCCATCTGTGCATTCATACATGTACACAGGGCAATGATGCCTGTCACACATACTGTTTTTATTATTAACCCCCAACCTCAACCCCACTGCTCCCTTCCCTCTATGCTCTCTATTGTTTCTCCATTCTTGACATCATTCCACCCCACATTATGCATCATCATTCACTTATCAGAGAGACAATTTGGCCTTTGGATTTTGGGGATTGGCTAATCTAACTTATCATAACAGTCTCCAACATCATCCATTTAGCTGCAAATGCCATAATTTTATTCTTCTTTATGGCTGAGTAATATTCCATTGTGTATATATACCACAGTTCCCTTATCCATTCATCTATTGAAGGACATGTAGGTTGGTTCCACAATCTAGCTATTATAAATTGAGCAGCTATGAACATTGATGTGGCTGCATCACTGTAGTAATCAGATTTTAAGTCATTTGGGTATAGGCCAAGGAGTGGGAGAGCTGGGTCAAAGGGTGGATCCATTCCAAGTTTTCTAAAGAACCTCCACACTGCTTTCCAGAGTGGCTGCACCAACTTGCACTCCCACCAGCAATGTGTGAGTGTACCCTTTTCGCCACATCCTCGCCAACACATGTTGTTGCCTGTATTCTTAAAAAAAGACATTCGAATTGGGGTAAGATGAAATCTTAAGGTGGTTTTGTTTTGCATTTCTCTTATAACGAGGAATGTTGAACATTTTTTCATAAGTCTGTTGATTGCTTGTAGATCTTCCTTTGTAAAGTGTCTGTTCATTTCCCTGGCCCATTTATTGATTGGGTTATTAGTGTTCTTGGTGTAAAGATATTTGAGCAGTTTGTAGATTCTCGAGATTAGTGCTCTATCTGAAGTGTGTGTGTGACAAAGACTTTCTCCTGCTCTGAAGGCCCTCTCTTCACAGTGCTGATTTCATCCTTTGCTGAGAAAAAGCTTTCTAGTTTGACTCTATCCCAATCATTGATTTGTGCTTTTATTTCTTGCACTTTGGGATTCATGTTAAGGAAATCTGGTCCTAGGCCAATGTGATGAAGATTTGGACCTATTTTCTCTTCTATTAGGTGCAGGGTCTCTGGTCTAATTTCTAGGTCCTTGATCCATTTTGAATTGAATTTTGTACAGGGTGAGAGATATGGGTTTAGTTTCATTTTGCTGCATATGGATTTCCAGTTTTACCAGCAACATTTGTTGAAGAGGCTGTCTTTTCTTCATTGTATGTTTTTTGCCTTCTTTTTCAATTATAAGATACCTGTATTTATGTGGGTTTGTCTCTGTGTCCTCTATTCTGTACCATTGATCTACCTGTCTATTTTGGTGCCAATACCATGCTGTTTTTGTTACTATTGCTCTGTAGTATAGTTGAAGTTCTGGTATTGTGATACCTCCTGCTTCGCTCTTCTTGCTGAGGATTGCTTTAGAAATTCTGGGTCTCATATTCCTCCAAATGAATTTCATGATTGCTTGCTCTATTTCCATGAGGGCCATCATTGGGATTTTAATTGGAATTGCATTGAATTTGTATAGCCCTTTTGGAAGTATGGCCATTTTGACAATATTTATTCTGCCTATCCAAGAACATGGGAGATCTTTCCATCTTCTCAGATTCTCTTTTACTTCTTTCTTTAGTGTTCTGTAGCTTGCATTGTAGAGGTCTTTCACTTCTTTTGTTAGATTGATTCCCAAGTATTTTATTTTTTTTGAGGTTATTATGAATGGGGTAGTTTTCCTGAGTTCTCTCTCAGAGGATGCATCACTTATGAATAAAAATGCATTAGATTTATGAGCATTAATTTTATAACCTGCTGCTTTACTGAATTCATGTATGAGTTCCAGAAGTTTTCTGGTGGAATTCTTAGGGTCTTCTAAATAGAGAATCATGACATCAGGAAATAGGGATAGTTTGAGCTCTTCTTTTCCTATTCGTGCTCCTCTAATTTCTTGGGTCTGTCTAATTGCTCTGGCCTGAGTTTCAAAATAATGTTGAATAGTAGTGGCGAAAGAGGGCATCCTTGCCTTGTTCCTAAGTAAAACTGTTTCTTATGAAGCATTATTTCTAATAAAAAATTGATATAAAAAGGCAAACCTGAAAGAAGAAAAAGTCCCATGAGATTCCTATTGTGTAGACAAACACCAATAAATTTGGGGACATTCATTTTCTCTTCATCTTCTTCCACCATCATTGTTGGGAAGTCCTTAGAGACAGGGGTAATGTGGATCAATTTGAGTAATTATGACTTCTGAGCATTGAGCTCCAAGGTCATTTAACAAGCAAAAGTCAGCTTGTCCCTTCAGTCCTTCATCTGATGTCTCATTAAGGTGGGCTCCTCTCCTGTGTATCCTTATTCAGTATCTGCCTGAGATGCTCTTATTTGAAAGTGCATTCATGTCAGGCTTGAGGAAACAGGCTGAGCTTTCTTTGGGTACAACACATGGGAGGGTCGTTGCATCCGCCCTTCTCAGTCATGACCCAGCAGAGATGCAGTTTAACCCAGTAAGTACAGAGGGAGAGGACGGATGCAGGAAGACCTCTTGGAAGTATTGTTTCCTCAGCATAAGGACAAACATGACATTGGGGTAGCCAGATAGGAGTCTACCAATATGCTGTTGTACTGACCAGTACTGTTAATTTTATGTTCCTGGGTTTGTTTGAGGTACCAAAAATCTTATTCAAACTTTGCTTTCTACTCACACTTGTTCTACTTCCCCTAGATACTTCTCCTAAATGGGAGAAAATGGGTTCCACAATATTGATTTCTAAGCACTCACAAATGTAATGATAAGCATGAACAGGAGGATGGTAGTGGCCGTAACATCATGAATCATTACTGTGGATGTCCTACATGTCAGGCACAGAGCTATGTGTTCTATTCTTCTTGTATGATCCCATGTACATTATCCTCCTCTATTTGTAAGGGACAGCATTAATATTGTTTTACATAAACCAAAAGAGAAAATATTTACTGTTTTCAAGTAGTAGAGAATGAGGCCATGTTTTAACTGGGCTGTCTGATTATGGACACAGGGCTACAAACCTGATGAATCCTGGTGGGTAGTCCTCCTGGCCACTCAATGAGCCATTCCATTTCCTGTCATTCCAAGAAGAGGACCTTGCACACTGTGCTCTTCTCTTTAGGGGTTTCTGGTAGATGACAGGCTAGAGCAGTGAGTGGAACAAGCTGCCTTCAGTGCAGGAAGAATAGCAATAGATCACAGGAAGAGGAGGTGCTTGACAATTCAGCACAGAGGTCCCTTGTCCCACCACTCCACTGTGTTCCTGCAGCAACCTGCAGCCTCATTCATGCATATGTTTGGCTGACTGGACCTCAGAAGGAGACATGAAGTCAGGTTCTGACTTTGCTCCTAACTTGGAGACTAAGAAGTGTTTCAAATGCTCCTCAGATGCACCTGGGGTTAAGAACTCCGGACCTCTACAACTTGCTGTTCACTGGGACATGATAAAAATAATTATGCAGATTTGAAAATTTAATTATGAGTCTTCTTGATTTTACTTAGTATTTCTGTAGGGTGAGTTGTTGGTATCTTTCAGACTAATCATTTTCATATAAATTTATTTCTAGTTGAGACAGCTATCCCAAATAGGTATTTAAGACAAAGTGCTGTCTGTGGTTTTAGCATGTTAGGAATGTATAAAGAAGGGCAAAATAAAGGTTAGACATTACTAATCATGATAAGGCTAAACTTCCGGTCCTTCAACCTAAGTATCCTATGACTTGAAGTTACTGTTTTCCTATTTATGGATGGGATATTTTTGTCTCTATAAATTTATATGCCATTTATTTGAAAAGAATTAATAACTCTCTTCCACTTTGATTCTGCAGAGCCTATGCTTTACCTGACACAGAGGATGCATCAAAAAAAAAATCAATAAACATTGTCTTGACCCTTTTTTGGTTTAAAGAGATTGTCCCTAATCAGTGTGGTATCAACACACATGGTGCTTTCCTGCCTGCACCTTCTTCTGTTTCAGGAATGTCTGATAGAAAATGAGACCAGACACAGCAGCAATTTGGGTCCATGTCATGGCCACATGGGTCTTAAATTTAAATTCATTATCATCTATAGTTTTCCATTTTTTAAAAATATCGTAGTAGAGAATTTTGTGAGTATATAAAGAAAGGAAAGGGGAAGAAAGAATAAGGGCTGTTTACCTTATTGTTTGGACTGAGATATTTCAACATCACATCAGTCTTAACTCCAGTGCCCCTTGATAAATGTGTTCACCATTAAAGTCAATATTTACATAATTATGGAATTCTTTATTTCTTAGAGAAAACCGCAAATGACCACATATTTACTAAGTTCCAGGCTTCCGTATGTGTCACTCAGGTTGTAGGTAGGTGTTATTCTCCCTATTTCCAACGAACACTATAACCACAGGGAGGTGGAGACTTACACCGGCTCTGCACATGTCAGCAGGTCAGCGAGGCCTAGTGAGATGTTCGACTCTGAGTCCTTCCCAGGGCACCTTCTCCTGTATTAGAGAAGACATCATGAACTGTACAAGATGAGAAGTCTTGTTGAGTTATATTGGAAGGATTATTACTAGACAGGCAGCAGGGATAGTTTGATGATTATGTCTTAATAAGAGGATGTACTTGATAAGGACAGAACTTTTATTGGCACAAGAAATGCAGATGATGAATTGCAAAACTGAAGCTGCATCAGTTGTTGGAAGCCCAGCAGCCATCTTCAACCCACTTATTATCTGGAAATTCTCACTTGTGTTATATGCAGACAGTCAGAAGTAGTGTCAAAGGATTGTCATAATATAATGGCAAATTAAATAATGTTCCTCTTTCAGGTCATGCTCTGCATCAGCCCAGGCATTTGAAGTCAATGTATTTACATCACAGAGACCACATGTCAGTGTGAACTAGCACATTTCAGAGGAAAATAGTTGTTGTGTTGTAGACTAATTAGATGAGCTTTATGTACTTAGCTAAGTTTTTTTTAAGCAAATTGTTTATAAATACACAGATTAATACTGACATGAAGTACTGATAGGATAATCAACCCCATGAATCCAGGACAGTTTCTGTCTTTGGGGGACATGGAATAGAATCATGTAAAGTCACCAAGAACTTGAATTTCTTTCAGAATTAATGAAATTTTAGAAAATGCTATTCTGAAGCAAATGGGATTATGTTTTCATATTTAATATATGAAGTGCATATTTTATAGCAATAATAAGTAATATTAATGAAATGTTTTCTAAAAGCCAGCAAATATTCTAGGTCAGTGTTTCTCAAATCTGCTGTAAGAAATTCCCAAGAACTTCACATGTAGATACTCTGATTCAATTGGTTTGATTTGAGGTCAGGTTTCTAGATATTTTAAAATATCCCTTGGTGTATATATGAATAAATTAGACTTGCAACAACACCTATGCAATTTGAAAGAATTTTAAAAGAACTTTCTTAACAACAGCCTTCACGGAAGGATCTATTATCCCCATTTTCACAGGAGGAAGAATTCCACTGTGTTCATATTGTCTATTTTTTTTGTTATGATGTTGTCTCCCAATTAAAGCTTAGTGTGAGTTTACAAAATAATTTGAATCTGAGTTGCCTTCAGGAAGTGAAGTAGAATATCAATCTATGTATCAGGAAGGATTTATGTGAAAATCAATTATTTAGTGCTAGAAATCTTGATTTAAAAAAACAAAAGCAAAAACCCAGCTTTAGAGATTTCCCTAGAGATGAACCAAGCTGTGTGAAAACCAAGCTGTGAGCCTGGCATTGAGGAAGCCCTCAGTAATGCATCACAGTGCTGTGTGCTGCTATTTCCCTCCCATAACTTATGTTCTCCTTTATCATCCTATTGGATTCTGAGGAAAGGGTTTGGGGGACCCTCTTTCTGCTAGAATGGGTGAGGGGTCTTTGGGAAATAGAGTCAATGGAGGTGGAAAACAGAGTTTGAGTCGGATTTGTTACCCTCACCATAACCAAGAATATAAAAATCAGACCTCATAACTCAGATTTTACACACTGATACCCCTCCATGTGGCCTCACAGACTATCATATTTGTCCTGATAATGTGGAAACAACATTTCTGACAGACCTTCTCCCATCCAGTAGCTCCCTCAGAACTTACTGGGTTAAGTTGCCTCTCAGCTGGCTCATGAACAAAGACCGAGGACCCACAGGAGCTCCATAACCAGGTGTCCATAAAGACTCAGAGTCACTTCTCAGGACTGATAGGAACACAGGGTCAGGTAGGAACTTCCTGCTGCAGACAACCCTGGGAGGAGGAGCTGAACGGGAACTACCAAACACAAGTGCTTGAGATACAGGCTGATTCATTTTAATAAACTTGGAGTTTCCATGCACAGAGCCCATAATTAGTCAAGTTGCTGTGTTATCCTAATCTCTAAGGATGTCCTAATATTAGTGGAGAAAAAGAAAGAGAAAATGAATGTCCTCAAGGTTATGGTATCTTCCTCTATTCAAGGCAGCTCTGGAGTATTGTTCACTCAATTTGTTTCCTTTCTTTGTTTTAAAAGATCCATTTGCACTTAGGCCCATTTTTGTGATAAAATATACAGGAAATGAAAAATTCCATTGTTACCTATTTTATGTGCATAGTTCAGTAGTATCTATTACATTCACTTTGTTGTTTAACCATTACCATCATCCATTTCCAGAAAATTTTTATTTTGCTAAACTGAAAATTTGTACCCATTTTCACAACTACCTATTTATCCAGATCTCAACCCTGGTAAATGCAACACTGTTATAAAACATCATGAGCATACAGCATAAACAGGGTGAAGGAATATGTAGTTAGAGGCTAGCCTTGCTCCTGTTTTTCTAGACTTCTTTCTAACTAGATGCTGCAGGTTCTGAGAGTGGACTGCTCTGCTCTGTGTCCTCAGGACTCAGCATAGGAGTGAATGCAGTGTACAGCAATGAGGCCATTGCCCAGTACTAGAGTTGTGGGGGAATGGGATACAGCTTAACCAAAGTATACTCCAAGGTCTGTTCCATAAAATATATAAAACCTGAAGATGAGACCAGAGGTGGAGAATGCTTTTTATTCCCCAACACTTGATTGGACACTCAGAATGGAGGAACAATTTTATAGTAACAGAAAAAGATTCCTGAGATAGGGAGACATCCAGATATGACACTAATGAAATGCATGACTATTTCAGGTAGTGCTATGGTGCATTCCTGCAATCCCAGCAGCTCAGGAGGCTGAGGCAAGAGGATCTCAAGCAAAGCCAGCCTCAGCAATTTAGCAAAGACCCTAAGCTACTTAGAGAGATCCTGTCTCAGAAAATAAAAGGACTGAAGTGTAGTGCAGTGGTTAAGCATTCCTGTATTCAATCCCTGGATTTACAAAAATGATTATGTTATTGCTGATGGTATCAGAAGAGGAAAGATTAAAAGTTGAGAAAAGTGACAGAAGAAATTAGAAACTTTCACAGCCTTGAAGTATTTCAATTCTACAGCAATCAAATTGGGCAGTTGGGATTTCAAAAAATAACCAAAAACGATATCAAAACTAACAACTAACAGAGACAGGTGTTGGTGATGACTATTTGAGGGGTAACAGAGAACCACTATCTATTCTTAGGATGTCACAGTCAGAAGCAGATCACCCACACCTCCAAAAATGAGAAGAAAAGACATCTGTGTCAGGCAGCCCACATAGGAGATGGCTCTGCTGTCAATTTGTATGTCCACAATCATGTTTGGGACCATGGTGGAGATGAAACAGGTGTCAGCCAAAGGCAGGTGGAGAGGAATAAGTACATGGGGGTGTGGAGGTGGGAATCAGAGCTGACAGCCAGGATGAGAAGCAGGTTCCAAAGCACTGTGACCAGGTGCATGAACAAGAATAGTCTAGAGAGGATTGGCTACAAGTCCTGTGAGAGTCCTAGGAGATTGAATTCTAGGACACATTGCATTTCTTGCTTCTATTTTGCTTAGACATCTTATTTTTTATTTATTTTTATTTATTTTTATTTTTGCACTGGGGACTAAACCCAGGGGAGCATAACCACTGAGCCCTATTCCTGGCCCTTTTTCTTTCTTTCTTTTTTATTTTGAGACAGGGTCTCACTGAGTTGCTTAGGGCCTCACTAAATTGCTGATGCTGGCTTGGAACTTGTGATCCTCCTGCCTCAACCTCCTCAGCTGCTGTGATTCCAGGCCTGCGTCAGAGCACCCAGCAAGAAAGAAAAGCCTTCTAAGTAAAGGAAGTTAAGAAGGAGATGAATTTAACTCTAAGACAATGGGACAAATAAATTCCTTTTATTTAGAGTGTTTGGAATCAAACGTAAGAGGTAGAATTCATCACCTTCACACTTATGTGCCAGTTTTATTCCAAGGGTTTCATTACTTTGGGATTTTATGTTTTTCTTTTGAAGATATAGGTCCTCGCTTAGATTTTGTCTTTTATAAATCATTTAATATAAGTATTATACTTGGCCTTCTAGATTTTGAATTCTGATTAATTAAAACATTAGTTAAAACCACATAGTCCTGCAACATCACTGACCATAAATGTGTTATTAGTGTACATTGCTCCAGTCAATGATGATAATCCATGAAATGTGCCAAGTGTAGTGGTGCATGCCTGTACTCTCAGGAGGCTGAGGCAGGAGGATATCAAGTTCAAGGTCAGCCACTGCAACTTAGCAGGACCCTAGGCAAATAAGCAAGACCCTGTCTCAAAATAAAAAAAAAAAATAAAAAGGGATGGGGGTGTGGCTCAGTAGTTGAGCACTCCTGGTTCAATCCTCTTTATCAAAAAAAAAAATAGTGAAATGATAACAAATGATACCAAACATTTCAAATTTTGTATTGTAGCCTTGAATATTTTTATCATCAATTTCCATACAATCTCAATAAAATATCTAGCCTATCAGACACATATTTTTTGGAAATTCTGTATTCAATAATGACCTGTTCATATGGTGTGATTGTTGTTTTATAAACTCTGTTATAAACTTGGTGGATGGTGATTTTAGCACCATCAAAAGGATGCCAAAGCACAGGATTTAGTCTCAATCTTATAATGCTTAGTTAATAAGTTTGCAAGTAAATGTTGCCTAATACATTGATTCTACTTTATATTTCTCTTGCTTTAGCTAATGAATAGTAACTTGGATCCATTTATGCTTTTTAAAAAATAATTTAATAGGAGTAACTTCTGATCACTGGATACTTCAAATGAATGGTGTAAACATTGAAATAATTAAGAGTAATGTCAAAATTGCTTCATTGGAAGATCAGGCCTGGAGCAGAGGCATCACCAGCTCCAGCCAGGAGCTTAGGCCCTTCAGTGCCATTTTGAAACTTCCCTGGCAGAGAGCGACCAACTTCGACTGCCTGAGTCCACGGAGCTCAGCACTGGCCTTCCTGCGGGGCCACAGCACTTCAGCTCCTGGTGAGATCTGGCCTGGAGTGGAGGCAGCGCCAGCTCCAGTGGGGAGTTTAGGCCCTTCAGCACCATTTTACACCTTTCCTGGCAGAGAGGGACCATCTTCAACTGCCTGAGTCCTCAGTGCTGAGTTCAGGTCTTCTGGCAGGGCCACAGTTCTGCGACTCTTGGTGAGATCTGGCCTGGAGTGGAGGCAGTGGTCAGCTCCAGTGGAGACTTTGGGCCCTTTGGCACTATTTCACAGCTTCCCTGGGAGAGAGTGACCACCTGCCACCGACTGAGCACCCAGCGAGGAGCTCATGCCTGCCTGGGCTCTCAAGCCCAGTGCCTCCATCACTGAGAACAGTTCTGTGCCCACACTCCAACTTGGTCTAGTGCCCAGGTCCACATGGTGGCCTGAGGTCTAGCGCCTTGCTGTATCTGATTGTCTATCAACACCAGGTTGCCTCTGCCCAGAAGCATTGATCATTCCGAAACTGGAGGTAGTGGGACTACAGCATTCTTGGGTCACCACTTGATCAAGCACATCTCAAATATCGGGTGAGTTACTGGAAATCAGGAGGGACACTTTAAGTCTTCACAGTGAAATTGCAGTCCCTCTGACTTTCACTATTAAAGGGGAATATACACGAGCAACATGAGAAAACATGGGAAGGAAGTGTCCCACAAAACCCTAGATGATATATCAAGAAAACTCAAAGACAGCATGGTAGAAGGAATGACAGAAAGGGAGTTCAGAATGTTCATAATTAAAATGATCCGAGAAGAGAATGATGTGATTAGAGAGCACATTCAGGCTATGAATAATCAGCTAATAGAGCAATTGCAGGAAACAAAAACTCATTTCAATAAAGAGAGAGAAGTTCTGAGAAAAAAGCAAACAGAAATCCTTGAAGGAAATAAGGAAATGAAGGAAAAAATAAACCAAGTTAAAAACTCAAGAGAAAGCATAATTAACAGAATAGATCACTTGGAAGACAGAACCTCAGACAATGAAGACAAAATATTTAATCTTGAAAACAAAGTCGAACAAACAAGAGAAGATGGTTAGGAATCATGAACGAAACCTCCAAGAATATGGGGCATCATGAAAAGACCAAATTTAAGAGTTATTGGGATTGAGGAAGGCACAGAGATGCAAACCAAGGGTATGAATAATCTGTTCAAGGAAATAATATCAAATAATTTCCCAAATATGATGAATGAGATGGAAAATCAATTACAAGAGTCCTACAGGACACCAAACGCACAGAATTTCAACAGATGCACACCAAGGCACATTATAATGAAAATAACTAACATATAAAACAATGATAGAATTTTAAAGGCTGCGAGAGAAAAGCATCTGATTACCTACAGGGGGAAACCAATACAGATATCAGCAGATTTCTCAGCCCAGACCCTAAAAGCAGGAATAGCCTGGAACAACATATTTCAAGCTCTGAAAGAAAACAGATGCCAACCAAGAATCTTATACCCAGCAAAACTTACATTCAGATTTGATGACAAAATATAATCCTTCCTTGATAAACAAAAGCTTAAGGAATTCACAAAGAGAAAGCCTGCCCTACAGAACATTCTCAGCAATATATTCAAAGAAAAAGAAATGAAAATCAACAATCTCAGTCAACATGAAAAGGAATAACCGTAAAGTAACAGTCAAAGGAGAAACAAAGTTAAGCTAAAAACCCCAGAAAAGCTAAATAGGCAGGAAACACAAGTCATATCTCAATAATAACCCTGAATGTAAATGGCCTAAACTCATCAATCAAAAGACATAGAATGGCAGAGTGGATTAAAAAGAAAGACCCAACAATATGCTGCCTTCAAGAGACTCATCTCATGGAAAAACATGCCCACAGACTAAAGGTGAAAGTTTGGGAAAAATCATACCATGCACATGGACTGAGTAAAAAAGCAGGATTTTCCATCCTCATTTCAGATAAAGCAGACTTCCAGCCAAAGTTCATCAGAAGGGATAAATAAGGATATTTCAAACTGCTTAAAGGAAGCATAAATCAGCAAGACATAACAATCATAAATATTTATGCACCAAACAATGGTGCATCCACGTACATCAATCAGATCCTTCTCAATTTCAGGAATCAAATAGACCAAAGTAATATAATACTAGGGAACATTAACACTCCTCTCTCACCATTGGACAGAACTTCCAAGCAAAAATTGAACAAAGAAAACATAGGACTCAAGGACACAATTGCTAATTTGGACTTAACAGTCATATATAGAATATTCCATCCAACAAAAAGGGAATACACTTTCTTCTCAGCAGCTAATGGTTTCTTCTCTAAAATAGACCATATGTTATGCCACAAAGCTACTCTTAGCAAACACAAAAACATAGAGATACTGCCTTGTATACTATCAGATCATAATGGAATGAAATTAGACATCAACGAGAAAGTTAGAAACAGAAACTACTCCAAGAATTGGAGATTAAATTGTACCTAACTTACTCATACATGGAAAACAGAAGACATTAGGGGGGAAATTAAAAGATTCTTAGAGGTCAATGAGAACAAAGATACAACATATCAAAATCTCTGGGATACTGTGAAAGCAGTGCTAAGAGGAAATTCATTGCTTGGAGTGCATTTAATAAAAGAATGAAAAGTCAACAAATCAATGACCTCACATTACAGCTCAAAGCCCTAGAAAACGAGAAACAGATAATCACCAAAAGCAGAAGAAGATAGGAAATAATCAAAATCAGAGCTGAAATCAATGATATTGAAACAGAAAAAAAACAATTCAAAAAATTGGCAAAACAAAATATAGGTTCTTCAAAAAAATAAACAAAATTGATAAACCCTTAGCCTCGTTAATGAAGAGAAGGAGAGAGAAACTCCAAATTAAAAAAAATTCGTGATGGAAATGGAAATATTACAACAGACACAAGTGAAATACAAACCATAATAGGAAGTTACTTTGAAAATTTATACTCGAACGAAATAGAAAACCTCGAAAATATTAACAGGTTCCTAGAGGCAAATGAGCTCCCCAAGCTGACTCTGGAGGACATACACAACTTAAATAGATCAATTTCAAGAAATGAAATAGAAGAAGTCAACAAAGCCTAGAAAAGTACAGAAACAGATGGACTCAGAGCTGAGTTCTACAGACCTTCAATGAAGAGCTCATTCCAATACTCCTCAAAATATTTCATGAAATAGAGGAGGAGGGAACCCTTCCAAACTCATTCTATGAAGCTAATATCACCCTGATACCAAAACCAGAGAAGGACACATCAGGGAAATAAAATTTCAGACCAATATCTCTAATGAACATAGATGCAAAAATTCTTAACAAAATTTTAGTGAATTGCATACAAAAGCATATTAAAAAGATAGTGCACCATGATCAAGTGGGTTTCATCCCAGGGATACAAGGTTGGTTCAACATCTGGAAATCAATAAATGTAATTCACCACATCAACAGACTTAAAGTCAAGAACCACGTGATTATTTCAATAGATATAGAGAAAACATTTGATAAAATACAGCACCCATTCATGCACAAAACACGAGAAAAATTAGGGATAGTGGGGACGTTCCTTAGCATTGAAAACGCGGTCTATGCTAAGCACACAGCTAACATCATTCTAAATGGAGAAAAATTGAAAGCATTCCCCCTGAGAACTGGAGCAAGGCAGTTCACCACTACTATTCAACATTGTTCCTGTAACCCTCTAACCCGAGCAATTACAGAGACCCAAGAAATTAGAGGAATATGAATAGGAAAAGAAGAGCTCAAACTATCCCTATTTGCTGATGACATGATTCTCTATTTAGAAGACTCTAAGAATTCCACCAGAAAACTTCTGGAACTCATAAATGAATTCAGTAAAGTAGCAGGATATAAAATTAATGCTCATAAATCTAATGCATTTTTACTCTTAAGTGATGCATCCTCTGAGAGAGAAATCAGGAAATCTACCCCATTCACAATAACCTCAAAAAAAATAAAATACTTGGGAATCAATCTAACAAAAGAAATGAAAGACCTCTACAATGAGAACTACAGAATAATAAAGAAGGAAGTTAAAAAGAATCTGAGAAGATGGAAAGACCTTCCATGTTCTTGGATAGGCAGAGTAAATATTGTCACAATGGCCATACTTCCAAAAGCGGTATACAAATTCAATGCAATTCCAATTAAAATTCCAATGATGGACCTCATGGAAATAGAGCAAGCAATCATGAAATTCATTTGGAGGAATAAGAGACCCAGAATAGCTAAAGAAATCCTTAGCAAGAAGAGGGAAGCAGGGGGTATCACAATACCAGACCTTCAACTATACTACAGAGCAATTGTAAATGAAACAACATGGTATTGGTACCAAAATAGACAGGTAGATCAATGGTACAGAATAGAGGACACAGAGACAAACCCACATAAATACCGGTATCTCATACTTGACAAAGGAGCCAAAAACATACAATGGAGAAAAGACAGCCTCTTCAACAAATGGTGCTGGGAAAATTGGAAATCCATATGCGGCAAAATAAAACTAAACCCTTATCTCTCACCCTGTACAAAACTCAATTCAAATGGATCAAGGACCTAGAAATTAGACCAGAGACCCTTCACCTAATAGAAGAGAAAATAGGTCCAAATATTCATCACGTTGGCCTAGGACCAAATTTCCTTAACATGAATCCCAAAGTGCAAGAAATAAAAGCACGAATCAATGATTGGGATAGAGTCAAACTAGAAAGCTGTTTCTCAGCAAAGGAAGCAATCAGCAATGTGAAGAGAGAGCTTTCAGAGTGGGAGAAAATCTTTGTCACACACACTTCAGATTGAGCACTAATCTCGAGAATCTACAAACTGCTCAAATATCTTTACACCAAGAATACTAATAATCCAATCAATAAATGGGCCAAGGAAATGAACAGACACTTTACAGAGGAGGATCTGCCAGCAATCAACAGACTTATGAAAAAATGTTCAACATTCCTCATTATAAGAGATATGCAAATCTAAACCACTTTAAGGTTTCATCTTACCCCAATTAGAATGTCTTTTTTTTTAAGAATACAGGCAACAACAGGTGTTGGTGAGGATGTGGGGAAAAGGGTACACTCATACATTGCTGGTGGGAGTGCCAGTTGGTGCAGCCACTCTGGAAAGCAGTGTGGAGGTTCTTTAGAGAACTTGGAATGGATCCACCCTTTGACCCAGCTCTCCCACTCCTTGGCCTATACCCAAATGATTTAAAATCTGATTACTACAGTGATGCAGCCACATCAATGTTCATAGCTGCTCAATTTATAATATCTAGATTGTGGAACCAACCTAGATGACCTTCAATAGATGAATGGATAAAGAAACTGTGGTATATATATACACAATGGATTGTTACCCAGCCATAAAAAGAATAAAATTATTTCATTTGTAGCTAAATTGATGATCTTGGAGACTCTTATGCTAAGTGAAATTAGCCAGTCCCCAAAATCCAAAGGCCAAATTGTCTCTCTGATAAGTGAATGATGATGCATATTGTGGGTGGAATGATGGCAAGAATGGAGAAAGGATAGAGAGGTAGAGGGAAGGGAGCAGTGGGGTTGAGGTTGTGCGGTAAGAATAAAAACAGTATGTGTGACAGACACCATTGCCCTGTGTACATGTATGAATGCACAGATGGGTTGACTCTACTTTGTGTACAACCAGAACAACTTTTGCCGTACTCCATTTGTGATCAATGAATCAAAAAAATAAATTTAAAAAATTGCTTTTTTGCTCCTCATTTTATGAATTCTTTACATATTCTTCCAATAGGTGGCATGCATTACCTGTGGGTAATCTTTACTCCCTGTGGAACTATTATCTAGAAATAAACTCAGAAGAAAATGCTGTTTCAGATACTACCAACCTGCGCAAAGTCACAGAAATAATACATGGAAACTTCCTGTATAATAATAATAATGAAAATGACAATAATAATTATGTGGGAACTTGTAATATGGGGAAGACTGTGCACATGTAGTGAAACACGGCACCTGGATCACAGACTCAGAGACTGGCATTTAGGAAGCCCTCAACAATGGCAAAGGATGTCAGGTTACTATCCTATTCCTGCTTCTCCTCCCTCTGCTCCTCCTCCTCCTCATCACCACCATCCATATGTTGGAGTACTTTAGAGCAGTTTTTATAGACCCAACTTCTGCTCTTGTGAGTGACATGTACATGGGAACTTGAACCACTGTGAGTGGAAACAATTTGAGCATTATGTTTGGGACCACCCCCAACACTGGGAGCCACCTTCACAGCCCCCATACCTGAAATGTGTACACTATTAATCCCAACTTTCACATCATCCTAATGATGATAAGTGAGTGCTATATCAATTCCTCCTCCCATCCTTGTCTTCATCAGCACATACTTGGTTATGTGGAGTGTCAGCTTAGTCATGACCAAGGATGAAGATATGATGAGTCTCTCATGCTTGAGGCACAGTCAAGGCTCTAACTTGATACTTAGGATTGATATGAACACAGTAATGGGAGTGTCCTGGTTTTGAAACCACACTCTAACAAAAGATGAAAAAAAAAAAAACCTGAAAGAAAAAGAAAGATTAGACCCTTTTGCTTTGCAGCCTCCAAAGGGAACTTTTAATGTCCCTGTTCCTCAGGCTGTAGATGAAGTGGTTCAGCATGGGGATGACCACAGTGTACATCTCTGAGACCACTGCACCGTTTCTGGGAGAATGTGATACAGCTGATCCAAGGTACTCTACAATGCCTGTTCCATAAAATAGACAAACAACTGCCAGGTGAGACCCACAGGTGGAGAAGGCTTTGCACTTCCCCCTTGAGAATGGGATTCTCAGAACAGAGGAGACAATTTTATAGTAAGAGAGAAGGATCCCTGAGATGGGAAGAAAGCCAAACATGCCACCTATAACATAAATGACTTTGTCATTGGTAAAGGTACCAGAACAGGCAAGATCAAGTAGTTGAGAAGGGTCACAGAAGAAGTTAGCGATTTCCACAGCTTTAAAGGAGGTAAACTGTAGTATAATCAAATAGTGCAGCAGGGAGTTGAAAAGTCTAACTAATAAAGACGCCAAAACAAAGAAGCCACAGAGACAAGGGCTCATAATGACTGGATATTGCAGGGGGTGACAGATGGCCACAAACCGGTCATAGGCCATCACAGTCAGAAGCATGTCATCTGTACAGACCAACATGGCAAAAAGAGACATTTGTGTCAGGCAGCCCATGTAGGAGATGACTGTGCTCTGAGTTTGAATGTCCATCATCATCTTTGGTACCATAGGGGAGATAAAACAGATGTCAGTCAATGACAGCTTGGAGAGGAAGAAGTACATGGGGGTGTGGAGGTTGGAGTTAGAGCTGACAGCCAGGATGATGAGCAGGTTTCCAAGCACTGTGACCAGGTACATGCATAGGAACAGTCCAAAGAGGACAGGCTGCAGTTCTGGATCATCTGAAAGTCCAATGAGATGGAATTCTGAGACACTTGATAGATTTTGTGCTTTTGTGCTTCTATATTACTTGGGCACCTTTGGGAATAACAGCAGAATAAGGAAACAATGAATAGGCATCCAACACAAATAAAGTTCTCATACTTGAATTCTGTGCACCATACAACTTCAGAAATATTTCCGGGGCAAATTTTACCTTCTCTGCTCTCTTGCACTATCAGTATCTGTGTTTCACAGCCTCCTCTGCTTATATGTATATGAGCAGTCATAGAGACCAAGAATATTACACATAACAAGTCCATTTTTGACAATTTCATGGGTGTTTATTATTCATATAGAATAGTAGATTTCATTTTTTTCCTATTTGGACATTCATTTAACCATTTAATTGATTTTACTCCCTAGTAGTTAGTACTTGTTCCCTCTACTCTTACTCCAAACTCCTTCCTCTTCCTAAATGTCCTGCCTCTTATTTTGATGGGTACCCTTTTTGCTTTCTGACTTCCACATAGGAGTGAAAACATGTGACACTCATCTTCCTAAGTCTGACTTATTTAATACAGCCTACTTTTCTAATAAAAGAGAGGAATCAGTGTGTGTGTGGCTCTGGGTTCCATCCCTAGCATCATAAAAAGAAAAATAGTAGAAGGGAAGAAGAAATAGTCTTCCCATATGGAGATTACTGTCATTAAAAGAAATCAAGATGCTGTCAAATATAACTTACTTTAAGGCAATGAAAATAATCCTGTCATCAAAATGGGATTATATTTTTGTTCAACCCCAAGCCATCTCAGGAAGGTATCTGTGAGGATGACAGCTTTTTTCCTTTTTTATTTTCTCTTGATACTGCATTTAACAATGGCCTACTTATGCTGCTATATTGCTTTCTTAGTCACAATCTTATCTTCATTTGAAGACTTTAGAACCTAGCATATGACCCAAAAAACTATATGGAATTTGTAAAGTTGGAACCTTCGTATGCCTAGCTCATAGGTTTTCAAGTGAGTTCTGCCTCATATATGGACTGCACTTCTCCTACTTGAGTTACATGATGACAATTTTGAAACTTTGTTTTCTCAGCTCACATTATAACTGCATTGGAAAAATTGAAAAATGAAAGTTACAGGAAATGAATTAAACACACTTTAAAACTTTTCTTATCTGTAAAATGTGCATAATAATTAACCATCTAAAGGCTAATTGTCAGAAAGTTTTAATAAATATTTTAAATTTTGTAAACTTGTTATGTCTCAGTTACTAATGTAATTACCTGTGGATATCTAAATATATACGTATCTTGAGCTTCACCCCAAATTAAATTTATCATAGTATCTACATGTGAAGTTCTTGGTGGTTTTTTTCCACAATAGTGTTTAAAACCACTGACATAATATTTTCTGGCATTTACAAAATATTCCATTAATGATTCATTCTATTATAGCCACTACCATCATTTAAAAATACACATTAGTAATGCAAGCTTCAGATCTGAAACTCTTTGGAGATTTGAATTGTGGCCCATGGAATCTGAGTACTTCATGTCTGCATGGTTTCATTCTGCTCCCCTGTTCCACAGTGAAATTCTGTCATGAATTTGGGGGGTAGATTTTCCCATAAATGTTTCCATTTCTGTTTTGATATATGTATCTACAAAACAAATTTTATTAAAAACTTACCTAAAGATGCGTTAAAGCTCATCTCTTCAGTATGTCACAGCATGTTTTGTGCACTGGTTCACATTAACTTGTGATTTTACATACATTGAGTTCAAATGCTTTTACTGATGCAGAGAGATACCTGATAGTGGGACTTCATTTGTAAGTTTTTTTAAAATTATGACAATATTTTTGAAATTCTTATATTTTTCTCCATATCACATTAGTGAAAATTTCTATTCACTGTGTGGATGGAGACAACTGTTCTTTGACTTCCAGCAACTCATATCTATTATTTTAACTGCTAATTACCTACATTTGTTGCCCCAAGAGAAATCTGTCATTACCAATGTTATTTCCTTATTTTTAACAGACACCTTCAAAATATCCTTCTTGGGTGTCTTTTAACAATCCTTGCAAAACAAATCATTAAGAATTTGATCTCCTAAGGAAATCATTTCCACTGGGTTCCAGTGGAGAAGACAGTGTCCCAGGATGGGAGACAGGAAATCCACACATTTGTCTTGAATCATTGACAGACCACAATATGCAGAATATGTTAAATCTCTCCACCTCTCTAAACTTGTACTCCTTATTGATGGGGGAAATAACAAAACTCTCACCCTAACCCCTTCATGCATGGCACATCAGTAAAGTATGAACCTAAAAAATTTATCATTGTGGTTACTTTATCAAAGTACAGAATTCAGTGCTATAGGAATAACTAGCTCTTGATGAATACCAGTGTTAAGGATCACTGAACTCTGGATGATAGGAAGCTCTGACATGGGTCTCATCCCAAGCTGTAAACTTTATCCACCCCCCTCATGTGATGCCCCATTTTTATTTTTGATACCCATGAGAGCCTGTGTTATGTTTTTGAATAATTGATAATGCAGATGTGGTTAAAAGGATTATAGGGCACAGGTGTCCATGACATGGACACCAACAAGAGCTATTTTATCTTGTCTGTATTTCTATGGAACGCTACTGAAAAGTGTGGCTGTGCAGACAGGAAAGCACCAAGAGTGTTGAAGCCATGCTGATCATGGCCAGGATTTGTGAACCAACAAAGGGGCTCTTCAATATTTATAAAGGTTTTTATTTTTGAGTCATCTTGTGTGCTTAGCAGTAGATAGATTCAGGACAATTACAAATAAATGCTTCATTCCTCTCCAAATTTACAACATATAGAAGTAGGAAAATGTCACTTCTGATTGATGGACAGTTTAATTGAATGGTGTGATCCTCAAGCTTATCATTATTAGTAATA
Source organism: Glaucomys volans (assembly GCA_020662805.1). Lineage (NCBI taxonomy): Eukaryota > Metazoa > Chordata > Mammalia > Rodentia > Sciuridae > Glaucomys > Glaucomys volans. The sequence goes on from JAJEJO010053893.1 coordinate 223,899, forward strand.
GTAGTATCTAAATGTTATTTTTCCTTACATGTGTGTTCTCCTCCTACCCACCACACAAGGAACATCTATTTAATCCATCATCACTCGAGGTGTCTCAACCAGAAAGTACTTGAGACAACAATGCTGAGCTTCTGACACTAGCAAGATGCACTGTTTTAAGGTAGAAACCGGTGCCTAGTGGTGAAAATTAAGTTCCTAGTCTCTGAATCTGATGCATTACAACTTTTATTTTTTCCCAACTATCAGATATTTGAAGGAAATATACAAAGATTTTAGCCACATAGAATTATGGGCACATTTTTTTTTAATTATTCCAGTTTCCTGAGTATGAATGATATCAATTTCTGACTTCATCTACTCTAGAGATTAAGTGATAGACTAGAAGTTTGCAGGGGGATGTGGAGAGCTGCAGGATCTCCTAGACCAGGGCCAGAGTCAGGTCTGTACTGAACCATTATTTTCTGCTCTTTTGTGGTCTTTGCCTGTGTCTGTGGCTGTTCTTCCCAACGTGGATGGCTGGTGTCACGCATGCTCTGCCCTGTGATCTAGTAGAAACCCACACAAGGAAGAGCACTGTGAGCAAGGGGTCACTTCTTGGAGTGACAGGAAGTTACAAATTGGATTTTCAAGGGAACACCTTGCCAGGGCTCTTACAGAAGGACACCTTGTGTCTGCAGTCTGACAGGGTAAAACAAACCTCTCACACTCCTCCCTAAAAACATGGAATAAGTTACAAAAAGTGCTACATCCTTCCTTTAATGTAAAACAGTAGCCACATGGGCACTGATAACAAGAGGAAAAAAATACAGAGGCAGTAAGCTGCATAGCACACTTAACTCAGTGCCTGGGGTCCAGGAAACATTTCTATAATGACCATGGTGTCATAGTTACTGCCTTCTTCTCCTCATTCCTATTGCTCCCTTCCTAATCTTTTGAACTGCTTGTGGAACAGTTTAAGGGGGACCCATTTTCCCTATCATGGAGATGAGGGGTCAGTCTAAGGGAAGTAGAGCCACTGAGGAGGACAGAAAAAGCATGGGGTAAGATTTCTGGGCTCTACCACAATCAAGATCACAAACTTCACAGTCCCCACTGATGAATTTTTCCACATTGGTATCCTCTCCCCTGGCTACTCAAACCCTTCATTCGTCCTGATGAAGAGGAAGCACCATTTCCACAGTTCCACCTCCACCCATCGTCTTCCTCAGATCTTACAGGAAAGTGCTGGATTTCTGCTGTGTATCCAACGGCCCTCTTCTGCCAAGTCCCTAGTTAAGCTCAGTCTCTGTCCTCAGGATCGATCCATCACAATGGCTGATGACAGGTGCTTCCTGGTTCAAATAGCAATGGGAAGAGGAGCTGCAGGCAGGGAGCCACTGGATTGCAGCCACAAACTGAAGACCTTCAGGCACAGGCTGCATATTTACTGTTACAAGACCTTGGGGGCTCCATGCACAGAACTCATAATTAGCCAAATTGGTTCATGTTCTCCAAATCCCTAAGGACTTCCTTACTTATCAGTAAGAAAGAAGAAGAGTAAATGAATGTCCCTAAAGGTTATGGTCTCTCCTGCTATGTAGAAGGAAGTTTGTGTGTACACATTCATTTATTTCAAGTCTTTTCATTAACATTTATTAATTGTATGTATTAACGGGATTTGGTATGGTATTTACAAACTTTCACACAGTGTGCAGCGATCCTCACCTAACCATCCTCCTTCTACTCTCCCCTGCCCTAGCAAGCTCTTGCTCCTCAAATCCTAGTAATCACTATACACACACACACAAACACATAAGAACAACTGAATGAATTAAGGAAGTCAGTACAGAATATGATTGAGAATAATCAATGAGGAGATAGAAGTATAGGGAAAAAAAACAAACAGAAATCTTGGAATTGAAAGACAAAATAAATGAAATAAAATCTTCAGTTGTAAATCTCTCTAATAGAGTAGATCATGCTGAAGATAGAACCTCAGAGCTGGAAGACAAAGTGTCCAGCCTTGAACCTTCAGACAGTATCAAAGAAAAGAAAATAAGTAACCATGATCAGAATACATAAGAAACATGAGACAGCATTAAGAGATCAAATTTAAAAATCACTGGAATTCGGGAGGAGAGTGTATTGCAGCCTAAGGAAATGATAGCATCTGCAGGGAAATAACAGAAAAAGTTCATACCTTTTGAATGAGAAGAACATTAAGATACAGAAGTCATTCAGAACCCCACATAGATAAGATCAAAAAAGAATCTCCATGCACAGGGCTACCTACATTCTATGATGAAACATGATAGGACCTACATATCTCAAAATACAAAAACATGGCCAACAAGGAGGCAGGATTTATAGCTATAGCTGTTTAGGTTGGTTTCCTTTTCCATACTACATTTCAAAGAGATTCCAGGACAGATTAGACTGTCCTGCTGTGGACCTCTTCAGGGATCTTTTAATGTTCCTGTTCCTCAGACTTTAGATAATGGGATACAGTCACAACTGTTTACATCACTGAAGCTGCTGCATTGTCTCTGGGAGAAGGTGAGGTAGCTGAACCAAGGTACACTTGAAAGGCTGTCCCATACAAACAGTAAGTGACCTGTGAGACCCACAGATGAGGAAGATTTTACACTTTCCACTGGATGGTGGGATTCTCAGAATGGAGAAAACTGTTTTGTAGAAAGAGAAAAGGATCCCTGAGAGAGGAAGAAATCCAGAGACAGCAGCAGCATAATACGTCACAGTATTATTGGTAAATGTATCTGTATAGGTTGGATTAAGAAATTGAGGATAGTCAAAGCAGGAACAAGCAAGTCCTACAATCTTTAGGTGGGATATTGGAAGGAAATCAAGCTGAGGACTAGTGAGTTCAAAAGCCTATTGAAAAACAACATTGACACTAAATAGTCACAGAGATGAGGGTTCACAGTGACAGTGTGCCTGAGAGGATTAAAGATGACTATAGACTGGTCCTAGGCCATCATTCTGAGAAGCAGCTTAATATATCCAAGAAAAGATAGAGACCTCTGAGTCAGGCAGCATAATTATGTGCTCTCTTCTAAGATGGGTTGTGACATAAAGTTTGGACCATGATGGACATGAAATATATGTCAGCCAAGGACAGATTGTGTAGAGAAGATCATAGATACATGAAGGTGGAATTCTAATGTGACAGGCAGAGTGATAGAAACGTTTCCAACCCCAGTGAGCAGGTACATCGTCAGGAGTAATCTGGAAAGGATAGGCTGCAGTTCAAGATCTACTCAGAGACCCTGGGAATTCTGAAGCATCTGTTAATAGGGATAATAATCAAGTAATAGGGATAGAGAAAAGAAGCCAAGAGGTACCCAGCAGCCTCTATATGTGTTTATCTGTGCATATGCGTGTGTGTTGGTCAAATTTCTGTTACTGGGATGAAGTGTTTAAGAAAACAATTTAAAGGAGGAATCATTTATATTGCCTTCATTTTCAGAGGTTTCGGTCCACAGTTGTTTTAGTCAGCTTTGCATCACTGTAACAAGAACATTGTGGAGTAGGAAACAGTTATTTTGGCTCATGGTTTCAGAGATTCAGTCCATGGTTGGCTGACTCCATGGCTATGGGCCAGATGAGCCAGAACATCATGGTGGAAGGGCATGGCAGTGGAAGACAACTCAGAATGTGGCAACCAGGGAGTAGAGAAAGAGCTCCACTCACCAGGGACAAAACATAAACCCCTAGTAACCTCCAGCCACAACTTACCTGCTATAGTTACCATGCAATTAATCCATATCAGTGGATTAATCCAACAATTGGTTTATAGCTCTCATCATGTAATCATTTCATATCTGAAAATTTTTGCAGTCTCACTCATCAACTTTTGAAGGACACCTCATATCTAGACTATAACCATGATCAATGGGATCTCTTGTTTCTGGGTGATGATGAGACAGAACACCATGGCAGAGTGTGGGGAGCAAATTGGCTCAACTCAAAGATACCAGTAGCAAGCAAATACAGAGGGAGAGGAAGAGGCCGGGAAGACCAACTCTTCAGGCCCATGCTACCAGTGATGGGATTTCCTCCATATGCCCCACTTCCTAATGTTTCAAACCCTCCCACCTCCCAGTAATGCCACAATTGGCCCATTGGGAACAAGCTTTTAATGCACGAGTTTTTGGTGAATATTCCAGATCCAAACCATCTATCATTCCCCTTCCTTCCTTCCTTCCTTCCTTCCTTCCTTCCTTCCTTCCTTCCTTCCTTCCTTCCTTCCTTCCTTCCTTCCTTCCCTCCCTCTCTCCCTCCCTCCCTCCTCTCTTTCTTTCTTTTCTTTCTTTCTTTTTTTCTTTTTTTTTTTTTTTCTTTATTTCTTTCTTTCTTTCTCTTTCTTCCTTCCTTTCCTTCTTTTTTCTTTTTCTTTCATCTATCATCTTTCTATCTTATCTATCACTCATCTAAGTGGTTTCACTGTGACTTTCCACACATCCATGTATCATGTATTGACTCTGGCCACCTTCCTTCTATTTTCTCTCCACCTCCTCTCTCTCTGCCATCCCCTGACCCAATCTTAGTCCCTCTTTTACCTTCAGGTCATCTTTTTATTGTTTTTTCATATGAGAGAAAGCATGCAGTACTTGTCTTACTTGTCTTTCTGTGCATGACTCATTTTGCCTAGCATGATGACCTCTACTTGCACACATTTTTCTTCAAATGTCAGGATTTCATTCTTCTTTATGGCTACAACATGCTCCATTACATAGGTATATGTTTATTTTGAGAAATACCTGTTTATGTAATTTGCCCATTTTTTATTGGATTAATTATTTCGTTACGGTTGTTAAGATTTTGAGTCTTTCATAGGCCCTGTATATGAATCCTCTGTCATGTATATAGTTGTCAAAATTTTCTACCCTTCTAAATGTTCTCTCTTTATTTTTTTGATTCATTATTTGTGCTTAAATGCTTTTTAATTTCACATAGTCCCATTGGTCAATTTTTGCTTTTGTTTCCAGAGCTATTAGAATTCTGTCCAGGAAATCATTACCTGTGCCAATATTATGTAGTGCATCCTCTCTGTTTTCTTCTAATAGTTTCAAATGTTTCAAAAATAGGGGTCCAGTTTGTGGCTGTCCAGTTTTCCCAGCACCACTGTTGAAGAGGCTGCCCTTTTCCCAGTGTATGATTTTAGCACATTTGTTGTTCTTCTTCAATTACTTTCTTCAGTGTTTTGCACTTTTCATTGAAAGTTCTTTTGCATCTGTAATAAGGATTATTCACAGATATTGTAAGACTTTGTGGCTGTTGTGAAAAGGTTGCTTTAATTTCTCAGTGATTTCATTATTGGTGTAAGGAAAAGTTACTGGTGTTTGTGAGGTGGTGTTGTAAGCTGGTACTTTGCTGAATTTCTCAGTTCAGAGAAATGGCTGAGACTTTAGGATTTTCTACTTAGTGAACAATGTTAGTTTTACTCCCCCCTTTCTTATTTGCCTTTTATTTATGTCTTTTTTTGAATCACCCTTACTGAAATTTGTTTTGCTCTATCAAGTAGGAACAGTGACCTTGGACACCGTGTCTTATTTTTGATCTTAGAAGAAATGTTTTCAGTTATTCCCATTTATGCTGGTTATGGGTTTCTCATGCACAGTTCTTATTATGTTCAGGTGTGAACTTTCTATACCAGTTCATTCAGGGCTTTTATCAAAAAGGAAGGTTGAGTTGGGTGCGGTGGCACACGCCTGTTATCCCAGCACTTGGGAGATTGAAGCAGGTGGATTGTGAGTTCAAAGCCAGCCTCAGCAACTTAGCGAGGCCCCAAGCAACTCAGTGAGACCCTGTCTCTAAATAAAATACAAAATAGGGCTGGGTATGTGGTTCAGTGGTAGAGTGCCCTTGGGTTCAATCCCCAGTACCAAAAAATAAAAAAGAAAAAAAAAAAAGGCTGAATTCTATCAAAGACTTTCCTGAATCTGTTGAGATGACCACATATTTTTTTCTGTGATTCTATTTATGTGCTGTATTATATCTTTAGATTTGTGTAGGTTGAAACATCCCTGGAATGAAGCTAACCTGGTTTTGGTGTATGATGAATGGCACAAATATGACAATGGTACAAGACAGAACCAGGAAACCTGACTCCTTTCTCAGAATTCCATCTCAGATGATCTAGCCTGTGCCCTCTAGACTGTTCCTGTCCATATACCTGGTCACAGTGCTTGGGAACCTGCAGACACCTTAAAATCTGCCCTAAAGGACCCCTTGTATATCTTTCTCTGGTCACTGTCCCTGCCTGACATTTGATTCATCTCCACTGTGGTCCTAAAGATGATCGTGGACATCCAGACTCCAAGTAGAGTCATTGCCTAAGTGGGCCTCCTGACACCGGTGTCTCTTTTTCTTATTTTGTATGCATACATCTGACGGTGATGACCTGTGAACATCTGACACCCTTGTCATCACCCAGTTATCATGAACTCTCACCTCATTGATTTCTTAACTTTTGTGTCTTTTGGGTTAGTGTTTCATAATTCTAGGTGAATAATTTGATTATCTTGAAACTTAACTACATCAAGGATGTGAATATTTCTATTATTTTTATGTCAATTCTTAGAAATTCTTAATTGTATCTCGCCTGATCTTCAATAATAACACTTTTGTCTACTTTGTTGTTGCCAATTGTTTTTTATTTCCCATTATGGAGATTCATTTATCTTAGACTAAAGTTACTTAATCCATTATGAGAATCATGTCACCCGGTGAAAATTATAAAAATTTGTCCTTCTGTGTACTTTACCAATCACCTTTTTATTGACTTATGGATTGAAACTTGTCATGTACCTTAATTCAGCTGTACCTTATTTTTCCAAAAATGGTGCTTTGCCTTTAGTGATGTCCACTGTGGTCAGCCCTGTGCTGAAGCCTTCCATCTCCAACCTGTGAAAGGAGAACATGGAAAGTACCCTCCATGGGGTCCACAGCAGCTCAGTCTAATATTAGGACCTGTGGCATCCATTTCAAATACAGGTCTATAAATTCCTTCCCTTTAGTCACACTTGTTAGTAATTCAGCAACTTGCGTTCATGGTCACTTTTCACAGTAGAATGGTGGTTGGAAGGGTTGTAAGTGAAGTGAATTGGTAATTTTTTTAATGGCATGAAATGTTAGTTTAGGAAGATGAAATATTCTGGAGATGCATGGTGCTGACAGTTTCAAAACAATGTGATGGTAATTATTTTCACTGAAGTTTGTAGTTAATGTGCTTAAAACATTCATTTTTTGCTATGTATCTATTACCTTAATAAAATGAAAATAATTGGTAGATGGAATTTTTTCCTTACAAAAGACAGAAATTTTAAAAAGTGAATAGTACACACAGCTTCATACTGAGTAGAGGAAACTGAAAAAATGTGGACATTCATTTTCTTTTTGCCTTTTTCCTGTATTAGTGTTAGGAAGTCCTTAGAGATTTGGGAAACATGGACCAATATGGATAATTATGAACTCTGTGCATTGTGCCTTCAAGGTTGAATAAAAGTCAAAATTTATCTGTCCCTCCAGTTCTTCAGGTTGATGGTTCTAGCATAGTGCACTCCACACCTCTTTGTGTATCTGGGAGCTGCAACAGGAAAGTCCTATCTGACACCATCTTCTTATCAGTCCTGAAGATGGACCCAAGTGTACACTGGGCACCTGACATATGAGGGCCTTTGGATTTGCACTTCTTGGTGATGATTCAGCAGAGAAGCAGCACAACCCAGTAAGTACATGGGAGCCTGTGCTGTGGGAAGGACTCTTGGACATACTTTTTAATCATCATAAGCACAAACATGAAAGTTGGGTGGCCAGATAGGACGGAACCAACATGCAAATTTCAACTGTGAGAACTGTGAAGTTTATGTTCCTCGTTGTGTTAGGGGAACCAGAAATCTTATTAAGAATTTGCTTTCCACCCAATCTAGTCTACTTCCCATTGGTATCTCACATACAACAGCAGAAAATGGGTCCCCTAAACTACATCTCAAGTACATTTAAGGGTTATTAAGGTAATGAAGAGTATGAAGAACAAGGTGACACTAACCATAATATCCTCACCCCTTATTGTGGACTTCCGAAATACTCAGTGCAGCTTGCTTCATTTCATGTATTTTATCATGCTGTACTTATTTAAGGCCTAAAGTGTTATTATTTTAGAGAAAATGAAAGAGCAAATTTTTTTTGTGACTTCTACTAGGCTTTTGGGTAGAAGAGTGAAGTCCTGTTTGAACTGGGCTCTCCAGTCATGGACCCAGGACTGAAGCCAGGAGAGTTCTGGAAAGTTGTTCCCTTCCCAACCCAAGCTATCATTCCTCTTCCTTGTCATTCCAGGTGGAGACCCTTTGCTCACTGTGCTCTTTGGTAGAAGACATGGGACAATAGTGATTGGCACCTGAAAATTCAGTACAGGAAGGATGGTTAAAAGTCATAAGCCAACATTACAGAAACTGTAGGCTCACAAAAATTCAGCATATAATGATAAGAATGAGTCATTGCTCTCCCTGCTCCACTCCAGGATAGCCTCATGCACTTACAGTCAGCCCACTAAATCTGAAAAGGAGACATAATGCCAGGCCTCGATTTCATTTCTAATCACAAACCATAATAGACCTAAAATCATTCCTCATGTGTACCAGTAGTTAAGAGCTCGGGTCCTCTGCTTTAAAATTTTCATTTGCCTTACACCCCATAAAATTTTTTCAGAGTTTGAATCCAGAGTCTGAGAGTTTAATTTAGGATCTTGTCAGTCCTACTTATTATTTCTGTGACACAGAGCAAGTTCTCAGTGTCTATGAGAATCAGCATTACAATTTGACTTGGTTTCTAGATAATATAGCTGCAGTAAAGATTAAACATTAAATGGATGTCCCATATAATGAATATGCAATGATTTTGTTTAAAATTACAATATAAAATATAGCTGTAATTATTATTTTATTATTATTATTATTATTATTATTATTATTATTATTATTGATAATGTTTATCTTCCCATCATTCAAAAAATTATCTTGTAGCCTGAAGTTACCCTTTTCCTATCTGTAGATGGGCCAGTTGATTTTTGCCCCTATAGATGTCTATGCTGTGTATTTGGAGGAGAATTTCTCACTCTTTCATTTCTGATTCTCTACAACTGGGCTTTTTTTGGCACAGAGGAGGCACCGTAAGATCTGATCACATTGCATCAACCTTTCCTTGGTTAGAGTAAATTGGACACTTTGTTCCAAAACCTTTGGTGCTGTCCTATGATGTGAGATGGGTTTTATTCTATTTCCATTATACTCTGTAAGCACAGAGAGGTGAGCGGTATACACACATTCTGCATGGAGTTGGAGGAAAATGTTATCTGACTAAAACAATGATTTCTGGAGCTCCATCTCAGGGCAGCTTCTCCTTTACTGGGGTGAAATGGAAATATCATTTGTTAAACAAAGTGAAATTCTTTGGTGAGTTTTATTGGAAGGATTATTCCTGAACAGAACACATTGATATATTAGTGATATATCTTAAAAATCAGAGGAATACTGTTAATAATTTATTTTGTTGGGGAAACAAATATAGGTGATAAATATTAAAAATGAAATGCCACAATTGTTGAATGCCAGGCAATGACCCTCCACACACATATCTGGAGGTCCTCACTTGTGTAATGTGGAGAGAGACACACCTATTCTTGAAGGATTGACATAATAATAAAATAAGAACTTCAATCTTGTCCCTCTCCCCAGTTATGCTTTGCATTAAGTAAAGCATTTGAAGTCAAATACATCCTTCACAGAGACACTTAAAGCACATGTGGATGTAAACTAATACATTCCATGGGCAATGGCATTTGTGCTGTATATTGCTTAATGAGATTTAGGTGTTTTTAGGTAAGTTTTTAAGAAAAATTGTGTATAGACACATAAACAGATACTGACTTGGAAACAATGGCAGTGTATCTACTGCACAAATTCCTGGCAGATGTTGCCTTTGGAGGACAGGCGTGCAGGAGAATGAAATCATATAAAGACACCGAGAACTCACATTTCACTGATATTAATTAAAATCTCTATGAAATGATAGCTATGAAACAAACATGATTAAATCTTCATATTTAATATAGATATTCTGTGTTATCTTGTAATAATAGGTGACATTTATTGGCCATTTTCTAAGTTCCAAGAAATAATATAATGCAGTGGTTCTCCACCCCTGGCATTAAAGAGGGTCACCATGAACTCCACACGCAGATATTTGCATTAATTTGACTATGGTCTGAGACCCGGGCATCTAGATATTTTAAAATATCCAGAACTAAATATCCAAAATAAGACTTATAAGCACAAGTCTCTACAATTTCAAAGACTATTTGAAAAATGTTCTTACAACAGTCCTTTCAGGTAGGCATTTATTTTCCTCATTTTAAAGAGGAGAAAAAAAATCCCTTTATTTTGATGTTGTTATTGTTTTTTTCATTTTTTAAAAATGAAATTGTAGAGTGAAGGGACAAAACAGCACACCTGAATTGTTTTCAGGCAGCTGAATTAGAGGAATTTCCCTGTGTGGAAAACTTATGTGAAAATCAACTAGGCATATCAAGGTTGATATAGAAGTATGGACTTTCAGATTTTCTTTGTATTCAAAGTTCTCAACTCTATATAGAAAGGTTTATGATCAGAGAGACAATGAAATAATCTTAGCAGGTCACTATACATTAAAGAATTAAAAATTTAAAAACCTGTCTTCTGCACCAGATGTACTACTAAGCTCCTGTGGCATTGATAAAATTTACCCTACATAAGATTTTAAAAAATCAAAAGTGTTTTGTCACATTTCATTATTTACTTTTTCATTTTTACAGTTCTGAGTGTCAACACCAGTATGTGTCTTACATGGGCTAGATAAGCACATTGCTGATGAACTACATCCCAGCCCCTTTTCATTATTTTGAGAAAGGGTCTCTCTAAGATGCTTAGGGTCTCATTCATTTTCTGAGGCTGGCCTCGAACATGCAATCCTCCTTCCTCAGCCTCCTGAGTCACTGGGATTATAGGTGTCTGCCATCCTGCCTGGCACTTATTCCATTTTTAAGGACAAACAAAATTTGATTAAGCACTTACATCTGTGAAGGTTGGAAATCAGAAAAACACAAATGAAGGAAACCCTGTTCTCTGGATGGCATATAAAGTTTCCCTCAGAGACTCATGTATTGAAGTCTTGGTACACAGTGCCTCAAAGTTCAGAGGTTGAGCTTTTGGGAGGTGATGGGGTCATGGGGGCTCTGTCCTTATCAGTGGAGTAATTGGTTGAAAGTTTAATGAACTATTGGGAGGTTGTGGAAACCTCAGACAGGGCACATGTGGAGGAAGTAGGTCAGAAAGTAGGTCACAGGTGGTGGTCCTTGGGGACTTTCTCTTTTCCCTGGTCCCTTTCTCTATTTCTCTGCTTCTTGATGTTCTCCTGAGCTGGCAGCTTTCCCACTCCATGCCCTTCCACCATGAGGCTCTGCTTCACCTCAGGCTCTAGGCAATGGAGTCAGGCAATGTGGAGTGGAACCTCTGGAACAATGAACCAAAAGTACACACACACTTTAAGTGCTTTAAGTTGTTTTTGTCAGGTGTTGGGATCACAGTGATGAAAACTGACTAACAGGAAATTGGTAGTGAGAAGTGAGGTCATAACTGTGATGCACCAGATCATATGGTTCAGAAGCCTTTAGAACAGGTTTGCAGGAGGCATTTAGAAAATGTAGGACATTCAGGCTAGAGAAACCTTAGCGCATTATAAGCAGAGTCAAATGGACAATTCTGTTGTAAGTTAAAAAGAACGGAATGCTGATTGGAATGCTGACAGCATGGACTGCTCCTGGCATCTCAGACGGGAATGAGGGCTGTACTGGAAATTGAACTAGAGCCCATTCATGGTGCACTCCACCAAAGAACTCATCCACATCTTGTCCATGTCCTGAACTTTTGTGTGAGGCTTATTTTAAAGGTGATTGACCAATTTAATCTGGTTAAGAAAATGTCAGAGAAGCAACCCATTCAGGTGGTGCCAAGGGTAAGGCTGGCTGCATTTAGCCAGGGTGACTGTAATAATCATAAGCAAAAAGAAGAGCAGAACAATTTTTGAAAAGCAGTTTGGCAGCTGCTTGGGAGCCTGAAGCAGGAGGACTGTAGGTTCCAGGCCAGCCTTAGGAACTTAACAAGACTAAGCAAGTGAGACCTTATCTCAAAGTAAAAATAAATAAATAAATAAATAAATAAATAAATAAATAAATAAATAAAAGGGATTGGGGAGTAGCCTAGTGGTTCAATACCCCAGAACTCAATATCCAGTATAAATAAATTAATAAACAGCAGTTTGACCAGAATAATGCCTGTAAATTTGGGGCCAAGAAGCTATGATTCCTGAGATTGAAGCCACTAGAATGGAACAAAGTACTGAGTACATAGGAAAGATACCTCAAAGGCATCTCAGAAATCAGAAAGACCCACCCATTGCAGGCTCACATGGGGAAGAGTGAAAGACTTGTTTGAAGGACTTTGCTTTTAGAAGAAAGTATAGGGATGCCCTGGCCACAGTGTTGCCCAGGAAGTCATTTTCCCAGGATTCATTCCCCCATACTCAGACACCAGGGAATTCAGAGGTGACTACAACTGAAGTCTAAGGTGGCTGGCTACTGCTGCAAATGGTGACAGAACTTGGCATCGTCCTGTGGTGCCAGTTTCTCAGACATGAAGAATGCAAGAGTTAAAGGGTCATAGAGTCCTCCAACAAGATTTTAAAGAAAGCCCTAAAGCATGTCCCAGGGCCAGATTCACTTAGAGCTTCCCCAGGTAGGGTGATGGGTAAAGCTATGAAAGTGAAGCTGAAGCTTCAGTGGAGACCCAAAAAAGTTATAGGTGCCAAGAACAAGGAATATCAACCCAGGAAAGCTGCACGCAGCAAGCAGTTCTGTCCCAGGATAGAGGTCATGCAGGCAGCACCTTGCAAGGTAGTAGGGGCAGGGATGCCCAGCCCTTTGAATCCCACACCTCATCACCTTGTGCCCTGGATGCTGGACATGTGGCTATAGGACCTAACATTTGCTCACCTGATTTTCGTTCTAATGTAGTTCCCCATCCATTCTCTCTGTCTCTACTTCTCCTTTTCAGAATCAGAATATTTACTTTGTGACATTGTGTATTGGCTGTATGTCATTTGAATTTTGATGTTTACATGCATTCAGATAAGTGTTTGGGAACCTAGAATGTCCTCTGAAAGTTCATAAGTTGAAAACTTGGTCCCTAATGAATCAATGTCCACAGATATTTTTGGAATTAGATCATGAGGACACTAACCTCATCAGTGGGTTAATTCATCTGATTCATAAATAATTTGAATAACTACAAGAAGTAGGTTGAAACTGTAAGCAGGTGGGCCATGTTTGGAGAAAGTAGCTCACCGGTAGTGTGAGCTACTTGGGTACTACAACTTGTCCCTACACCCCTACAACTCTGCTTTGTGACTGTCACAGCTTTGCAGCAGCTCATTGAAGTATCAGATAATTCTTCAAATATCTTCTTTAACTTCATTGTTCTGCAATGGCATACAGGTTGCCATTATGCTGGTTTTATATCACTGTTTTTCTGCTTTAACCTCACTCTTCTATAGTTATATGTGATGCTGAGCAGGGATTCTTAAAATGATGACTCTATTTTCCACATGGTTTTGTTTTTACACACATACATGCATGGCCACTGAATTTTACCACCATGATAATGTGGTATATTTCACTACTCCCTTCCTACCCTTATGCTTTTACTGTTTTTTGAGGATTCATTCATGTCTATTGCCACACTATTCCCTTTTTGCCTTGTTCATAACTAACTTGAACCAATTGCCTGTATTCAGTTGTCTCCACTAAAATAAGGAAATTTATTTCTATTTTCTTGATTAAAACTTGAGTGATAAATTATAGCATGTGGAAAAACATATGAGGTGAGTTTTCTGCAATTAAACTGTTTCAAACTATGCTTAAAAAATAAAGTTGGTTTTAAATATATGTCTGTGTTCTTGGTGTCCAAGTGCCTTTCCCTGGTGATAGCACATTTCAGATCTGCCCACAAGATTGGCCACACTCTCTGGCTTCCCATCTTGTCTAGCCTTCTCTCCCTTTCACATGCATAATAACACTTGCCATCAGAGTCAGTGCCACACTTGGGTCTTTAGCATCCCAAACTCTGAGCAAAATAAACCTCTTCTCCTTGTAAGTTACTAAGACTCAGGTATTTTGTTATAGTAACAGAAAACAGAGCAATCCAAAACAGCAATTTGCTTTATGTGGCCACCAGATTCAAATGCTCATTTCAACTCAAAATAGAAAACCCTTACAGACACACATACCAGAATAACGTTTGACCAAAGATGTGGTTACCAATGGCCCATCTAGTTTACACTTAAAATAAGCGTTCACACTAAATCACAAAAAATGCTGAAGATATTTTTTGAAGGCATATATCTACTCTTCTTATTTCCCTTTAGACTGGTTGGCTTTCTAGAGTGTGCTCCCCAAACTACTGAAAGAAGAAATGTGTGGCTTGTGTTTATTATTAGGAAGGTTCAGATTAAGAGTTGTAGAATAAAATGCATATTTGATCATTTCTATAAAAAAAAGACATAAAATAATGAGGACATAATTTTCTTAATAAGGACATACCATAAGGAATGCAGGAGTTTGGGGTTTTGTTTCTTTCTTAAGGATACTCACCAGAGAAGAGGGAATTGAGATTAGAACAAAGTACATTGAACATTGCACTTGTACAATCATAGCTACATTCACTTTTCATTTGTTATGTCCTGTGAATGTTTCTATGGCCAGGACCCTGGTATCCATTCCTGCCACACACTATGAAATGACTTGAAGTCTGAAAAAATATTTCCCTATGGCTCAATCATTATCATGTCTCAAGTAATAAATTCTTCAATTGCTACACACCAATTTTTAAATTTTTTTTGTAGTTGTAGATGGAAAAAATGCCTTTCTTTGATTTGTTTATTTTATGTGGTGTTATGGATCAAACTCAGTGCCTCACAGGTTCTAGGCAAGTGCTCTGTCATTGAGCTACAGCCCCAGCCCCTTTGCACCTCTTCATGGGAAAAAAAGGGAGCATTTGTCTAAATGCTGGAGTGTTGACTCTGTGTATTCTTCTAACAGTTGAAACATTGCTGGACTAATTCCCAATTCTCTGATCCACTCCAAGTTGACTTTTGGGCAGGGAAAAGATAAGATATGGATATTCAATTTTCTCAACACCATTTGTTAAAAGGATATTATTTCCAACATATCGTTTTGCATTATTGTCAAATCTCAGAAGAGTGTATCTGTGTGGGTTTCTCTCCTTGTCTTCTATTTTGTTCCATTGGGCTCCATGTTGTTTTGGTGCCAAAAACATGATGTGTTGTTATTGAAGTTCTGTAGCCTATTTGAGATCAGATTGGGCATGATGATGCCTCCAGCATTACTCTCTTTGGTCAGTATTGCTCTGGCTATTCTGTGTCTTTTTTTCTTGCAAGTGAATTTTAGGGCTGTTTTTTCCTAGTTCTGTAAAAGATATCATTGGGTTTTGATGTGGACTCCCTTGAATCTCTACATTTTGGCACAAACACTGACCTCCCTCACAAGACCCCTTAGACTCAAGAAGAAAAACCAAGAATCCACAAGTGGGATGACATCAATGATTTAAAAAAAAACTCTGCACAGCAAAGGAAAAAAGAGTGTGAAGAGAGCCTATGTACTGGGAGAAAATATTTTCCAATTACTCTTCCAACAGAAGATAAATATTCAGAATATATGAAGAATTTAAATAACACCAGACAATTCAAATAAATCAAGCACTAAATGTGCAAAAGAACTAAACAGGCATTTCTCAAAAGAAAAAATACCAATGGCCAAAAAATATATGAAAAAAGTTCCATATCCTTATTAATGAGGAATTGCAAATCAAAACTGCACTGAGATTTCAACTCACTGTAGTTAGTAATGCAGACATTATTACAAACAATAATAAATACTGCTGAAGACATAGAGGAAATGTTATACTCATGTAATATTGGTGGGAATGCAAACTAGCACAACCACTTTATAAAGTGGTAGGAAGATTCCTCAAAAGAATAGGAATAGAACCGTTATATGACCCAGCTCTCCCATTCCTTGGTATTTGTCCAAAAGAAATAAAATCAGCATAGTATAATGATACATGAAAATCAATATTTATAGCTAAATAGCTAAATTATGGAACTAGCCTGGCTATTCATCAACAGACAAATAGATTTAAAAAACTGTAGCATACATAAACAACAGAGTTTCACTCAGACATAAAGAATTAAATTATGCCATTTGCTGGTAAAATATATGAAACAGAAGAACATCATTCTAAATGAAATGAGCCAGACTCAGAAC
>JAJEJO010053894.1:0-30420 GCA_020662805.1 Glaucomys volans
TGGGCAAAATGCAGACAACTTCTTAGCCAGAACATAACACAAATGGCCTCGAGTCCAGTTACCAATAGTGTTCTCCTTTTCCTCTAACTTTTTTGATCCATGCTTCACTGTCTACTTTTCTATTGCTATGCAGTCTTCTGAGTTCCTACCAGAATCATCCAGTAAGCTCTGCTTACTGTGATCTAAAGCATTTCCAGCAATCACTACAGAACATCTCAAAATTCCTCCAACCAATTCCAAAAAGCTCAAAAACTTTTGAACCACATGGTCAGGTTAGTCACAGCAACCACCCCCACTTCTTGGTATCAATTTCTGGTTTAGTTAGCTCTAACACTGTTGTGACTAAAGGACTCAACCAGCACAATTATAGGGAAGGAAAAGCTTATTTATGGGCTCATGGTTACAGAGGTCTCAGCCCATAGAAAGCTGGCTCCATTCCTCAGGGTTCAAGGTGAGGCAGGACATCATGGCGGAAGAGTATGGCAGGGGATGCAGTTCACATGTGATTAAAAAGCAGAGAGAGCTTCCGCACCATCGGGTGCAGTGTCTCTTGCAGAGAGCACCTGCCTGCCCCCGACTGAGACCCCGTGTGGAGCTCCAGCTCTGGGCACAGGTGTGATGGTGAGTCCCCAGCATGGAGCTCAGTCCTTCCATACCATTGGGTGCAGTGTTGCCAACAGAGAGCACTCACTGCCCCCACCTGAGTCCCCAGGGAGTAGCACAGCCCTGCCCCCTCGGAGATCCAGCTCCGGGCACTGGCATGCTGGTGAGTCCCCTGTGCAGAGCTCAGGTCTTCCATGCCATTGGGTGCAGCATCTCCAGCAGAGAGCACTGGCATGTGACCACCTGAGTCTCCAGCAAGGAGCACAGCCCTGCCCCCTCAGAGCTTTGGCTCAGGGCACAGGTATACTGGTGAGTCCCCGCCTGACTGAGCCATCAAGCCCAGTGTCTCCAGCACTGAGCACAGGTCTGTGCCCCCCCATCCCAGTCTAGTGCCCAGGCCCACACCCTGTCCAGGAGGCTAGCGCCCATGCTGCGACTGACCATCTCTCAACACCAGGTTGCCTTTGTCCAGAAGCATCCATTATTCCCAACCTGGAGGTAGTGGGACAGCACCCTTCTTGGGTCACTGCTTGATCAAGCACCTCTAAGGCATCAGGTCATTGAAAAATAAGAGGTTTGAACTCTACAGTATAATTTTATTGCAGAACATTTTTAAATTAGTTTTATTATTATGATTATTCCTAATATACCCATTATATTCCTACCTTTTTCTTTTATTAATATTATTATCACTCTATCTTCCTCTTACATATCTGTTTTCTTGGAGAATCTCTTTTTTCTCATGCTAACAACCTATTTCTTTTAATTCCATTTCCACGATTCCTATGACATTGTATATCTATAGACTCATTTCTTATCCCATTAATGTTATGTCCTATAGCCCTCCTCATCCTCCATGTCCAACATTAGAAATTGCAGTCCTTATTGCAAACTTATTAGTTATGCTGTAAATAAATTGAAATCATCTCTGTTTATTAAGACAACAGAGTTAATATCTTAACAGGGACTATTTAGATTAAGAACGCATGTTCTTTATATGGTGTGCTGCTAATATTGATCTCTCACTTCACAGGGAGGTATTGGAAATTGGCAGGAACCCTATAAGTCATTAAGGGGAAACTGCAATACCTAGGATTTGCACAACTAGAGGGGAAGATACACTAGCAACATGAGAAAACATGGGAAGAAAATGTCCCAAACAAACCCAGGTAATATACAAAAAGAACCAGATGACAACATGGCAGAAGCATTGTCAGAAAGGGATTTCAGAATGTACATAATTAAAATGATCTGAGAAGCCAGTGATGAGTCAAGAGAACAAATTCAGGTAATGCAAAAAGACCAACTGCAGGAAGAAAAAGATCATTTCAATGAAGAGATAGAGATTCTGAAGAAAAAAAAAACAAACAGAAATCCTTGAAATTAAGGAAACAATAAGCCAAATTAAAAACTCAATAGAAAGCTTAACTAACAGCCTAGATCACATGGAATACGGAACCTCAGACAATGAAGACAAAATATTTAATCTTGAAAACAAACAACCAGACAGAGTAGATGAAAAGGAATCATGAACAGAAACTCTAAGAGTTATGGGACATCATGAAAAGACCCAATTTAAGAATTATTGAGATTGAGGAAGGCACTGAGAAATAACCAAAGGAATGAATAATCTCTTCAATGAAATAATATCAGACAATGTCCCAAATCTGATGAATGAAATGGAAAATCAAATTCAAGAGGCTTATAGGACACCAAAAGGACAAGATCACAACAGATCCACACCCAGGCATATAATAATGAAAATACCCAACTTACAAATAAAGATAGAATTTTAAAGACTGTGAGAGAAAAACATCACATTACATATAGGGGAAAACCAATACGGATATCAGCAGATTTCTCAGCCCAGACCCTAAAAGAAAGAAGGCCTGGAACATCATATTCCAAGCACTGAAAGAAAATGGATGCCAACCAAGAATCTTATACCCAGCAAAATTTACCTTCGGATTTGAAGATAAAATAAAATCCTTCCATGATAAACACAAGCTAAAAGAATTCACAAATAGAAATCCTGCCCTACAGAAACTAATCAGCAAAGTATTCCAAGAGGAAGAAATGAAAAACAAAAATGTAAGTCAGCAAAGTGAGGAATTATCCTAAAGGAACAGCCAATTAAAGAGAAACCAGTTTTTAGAGGGAATGCTTTCCATTTTTCTTGATATATAATGATGTTGACCTGGGGTTTAGTATATATAGCTTTGGCAATGTTGAGGTATGTTCCAACTATCCCTAGTTTGTCTAGTGTTTTGAGCATCAATGGACACTGAATTTTGTCAAAGGCTTTCTGCATGTATTGAGATAATTATGTGGTTCTTGTCTTAAAGTCTACTGATGTGATGAATAACATTTATTGATTATTGATTGTTGGTTTCCATATATGAAACCAACTTGCATCCCTGAGGTTAACACCACTTTATCATGGTGCCCTGTCATTTTAAAATGTTTCTGTATGTGATTTGCCAGAATTTTATTAAGAATTTTTGCATCGATAATCATGAGGGATATTGGCTGAAGTTGTCATTCCTTGATGTGTCTTTGTCTGGTTTTGGTGTTAGAGTGATTCTAGCTTCATGGAATGAGTTTGGAAGGGTTACTTCTTTTTCCACTTCTTTGAATAATTTGAATTAATTTTGCTTTGAAGATCTGCTATATCTTGGCTGAGAATCCATCTGGTCCTGGCTTTTTTTTTCTTGGTAGGCTTTAGATGATATCTTTAATTTCCTTGCTTACATAGATATGTTAAATTTTCTATGTTCTCCTGATTAATTTGAGTAGGTCATATGTCTCTAGAAATTTGCCAACGTCTTCAGGATTTTTTATCCAAGTATAAATTTTCAAAGGACTTTCAAAATATCTTTTGTATTTCAATTGTGTCTGTGGTGATACTTTTCTTACATCATGAGTTTTAGTTATTTGATTTTTTTCTCTATCATTGTTAGGTTGGATAATGGTTTATCCCTTTCATTTATTTTTTTCAAAGAACCAACTTTGTCTTTCATTGATTTTTTTTTGTTTTGTTTTTTGCTTTTGTTTGAATTTTATCAATTTCAACTCTGAGATTATTTCCTGTCTCCTAGTGCTTTTAGTGTTGATTTCTTCTTCCTTTTCTAGGGCTTTGAGAGTAAAATTAGGGTTTTTTGTATGACTTTCCCTTCTGTTAAACATTACTACCTCTTCTAACTGCATGACTGCAGTACTGAAGTGATCCTGAAATATGTATAATCACAAAAATCAGGAATTACATTCTATTTATGTACAATGTATCAAATTGTATAAATGCATTCTACTGTCATATAAAACTAATTAGAACAAATACAATTTAATACAAATACAAATTTTTTAAAAATGAACTCATGCAATGAAGTTCCTCTTAGAACTGGCTTCATAGTGTCCAGAGAATTTCATATGTTGTATCAATATT
Organism: Glaucomys volans; assembly: GCA_020662805.1. Lineage (NCBI taxonomy): Eukaryota > Metazoa > Chordata > Mammalia > Rodentia > Sciuridae > Glaucomys > Glaucomys volans. Next base: position 4,046 of record JAJEJO010053894.1, read on the forward strand.
CTCATTTGCCTCCAAGTATTATTTATTTTATTCCTGATTTCTTCTACAAATACACAATTGAATAATATTCATCCATAATGAATAAAAATATTATGCAAATTGCAGATATATGAATGGCATTGGAGAATATCATAGTAAGTGACATAAGCCAATCCTAACAACTCAAAAGTCGAAAGTTTTCCATGATGAGTGGAGAAGTGGATAAGTGGTGGGGGCATGGCAGGCAAGAGAAGAATGGAGGAACTTTAGATTATGTAGAGGGAAATAAGGAAAAGGAGAGTTCAGAGGTTGAAAGGTGGTGGAATGAGACAGACATCATTACCCTATGCACATGTATGATTACATGAATGGTGTGAATCTACATCCTGCACAACCAGAGAAACCAACAGTTGTACCCTATTTGTGTACAATGAATCAAAATGCAGTCTCTTAAAGAATTATTTGTCACTCAGTAATGTATTATTTAGTCTTCAGGTGTTAGAGTAGCTTCTATTTTTTATTTCATCATTTATTTTCAATTTCATTTTATTGTTATTTCATCAAGAGGGTGATACCAGAGTGGGGGACACACAGTGGTTTCTGATCCCTTTGAGCAGGACAAACTCAGACAGCACCTCACTTCTTACTATGGCGCCAGCACAGCAGCCTGGGCTCTGGGGTTGGTGGGGAGATGAGCTGAGACCCTCTCCAATGCACAGCTACTGTGGAGACCTCAGGCTGCTCCCCTAACTGGCTGAAGCCTGTGTTGACTGTGAAGCTTTCCAGTGGCCATGATGCTGACATAGCTTGGACCTTCCCTCACCATTGCTCTGCAAAGGGGAGTCCCCCCTCCTCTGCCTGGGAAGGCAGCATGGAAGGGGCAAGGGGGCTCTCTTCCTCTTTCTTCTTTACTGTTTTATTTTCAAGGTGATGGAACTACATATCAATTTTGCAATAATGTGTTTCCTTGTGCCCAAGCCAAACATGTATATAACATGATATGACTAAATTCCCTTCCTAACCCCTCATGCCTCTCTGTCTCTCCTTAGCCCTCCCAGGATCACTTCCCTCCCTTCTGTTTGCATCATACCCTGAGTTTCACCCCCTGTCTTCCACATACAGAAGAAAACAGTGCTTGTCTATCTGAGTCTGTTCCACTTTGCTTGATATGATGATCTCCATGACATTCCTCTTCTTGAGAATGGTGTAATTTCCTTCGTCTTTATGATTGAATAAAATTCCACTGTGCAAATACACCACATTTTCTTTATCCATTCATCTTTTGAGGGACAGTGGCCTGTGAAACAGAAGTACAGCTGAGTCCTCGTCCCTGGAGTGTGACAGGAGGTCAGGGTGACACCCTCCATTCTGGGAGCCACAATAAGAAGCAGGAGCAGCACTGGGTGCTCATGTCATGATCTGCTGTCACCCCTTCCCAGGTGACCTGCTGTCACAGGTCAAGGAGGCAGAGGCCTGTGGAGGCTGTGCTATTGATTTCAGGCTCCAGGGCTGGTAAATGGGAACATCTGCACCCATCATCTACCGCCTCCAGAGCTCTGGCCTTTTCCAGTCTGGCCCAGCCCTGTGGCTCCACAGCTGAGGGCTCTGGGCATTTGAGTGACTTGCCAATCACAGAATCAGATCAACTCTGCTGGCTCAGAGAGCACTTCCCCTCTGTGGGCGAGTCTTCCCCCTGTCCACAGGCACCTGGGGCCCACTGTGCTCCAATCTGCACTCTGGATGCTCTGGAAACACCTGGGGACACATAGTAAAGTTCATTTCCCACCAAGCTAGTGTTCCTTGGTGTCCCTTGAGGACCAGGCCATCCTGGGTGTCCCTTGAGGAGCAGGTCATCCTAAGCAGGGAGTGGGCAGGGCATGCTTTCCTTATTTCCTCTAATGGAACAGCACATGGAGAGAATTCTCTCAGGCTCAGGTTCCCTGGAGAAGATAGAGGCCCTGGTAGAGAAGCTGCCAAGAGTTTGGGCCTTTGTCCTGTGCCTACTGGTAAATCCCTCTGTCTCAGGGGTCAGCTCACACAGGCACTGCAGGGAGGAGCAGAGCTGGGTCCCTCACCCAGGGAGCATTCCCCATGTGGGTGACCTAGAGGTTCCCAGTTCAGAAAGCACAGGTGCTCCCTTTTCTTTCCTGAAAGAGGCCCTGCATGCTCTTCCTGGGTCATGAGTCTGAGATCCTCAGCACACTATGGATCTTCACACCTTTGCCCTTTACCCAGCCCTGTTGACCCCTGGGGAGCTGGAGGACCAGGCAGGCCCTCTTGCACACAGCTCATTAAAGCCAGCATGGGGAACAGAGCCCAGATCTGAATTCAGCCCAGGTTCCTTGCTGCCCTGGGAATAGACACTGTCTCCTCAGTGGAGATAGAGCAGAGCTGGTACTCAATAAAAATCCTTACCTGAACCCGTGGGCAGGGAGCTAGCATTTCTGCTCCTCATCTATCTCCCACAGATTCAGGAAGCCACTCACATTCATACCCTGAATCCCATTAGTGATTGAAAACCTCTCCTGAATGTGAGCCACAAACTCCTTCCATAGGATGATTCCCCAGCAAGACACACAGAGCTGCTCCATTGTTTGAACTAGGGCAAAGCACTTCTTCCCCTGGAAATGTTATAGTTGTTCTTACTGTTGTGATGGGTGGGTCAAGGGGCTCCCCACTGGCTGTGCATAGGAACCCCATGGGAAACTGAAAGCAACAACTTCCAGTCCCAGAGTCCACCTAGAAATTTTGCTTTAATACATCTGACCTGGGTCTGGGCCTCTGCAGTTTTTACTTATTCCAGAAGATTCAAACACAAAGCCAGGGTTGACAACCTGTGAGCTGGATGTCCTTAAGACACAGAGGGAATGTTGGTATTATTTCCTCTGGCAATGAAGGAGAGCATGTGAGCCCTATGGGGTATAGATGCTTCAGACCAGCCTGTGCTGAGCTCAGCTCTCTGGGGCCCATGGCAAGGTGCCTTCTACAGAACCTGCTTAGATCCAACATCAGCCCAGGACCTCCATCTGACATGTCTGTCTCTAAACAGGAACTGGAACCAGCCAGTTCTGGCTGTTCAGCACACAGCCCTCTCATGCCTTGAAGACCCAAAATGTCACTGAGTTGTCTGTCCTTCATCCCTTCAGAGAGCCCCACTTTCTGGAAATAGTTTCTCTGTAGGAGCCCCCTGCAATGCTGTTCATGGTGTGAGAAGACCTTGACCACCTTCCTTGCAGTGGGCGCTATTAAGAAAACAGGGGGAGGGCCAAAGTGCAACTCAGTGGCACATGAGTGCCCAGCAACCTGAGGCCCTGGGTTAGACTCTCAGTACCTGGTGAGGGGAGGGGCAGGAAAACAGGTGGAGCATCATCACAGGGGGTTTCTGCTCCTCCTCTCACTCGGGATTTCCTGTCAGTTGTAGGTTCAAGAGGGAGAATTTGCCTGGGGTTCTCACTGCATCTGTTGCTTTTTCTGGCTATGAAAGAAAGAATGTGTGGTTTCAGAAGGAGTGACCATAGCAGTCACAGGAGTCATTTATTATGTTCCTACTGCATGCCAGGCTGTGCCTTGCCTTCCCCCTCATCTTGCAGGGTGGTGTTTTTAATCACTCTCAATAGAAGGGGACCCTGAGGCTCAGCAGAAAAGGAGCAGGTATTACATTAATGGTCCTTTGTGGAGATCCAAGATGGCGGAATACAGCGAAGCCTTCTTCCTTGTTGCTCCATAACTCAGGATTCAAACAGAGGAAAATCTGCTTCTCCGTGAAGCAGTGTTTACTCCTCACTGATCCCCTGCTCATTACCACATCTTTCTACCTCAAGCACCCACAGTCTACCAGTGCAGCGACTACATTTGAGTGCAGATTTCTCACTGACTGCCGCCTATAACCTATCATCCATCACTCGCCTGTTTGCCTGTCTCTGGCCTGCCCATCACCTGCCTTTTGCCTACCCATCACCCAACAACCGAGGTTCATCTGTCAAACATCCACCAGTAGCCTGCAGAGCCTGCAGTCCATCAGTGGATTGCCAGCTGCCTGTTGTTGCCAGAAGTTCACCATTACAGTGTCTGCACATTTGTTTTGGAGGTGGGGTCTTGTCAGTGGGGCTGGCGGGACCCCCCTTCCGGACCCCCAGCTTCACTGACAGCACACCACCTCCAGAGGCCCAGCCTGGCCAACTGCACCTCATGCCCTGTGCTGCATCTCCCCATATGTAACACGTTTGGAAGCCAGTAAAACCATCTTGGACTATCTGCGAAGAGGAAACCATCTTTAGGTGGGGCAAATCCCATCCTGAGACACCAGCTGGAGACTGGAAGTTCATTGTCAGGTACCTCTCATGCCTCAGGGTACAAAATCCTGGGAGGTTTGAATAGTATATGACTGTTAGAGTGTAGTTTTTTTTTTTTTCTCATTTGTAAAAACTTTTAAATTTTTATTTGTTTACTTTTCTTGCTCTCAACTTTTCTTTTGTTTACCTGTTTCCTCAACGGCTTTTTCTTACTTTTCTTATGCTAACAACCATCTTCTTTTGACTGTAATTTCACTCTTCCTATGATCTAGAACTTCTTCAAACCCTTTTCTTACACTGTTAACAGTTACATCCTACAGCCCTCCCCATCCTCTTTGTCCTCCATTAGAAACTGCAGTCCTCATTGCAAATCTGTTTGTTATGCTGTAGATAATAATAGAACTCATCCTCTCTGTTTATTATGACAATATTGTAACAATATTGTAACAAAAAGACTACTGCAACAATAGTCTTCATAGGGGCTATTTGGTTTATACCTGCATATTGTCTGTACTGGGTGTTGCTAATATTGATCCCCTGCTTAAAGAAGAGTTTTCAGAAAACTACAGAGTCATTATAAGCCTATAGGGCAGAAAATGCAATACCCTAGATCTGTATTGCTTGAGGTGAAGATACACGAGCAATATGAAAAAACAAGGGAGGAAAGTGTTCCAAACAAACCAAGATTCCACAGTAATAGAACCAATGACAGCATGGTATAAGAAATGCCAGAAAAATGGTTCAGAATATACATGATTAAAAGGATCAGTGAAGCAAATGATGAGTTAAGAGAGCAAATGCAGACAATGATTGACCATTCCAATAAGCAGTTGAAAGAGCAACTACAGGAAACAAAAGATCACCTCAACAAAGAGATAAAGATTCTGAAAAAAAGAGACAAAAAGAAATCGTTGAAATGAAGGAAACAATAATCCAAATTAAAAACTCAATGGAAGCACCACTAACAGACTAGATCACTTGGAAGATGAAACCTCAGACAATGAAGACAAAATATTGAATCTTGAAAATAAAATTGCCCAAACAGAGAAGACAGTAATAAATCATGAACAGAACCTCCAAGAATTATGGGATATCATGAAGAGACCAAATTTAAGAATTATCAGGATTGAGGAAGGCACAGAGATATAAACCAAAGGAATAAATACACTATTCAATGAAATAATATCAGAAAATTTCCCAAACCTAAAGAATGAAATGAAAACTCAACTGCAGGAGGCTTACAGAACACCAAATGCACAAAATTACAGCAGATCCACACCAAGACACGTTATAATGAAAATGCATAATGTACAAAATACAGATAGGATTATAAAGGCTGTGAGAGAAAAGAAACAGATTACATATAGGAGAAAACGAATAGGGATATCAGCAGATTTCTCAGCCCAGACCCTAAAAGCTAGGAGGGCCTGGAACAATATATTTCAAGCTCTGAAAGAACATGGCTGCCAACCAAGAATCCTATATCCAGCAAAGCTAACCTTCAGAGTTGAAGATGAAATAAAATTCTTCCATGACAAACAAAAGTTAAAGGAATTTACACATAGAAGGCCTGCCCTTCAGAACATTCTCAGCAAGATATTATATGAGGCAGAAATGAACAACAATGTAAGTCATCAAAGGGGGGGAACTATTCTAAAAGAAAAGCCAATTAAAAGAGAAGACAAGTCAAGTTAAAAACCAAATCTAAGCCAAAATGACTGGGAATACAAATCATGCCTCAATAATAATCCTGAATGTTAACAGCCTAAACTCCTCAATCAAAAGACATAGACTGGCAGACTGGATTAAAAAGAGAAGCCCCAACAATATGTTGCCTTCAAGAGACTCATCTCATAGAAAAGGACATCCACAGACTAAAGGTGAAAGGGTGGGGATAAATCTACCATACACATGGACTCACTAAAAATGTGGGGGTTTCCATCCTTATATCAGATAAAGTGAACTTCAAGCTAAAGTTAGTGAGAAGTGATAAAGAAGGACATTTCATACTGCTTAAGGGAACCATAAATCTAGAAGATATAACAATCATAAATATTTATGCTCCAAACAATGGCCCATCCATGTACATCAAACAAGACCTTCTCAATTACAGGAATCGAATAGACCACAACACAATAATTCTGGGTGACTTTAACACACCACTGTCACCACTGGACAGATCTATCAAACAAAAACTAAACAAAGAAACCAAAAAACTCAATAACACAATGAAACACTTAGATGTAGCAGGCATATATAGAATATTTCATTGATCAATGAGCAAATAGAGTTTCTTCTCAGCAGCACATGGCTCCTTCTCTAAAATAGACCATATGTTGTGCCACAAAGCAGCCCTTAGTAAATGCAAAAAAGTAGAGATACTACCTTGTATTCTATTGGATCATAATGGAATGAAATTAGAAATCAATGACAAAATAAAAAACAGAAACCACTCCAACACCTGGAGACTAAATAATATGCTATTGAATGAAGCATGGATAACAGAAAACATCAGGGAGGAGATAAGTAAATTCTTAGAGGTAAATGAGAATGATGATACAACATATCAAAATCTCTGGGACACTATGAAAGCAGTACTAAGAGGAAAATTCATTGCATTGAGTGCATTCAAGAAAAGAATAAAAAGTCAACAACTCAACGACCTAACCTTACATCTCAAAGCCCTAGAAAAAGAAGAATGGAACAACACCAAAAGTATTAGAAGACAGGAAATAATTAAAATCAGAGCTGAAATCAATGCAATTGAAACAAAAGAAACAATTCAAAAAATGGACGAAACAAAAAGTTGGTTCTTTGAAGAAGTAAACACAATAGATAAAACCTTAGCCACACTAAAAAGAGGAGAGAGAAACTCAAATTACTGAAATTCATGATGTAAAAGGAAAAACCACAAGAGAAACCACTGAAATACAAAACATAAGTAGAAGCTACTTTGAAAACCTATACTACAATAAAATGGAAAATATTGAAGACATCGACAAATTTCTAGAGACATATGATCCCACAAACTGAACCAGGAGGGCATACACAATTGAAATAGATACATTTCAAGCAATGAAATAAAAGAAGCCATCAAAAGCCTACCAACCAAGAAAGGCCCAGGACCAGATGGATTCTCAGCTGAGTTCTACAAGACCTTCAAAGAAGAACTTATACCGAACTCCTGAAAGTATTTCATGAAATAGAAAAGGAGGGAACCCTTCCAAATCCATTCTATGAAGCTAGCATCACTCTGATACCAAAACCAGACAAAGATACATCTAGAAAAGAAAATTTTAGGCCACTATCACTGATGAACATAGATGCTGAAATCCTTAACAAAATTTTGGCAAATTGCTTACAAAAACATATTAAGAAGATAGTGCACCCCGATCAAGTGGGGTTTATCCCAGGGCTGCAAGGTTCGTTCAACATCAAGAAATCAATAAATGTAATTCATCACACCAATAGAAATAAGGTTAAGAATCATATGATTATTTTGATAGATGCTGAGGAAGCATTTGACAAAATACAACACCCCTTCATGCTCAAAACACTAGAAAAAATAGGGATGGTAGGAACATACCTCAACATCGTAAAGGCTATTTATGCTAAGCCCACTGCCAACGTAATTCTTAATGGAGAAACACTGAAGGGATTCCCTTTAAAAACTGGAACAAGATATGGATGCCCACTGTCACCACTTCTACTCAATATTGTCCTGGAAATGCTAGCCAGAGCAATTAGACAGACCACAGAAATTAAAGATATACGAATAGGAAAAGAAAAACTCAAGTTGTCACTATTTGCTGATGACATGGTCCTGTATCTAGAGGATCCAAAAATTCCACCAGGAAAACTTTTAGACCTAATTAATGAATTTAGCAAAATAGCAGGATATAAAATAAACACACATAAATCAAATGCATTTATCTACACAAGCGATGAATCATCTGAAAGTGAAATGAGAAAAACAGCTCTGTTCACAATAGCCTCAAATAAAATAAAATACTTGGGAATCAACTTAACAAAAAAGAGGTGTAAAACCTCTAAAACAGAAACTACAGAACATTAAAGAAAGAAATTGAGGAAGACCTTAGAAGATGCAAAGATCTTCCATGTTCTAGGATAGGCAGAATTAATATCATCAAAATGGCCTTACTTCCAAAGGTGCTATACAAGTTTAACGCAATACCAATAAAAATTCCAAAGAAATTCCTCATAGAAATAGAAAAAGCAAACATGAAATTCATCTGGAAGAACAAATGACCCAGAATAGGCAGAACAATCCTGGGCAGGAAGAATGATGCAGGAGGTATCACAATACCAGACCTTAAACTCTACTCTAGAGCAATAGTTACAAAAACAACAAGGTATTGGCACCAAAATAGACAGGTTGACCAATGGCACAGAATAGAAGGAACAGAGACAAACCCACGTAAATACAGGTATCTCATACTAGACAAAGGTGCCAAAAACATACAGTGGAGAAAAGATAGCCTCTTCAACAAATGGTGCTGGCAAAACTGGAAATCCACATGCAATAAAATGAAATTAAATCCCTATTTCTCACCCTGTATAAAACTCAACTCAAAATGGATCAAGGATCTAGGAATTAAACCTGAGACAATTTGCCAAATAGAAGAAATAGTAGGCCTGAATCTTCTTCATGTTGGCTTAGGGCCAGATTTCTCAACATGACCACAAGAGCGCAAGAAATAAAAGGAAGAATCAATAAATGGGACAGATTCAAACTAAAAAGCTTTTTCTCAACGAAAGAAACAATCAAGAATGTGAAAAGAGAGCTTACAGAGTGGGAAAAATCTTTTCCACACACACTTCAGACAGAGCACTCATCTCCAAAATTTATAAAGAACTTACAAAACTTTATACCCAAAATGCAAAGAACCCAATCAGTAAATGGGCTAAGGAACTGTGCAGACTCTTCACAGAAGGTAATATACAGGTGATCAACAAATATATGAAAAAGTGCTCATTATCTCTAGTAATTAGAAAAATGCAAATTAAAACCACCTTAAGATTTCATCTAACTCCAATTAGAATGGCTATTATCAGGAATACAAGCAATAATAAGTGTTGGCATGGATGTGGGGAAAAGGTACACTTGTACATTGCTGGTAGAGTTGCACATTGGTGCAGCCACTCTGGAAAGCAGTATGGAGATTCCTCAGAAAACTTGGAATGGACCCACCATTTGACCAGCTATCCCACTTCTTGGTTTATACCCAAAGGTCTTAAAATCAGCAAAGTATAGGGATGCAGCCACATCTATGTTCATAGCTGGTCAATTCACAATAGCTAGATTGTGGAACCAACCTAGATGCCCTTCAGTTGAAGAATGGATAAAGAAACTGTGGTACATATACACAATGGAATATTACTCAGCCATAAAAGAGAATAAAACTATGACATTTGCTGATAAATGGGTGGAGTTGGAGAATATCATGCTAAGTGAAATAAGTCAAGCCCAAAAAACCAAAGGTCGAATGTTTTCTCTGATCAGTGGATGATGATACATAATGGACGGGGGGAGGTACGGGGGGATAAGAAAAGAATGGAGGAAGTATGGATGGTGAAGAGGAAAATGGGATGGGAGGGGGTGGGGGAAGAAAAGATAGTAGACTGAGACTGACAGTATTACCCTATGTATATGTAAGATTATATGAATTGTGTGAATCTACATTGTGAAAAAAAGATACATTCCCTGCTGTGTGATTATATCAAAATGGGTTCTACTGTCATGTGTAATTTAAAAGGACCAATTTTTAAAAAAGAGATATTCCCCAAGTTTTAAATGATGAATTTCCTCAGCATTTTAGGGCCATTCACAGGCTAGATTTCATTTTTAGTGTCCTGGGCTAGGCTGTACTCCACGAGGTATATTTGTTCCATTTTATGTAAGGTGTCAACTTAATTTTACCTGCAGGTTTTCTCCATATAACTCATTGCAGTCCATCTAATATCTGCAGGATCTGTAGCAGTGCACCCTGTTCAGTCTTGAGGTTAGTAGTGTTGCTCTCTCTCTCTCTCTCTCTCTCTCTGTCTCACATTAGTTTGCATGAGAATTCTCAATTTTATTGATCTTTGAAAGAGAAAATCCCTGTTTCAATGATCTTCTCTATTACATTCCTTTATTCAAATTTATTAAAATTCTACTCTTTCCTCTTTAATTTTTTTTCTTGCTTAGGGTTCATTTTGATCTTCTTAATATGATTACTGTGGGAGGAGGATTAAATTATTGATCTGAGACTCTGCCAGTTTCCTTTGACTTCCCTGAACACCAGCACAAAAACTGCATCCTGATGGCCAGCCCAGGAGGAACCCATGAAGCCCAGATCCTCTCTGTAAAGTGGGACCACAGCATTACTTTTCTCCTGGTTGCTGTGGGGATTACATGATGTGGGAGAAGCATTTTTCTTGGAATGGATCCCACAAGATGGCACTGGATATTCATAGAGCAGGGTTAGTCTGAGGTCATCCTGATGAGACTGTGATCGGCCACCCAGAGTGGACTGAAGGCCTTTGAATGCCTTGTTCCATAGGTCCTTAGGCCTCATCTCCCATTCTAAAACTCCCCCATCAGGGCCCTATCCAAACAGAAGAAGCCTTTCTCCTTGAGAATGACACCTCCCCTGAAGCTCTGCTACTCTTGGAATTACCTCCAGGAACCAGTCCTCTGCTTTTGTTACACTCTGGCTTTAGGAGACAAAAAAATCTATAATTTTACCAAGAAGGCCCTTGGCTCTCACCCTTCCCTTTACCATCAGATAACTCACGCTTAGCTTGTCATTGTCCTTCCCCAAAGGGAAGAAATAGCCCTGAAATACACAAAAAATGAGAAAGAGCCCTAAAATACACAAAAAATAAGTACTATTTCCCAATGTATGTTCAGACATCAGATGCCAAAGGTTAACCATCCTGAGGTTAAGACAGTTCACCTTTGGTGAAAGTGTGAGCAACTGCAAGCATGACTCTTGGTAAAACCCAAAACTCCAGAGGTCTGTGGTCCAAGATTTGGCTTTGGGTGTCTAACAGAAAGACTTCATGTGGCATAGCACTAGAGTGATTTACTAGTGGGTGGAGTTGAACACACCTCCCAAATATAAGAACCTCTTTCGTGACTCACCGATGTGTACCTCATCAGTGATTTCATTAGTTCAGCCAACCTTAACAGGCTCCCAAGGTCCTGAGACACAGGGTGATTCAGCTGACCCATGGCACTGAGAAGGCAGCCTTGCTCTTCTCTCTCACCATGAAACAGTGCTCAATCTAAATGTTTGCCCCACTGAAAATTGTTCTTATGGCCTTATGACAGTGGAACATTTTCTTGGACTGAAAAATTACCATAATGAACCTCAGGGAGGAGATTCTCTGGGTTAAGATTCCACTAAACTACCCAGGCCTCAGTTTCCTTAGCAAGACATGATTATAATTCCTCACATGGGATGGTGAGGATCAAATAGGGACCCAGCATAGCTGGGGGGTGGGCAATGTGCATGGACACATTTATAACTTCCTCAGTGAGGACAGCCAGGGACCTGAGGGTGGATGAGAGGGCATAAGGAATCTCTGGACCTGAGCTTCAACCACAGGCTTGAGCAGGCCAGCCAGGACAAAGTGTGTGTATCAGGAGACATTCTAATATCTCCTCCTGTCCCTTGATTTTCAGAAGCACTGAATTCCACACTTGCATCATATCTCATAGCTCTGTAAATTGGTGTCAAGATCCTGCTGAAGGTCAGTGTCTCTGCCATCTACATACAAGGGAAACAGAAAACCTGACTGTAAGTCCTGTGAATGAAGGGTGGTTTATATGTGGCAGAAGAATGGACAGGGCCATCAGGAGTGCCAGCACACCTGGGAACACATGTAGTCAGTGAAGTCTAGAGAACCAGGCACACATCCCTCAGGACCCTCAGATACTCAAGCAACTACTCTGGGGCCCCACATCCCAGTAAGTGTGTGTGATATGCAGGAGATGAGAATGTCAAGGGTTGGAAATGGGTGTCCACTGAGTCCTAGGATCTCCAGAGATGATGGGCCCCATGAGTGCATGAGGGGCAGCTGATTAGGTGTGCCCTTGGAGGCAACCTCTAGATTAGTCCACTGTTAGGCCTCCATAGTCCAGAAGATTCCACAGTATCAAGCAATATAGAGAAGGTTTAGGTGAGCTGCTCTCAGGGCTGCTCAATTTCTGATCCTCAGTGTGGATAAGCTGAAGGGAGAGGGAAGGCGAGTCAGGACACAAGGGATGCTGAGATCAAAACCCTGTCTTGACTCTGTTGGTCCATTCATGACAGGTCTTCCAGGATGGCCACACCAGGACCTCATGACTATCAGGAGGCAAGTGATGAACGGTGAGAAGATAATTGAACACATCCTTCATCACTCCCTGCTACCTGTGACCCTCAGTCTCTGCCACCTTCTTCCTGCTCCATGATGCTCAGTCTGACAGAAGGAGCTGTGGAGGAACCTCTGTAGACTCTGCTCCAAATACCTCCCTCCCAAGACATCCACCAGCCAAAATGCTCCAGCTGCTCCTCTGCACAGTCCTTGATGCCCCATGGCTGAGCTTACACTCAGAGTCCTGAGCAGGGACCCTGGGACCTGCCTCTGGGACACCTCCTCAGAATGTGGTGAACAAGCCCCATTGAAAACGTTAGGATGGCTGCATCCATTGGCTTTGGGTGGCCATCAAGCACCCCAAGTCCTTGCTCTCAAGGGTCATCCTGCCTTCTTTTTCCTGTCTCCCCAGTCTTCTTGGAGTTCTCAAAGGGAACACATTCTAGTTTAACAGGGAGAATTATTCTCACTTCTCCTTAACTAAGTATCCAAGGCCTCAAACCTAGAAAAAGAATAAAAAAGGATCCCCTTAACCTGAGAGATTTTCTTCCATAGCACATACTGTCATCAGTATTGCCATAGGTAATGGCAGCCTCACTCTCCATGGAGGAGCAGGATTGTAAAAATGACACTGCAAATAGAAACCCTGGGATGCCATCTCCATAGTGATCATGAAAAGTAATGATCACTCTTCCACCTTTACAGTGTCTGTCAAAATATTAAAAATGCTCAATGTATGAGTTCAATGACAGTTTAACATATAGGGAAATGTCAAAAATAATGAGTGCTTAGTGCACAGTGATTTGAATCATTAAAAACACTTAGTGTTTGTGTTTTATTCCTTTGTAAGAACTTATCCAGAGGAGTCTGAACCATGTTGACTTTGTTCTTACTAACTGATTATGGGGAGCAAGCGTCCTTGCCGCCTTGGTGAAGTTCAGCCCTTTCTACACCACCACCCTTTGGGCACCACCACTCCCCTCAGGTACATGGATAATGTCACCTTCACCAGGTACGTCTGTCAGCCAGAGGAAAGTTCCCATGTGGGATCTGTGTCCACACACCAGGCCAGCTTCTTCTCTTCTGACTTACATCCAATTTCATCTCACTTCCAGCATTGTCCCCTCTCCTGTCCTCACAGAGCTCTCATCTCTGTGGCCTATTCTTAATATATGGAATGAATCAAAGATGATAAGAAATTGAGAAGCTCTTCCAAGCAAATGAGACTAGAGATACAACATATCTAAATCTCTGGGACACTATGAAAGCAGTTCTAGGAGGAAAACATACAGCATTGAGTGCCTACCTTAAAAAAATAAAAGATCTCAAATACATAGACTTATTCTGTGCCTCAAGGCCTTAGAAAATGAAAAACAAACTAAATCCAAAAGCAGGAGAAGATAGGAAATAACTAAGATCACAGCTGAAGTTAAAAAAATTAAGGATGAAAACCAATACAGAGAACAATGAAAGGATGATCTTTTTTTTAAAAAGATGAATATGGATTGATGAACCCTCAGTCAAGTAGCCAAAAGGAAAAGAGAGAAAACCTAAATCAACCAAATTAGAGTTCAAAAAGAGTATATTACTGGAGACACTTCTGAAAGCCAGAGGATCATTAGAAACTATTTTGAAAATTCAGACTCCAATAAGTGGGAATATCCAGAAGTCATTAACAAATTCCTTGACATGCATGTCCTGTCCAAATTGAAACCAAAAGTAATGGAAAACCTAAACAGACCAATACCAATTAATGGAATACAAACATTAATAAAGGCTTTCCAACAAAGGAAAGCTCAGGTCCGCATGAATTCTCAGCTGAGTTCTACCACACCTTTACAGAAGTGCTAACAAAAGCCTTTCTCTAATCAGGCCATGAAACTGAAATGCATTCTTTGAATCCAATGTTACCCTGATGCAAAAACCAGACGGGATACATCAAGGAAAGGAAACTTCAGACCAATAACCCTGATGGACTTACATGCAAATTTACTTAATGAAATATTACCAACCTGCATGAAAAACACAGAGATGGTCATACACAATGATCAGGTGGGTTTCCTCCCAGGGAAGGTTGAGTGTTCCTTCAACATTCACAAATCAGTAAGAGATATTCACCACTTAGATAGAATTAAGGGCAGCAAACACAGCATCATCTCAATAGATGCCAAAAAAACACTTTTTATAAAATCCAGCATCAATTCATGTTAAAAACACTGGAGAAGATGAGGATGGAAGAAACTTACCTCAGCATTATAAAGGTTATTAATTGCAAAAACACAGCCTTCATCATACCTAATGGAGGAAAATTAAATGCATTTTGTCTCAAATTAAGTACAAAGTTGTCCACTCTCATCATTCCTGTGCATTACAGTTCTTGAAACACTTGAGAGAGCAATCAGGCAAGAGATGGAAATTAAGGGATGTGAATAGGAAAAGAAGAAGTCATCTGCTTGCAAATGACATGGTCCTGTCAGTAGAAGACCTAGAAAACTCCAACAGAAGATGTCTAGCAATTATAAATCAATTCTCCAAGGCAGCAGGACACAAGATGTCCACACATAAATAAATTGCTTTCCTACACTCTAACAGTGATTCAGCCAAGGAAGAAATCAGCAAAACCACCACATTCACAAAAACCTCAAAAGAATAAAGGTTGTAGGAAATGATCTAACCAATGTGGTAAAAGAGCTCTGCAATGAAAATCATAGAATACTGAAGAAAGAAGTTGAAAGAAACCATAGAACATGGAAAGACATCCCATGTTCTTGCATAGGCAGATTTAACATTACCAAAATGACCATACTACCAAAAGCAATATAGAGATTCAATGTAATCCCCATCAAAATGACAATAACATTTCTCAGAGAATTAAAAATCAATTATTAAATTCATATGGAAGAATGAAAATCCCAGTATAACTACATCAATACTGAGCAAGAAATGTGATGCAGGGGACATCTAATACCTGATCTGAAATTATACTAGAGATTTATAGTAACCAAAGCAACATGGTATTGACAATAAAAGACATGAAAACCAGACTCCTAATATTAGGCTCTAGTCTTCACTCCAGTGCTTAGGAGTCCCAGGTTGCTCTGCTGTACAGGTGCTAAAGATCCCTAAGGAGGAGGCATGGTCACTGAGCACCAGGAAATGTAGCAGATGAAAGCTTGGCTCTTCTTGAGTGGGTTCTTGATCACTGCTTTAATCATTTGAGATTATCAGACTCTCACTTCTTCATTCTTCCAAAGAATATTCTGCCAGTGATTCTCCAGGAGAGGGAAGTCAATGAATCTTGACCACATAAAACAGAATTTGCTGAGATCCAAGATGGCAGACTAGAGGGAGGCTGCATTCCTTGTAGCTCTGTAACTCAGGTTTCAAGCAGAGTAAAATATGTTTATCTGTGAGGCAGTCTTTGCTGCTCATCAATCCCCTGCTCTTGACCCCATTTGTCCACCACGATCACCCACCATCTGCCAGCATATCGCCTACGTGTTGAGTGCAGATCGCTCACTGACTGCCTCCTATCATCCTCCATTTGCCTCTATGCCTGCCATCACCTGCCTTTCACCTATCCATCACCCATCACCTGAGGGCCACCTGCTGATTGACCTCCAGTAGCCTGTAGACCACCTTCAGACTGCAAGAGGAATGCCTGCTGCCCAGTGTTGCCTGGAACCAGATTGACACAGTGCCCACAGATCTGGTGACTTTTGGCTGCCACCATTTTGGTACACCAGCCAGGACCTGCAGGAACCCTGGCCCCACTGACCACACCCCATCATCACTACACCTGGCCATGCCTGCCCCCTGCACTACAGCTCCCCATTTGCCAACACATTTGAAAACCAGTACAGACATCTTGGATTATCCTTGAAGCAGAACCACCACCTTTCAGGTGGGGAAAATCCCATCCTGAGATGCTTTCTGGAGACTAGAAGCACAGCGTCAGTTACCTCTCATGCATCAAGCTACTGAAGACTGAGAGGTTTGAACAGTATGTGGCTGTTATATTGTAGATTTTTTTCTCCTTTTAGATATTTTTTAAAATTTTGTTTCTTTATGTTTCTCACTATTTTCCTCTGTTTACCTGTTTCCTGCATTTTCTCTTTCTCCCTTTTCTCATGCTAACAAACAATTTCTTTTGATTCCACTTTCACACATCCTATGATCTAGTACTTCTATATACTCTTTTCTTATCCCATTAACAGATACATCCTACACCGCTCCCCATTCCCTTTGTCCACCATTAGAAACTGTAGACCTCATTGCAAATCTATTGGTTGTACTGTAGATAAAAATCAAATTCATCCACTCTGTTTATTATAACAATATGGTTAATGTCTTCTTAAGGGCAGTTTGGTTTAGGGCTACATGTTGTCTGTACTGGGTGCTGCTAACATTGATCTCCCCCTTACAAAAGAGGTTTCAAAACCTGCAGGATCACTATAAACCAATAAGGGGGAAAGTGCAATAACAAGATTGACACTGCTAGAGGGGAAGATATATGAACAACATGAAAAACAAGGGAAGGAAGTGTTCCAAACAAAACAAGACTCCATATTAATAGAATTGAATGACAAGATGGTAGAAGAAATGTCAGAAAAGGAGTTCAGATTATACATACTTAAAATGATCCACAAAGCACAGGATGAGATAAGAGAGCAAATGCAGGCAATGAATGATCACTCCAATAAACAGTTAAAAGAGCAAATACAAGAAGAAAAAGACCATTTCAACAAAGAAATAGAGATTCTGGAAAATAGCAAATAGAAATACTTGAAATGAAAGAAACAATAAGCCAAATAAAAAACTCAATGGAAATCATCACCAACAAACTAGATCACTTAGAAAACAGAACCTCAGACAATTAATAGAAAATACTTAATCTTGAAAATAAAGTTGGCCACACAGAGACAATGGTAAGAAATCATGAATAGAACCTCCAAGAATATGGGATATCATGAAAAGACCGAATTTAAGAATTATCAGGATTGATGAAGGCACAGAGATACTAACCAAAGGAATGACAACCTATTCAATGAAATAATATCAGAAAATTTCCCAAACCTGAAGAATGAAATATAAAACTCAAATACAAGAGGCTTACAGAACACCAAGTGTACAAAATTCCAAGAGATTCATGCCAAGGCACATTATAATGAATATGCCTAATATATAAAATAAAAATAGAATATTAAAGTTTGCAAGAGAAAAGCATCAGATTACATATCGGGGAAAACCAATATCAATATCAGCAGATTGCTCAGCCTAGACCCTAAAACCTAAAAGGGGCTGAAACAACATAATTGAAGCTCTCAAAGGACATGGTTGCCAACCAAGTATCTTACACCCAGCAAAACTGACCTTCAGATTTGAAGACAAAATAAAATCCTTCCATTATAAACAAAAGTTGAAAGAATTTACAAATAGAAAGCCTGTGCTTCAGAACATTCTCAGCAAAACATTCCATGACGAGGAAATGAAAAACAACAATATAGGATAGGAAGCAAGGAAAGACCCTACTGTAAAAGCCAATCAAAGGAGAAACCAAGTCAAGTTAAAAACCAAACCTAAGCCAAAATGACTGGAAATACAAATTATATCTCAATAGTAGCCCTGAATGTTAATGGCCTAAAGTCATCAATCAAAAGGTAGAGTGGCATATTGGATTGAAAAGAAAGACCCACTAGTATGCTGCCTTCAAGAGGCTCATCTCATAGAAAAAGACTTCCAGAAACTAAAGGTGAAAGGATGGGAAAAACATACCACACACACAGACTCAGGAAAAAGGCAGGGATTTCCATCCTTACATCAGATAAAGTGGACTTCAAGTCGAATTTAGTCAGAAGGAATAAAGGTGGACATTTCATACTGCTTAAGGGAAGCTTAAATGAGGAAGACACAATGATCATAAATATGCATACCACAAACATCAATGTATCCATGTATGTCAAACAAGTCCTTCTCAATTCCAGGTACCAAATAGATCACAACACAATAATTCTGGGTGATTTGAGCATGCCGCTCTCGCCATTGGATAGATCTTTCAAACAAAAACTAAACAAATAAAGCATAGAATTCAATAATACAATCAATAATTTAGTCCTAACAGATATATATATATATATACAATAGTCCACCCATCAACAAGCAAATATACTTTCCTCTCTTTTGCACATGGATCCTTCTCTAAAACAGACCATATTCTATGCCACAATGCAGCCCAGAGTAAATACAGAAAAGAGGAGATACTACCTTGTATTCTATTAGATCATAATGGAATGAAATTAGAAACCAATGACAAAAAAAAACCAGAAACTACTCCAACACCTGGAGACTAAAGAATATGCTATTGAGATAAGCATGCATAACAGAAAACATCAGGAAGGAAATCTAAAAATTCTCAGATGTAAATGAGAATGATGATACAACATATTAAAATCTCTGGGACACTATGAAAGCAGTCGTAAGAGGAAATTTTATTACATGGAGCACATTCCAGGAAAGAATAAAAAGTCAACAACTAAATGACCTAACATTATATCTCAAAGCCATACAAAAAAAAGGCCATACAGAACAACACCAAAAACAATAGAGGACAGGAAATAATTAAAATCAGAGCTGAAATCAAAGAAAATGAAACAAAAGAAACAATTCAAAAAATTGGTAAAACAAAAAGTTGGTCCTTCAAAAAAGCAAACAAAATAGATAAGCCCTTACCCATACTAAGAAAGAAAGAGAGAGAAAACTCAAATTACTAAAATTCATGATGAAAAAGGAAATACCATGACTGAAATCCATAATATAATTAGAATCTACTTTGCGAATCTACACTCTAATAAAACAGAAAATCTCAAGAATATCAACAAATATTGTCAAAGAAGAATTTATGCCAATACTACTCAATGTATTCTATGAAATAGAAAAGTAGGGAACACTTCCAAACTCATTCTATGAAGCATCACTCTGATTCCAAAACCAGATAAATACATACCAAGGAAAGAAAACTTTATACCAATATCTCTGATGAACATAGATGCAAAAATCTTCAACAAAATTCTGACAAATCTCATAAAAATCATATTAAAAATATAGTGCTCCATGACCAAGTCAGGTTCATCCCAGGGATGGAGGGTTGGTACAACATATAGAAATCAATAAATGTAATTCATCACATCAGCAGACTTAAGATTAAGAATCATATGATTATTTCAACAGAGGCAGAGAAAGCATTTAACTCCTTCATGCTCAAAACGCTAGAACGTTAAGTATAATAAGAACACACCTCAGCATTTCAAAGGCTGTCTATGCTAAGCCCATGGCCAACATCATTCTTCTTTTTATTAATTTAATTTTGATTCATTGTACACAAATGGAGTACAGCTATTGTTTCTCTGGTTTACACAAAGTAGAGTCACACCATCTGTGCATTCATACATGTACACAGGGCAATGATATCTGTCTCATTCTGTTATTATTCTTACCTCCCCACCCCAAACCCAACCATCCTTTCCCTCTATGCTATCTATCCTTCCTCCATTCTTGCCTCCCTTCTACCCCACATTATGTATCATCATTCACTTATCAGAAAGACCATTTGGCCTTTGGATTTTGGGGATTGACTAATCTCATGTAACATGACAGTCTGCAACATCATCCATTTACCTGAAAATGCCATAATTTTATTCTTCTTTATGGCTGAGTAATATTCCATTGTGTATATATACCACAGTTTCTTTATCCATTCATCTACTGAAGGGCATCTAGGTTGGTTCCACAATCTAGCTATTGTGAATTGAGCAGCTATGAACATTGATTTGGCTGCATCACTGTAGCAATCTGATTTTAAGTCCTTTGGGTATAGGCCAAGGAGTGGGATAGCTGGGTCAAATGGTGGATCCATTCCAAGTTTCCTACGGAATCTCCACACTGCTTTCCAGAGTGGCTGCACCAACTTGCACTCCCACCAGCAATGTATGAGTGTACCCTTTCCCCACATCCTCACCAACACCTGTAGTTGCCTGTATTCTTAATAAAAGACATTCTAATTCGGGTAAAATGAAATCTTAAGGTGGCTTTGATTTGCATTTCTTTTAAACTAGGGATGTTGAACATTTTTTCATATGTCTTTTGATTGCTTGTAGATCTACTGTAAAGTGTCTATTCAGTTCCTTGGCCCTTTTATTGATTGGTTATTAGCATTCTTGGTGTAAAGATTTTTGAGTATTTTGTAGATTCTGGAGATTAGAGCAAGCAATCATGAAATTCATTTGGAGGAATAAAAGACCCTGAATAGCTGAAGCAATTCTTAGCAAGAATAGTGAAGCAGGGGATATTGCAATACCAGACCTTCAACTATATTACAGAGCAATAGTAAAAAAACAGCATGGTATTGGCACCAAAATAGACAGGTAGATCAATGGTACATAATAGAGGACACAGAGAGAAACCCACATAAGTACAGGTATCTCATACTTGACAAAGGAGCCAAAAACATACAATGGAGAAAAGACAGCCTCTTCAACAAATGGTGCTGGGAAAACTCGAAATCCAAATGCAGCAAAATGAAGCTAAACCCATATCTCTCACCCTGTACAAAACTCAACTCAAAATGGATCAAGGACCTAGGAATTAGACCAGAGACCCTGAACCTAATAGAAGAGAAATTATGTCCAAATCTTCATCTTGCTGGTCTAGGACCAGATTTCCTTAACATGACTCCCAAAGTGCAAGAAACAAAAGCAGGAATCAATGATTGGGATAAAATCAAAATAAAGTTTTTTCTCAGCAAATGAAATAATCAGCAATGTGAAGAGAGAGCCATCAGAGTGGGAGAAAATCTTTGCCACACACACTTCAGATAGAGCAACAACATCATTCTTAATGAAGAAAAACTGAAATCATTCCCTCTAAAACCTGGAACAAAAGAGGAGGTCCGTCTTTCACCACTTCTATTCAACATTGTGCTTGAAATATGAGCCAGAGCAAAATAGACAAAAGAAATTAAAGCGATATGAATAGGAAAAGAAGATGTGAAGCGATCAGTATTTGCCAATGACATGATTCTATGTTCAGAGGATCCAAAAACTTTACCAGAAAACTTCTACAACTAATAAATGACTTCACAAAATAGCGGTATATAACATCAACACATATAAATCGAATGCATTTTTATTGATAAGTGATGAATCTTGTGAAAGAGAATTTAGGAAAACTACTCCATTCACAAAAGCCTCAAAAAAAATTACAGTACTTGGGAATGAATATAATGAAAGAGGTGAAAGGAGGCCTCTACAATGAAAACTACAGAACACTAAAGAAAGAAATTAAAGAAAACCTTAGAAGATGGAGAGATCTCCCATGCTCTTGGATAGGCAGCATTAATATTAAAATGGCCACAATTGCAAAGGTGCTATACAGATTTAACACAATTCAAATTAAAATTTGAATGACCTTCCTATAGAAATAGAGAAAGCAATCATGAAATTCATCTGGAAAAACAAAAGTTTCAGAATACCAAAGTAATCCCGGGCAGGAAGAGTGATTCAGGAGGTATCACAATACCAGACCTTAAACTCTACAGCTGAGCAATAGTAACAAAAAAGGCAGGAATTGGCACCAAAAAATACAGGTACACCAATGGTACAGAAAAGAAGACAGAGAAACCCAAATAGGCACAGTTATCTCATATTAGACAAAGGTGCCAAACACATACAATGGACAAAAGACAGCCTCTTCAACAAATAGTGCTGGGAAAACTGGAAATCCATATTCAGCAAAATGAAAATAAACCCCTATCTCTCACCCTGTAAAAAGCTCAACTGAAAATGGATCAAGGACCTAGAAATCAGAACTGAGACCCTTCACCAAACTGAAGATAAAGTAGGCTGAATCTTCATCAAGTTGGCTTAGGATGAGACTTCCTTAGCAAGAACCCCAGAACACAAGAAATAAAAGCAAGAATAATGGGGATGGATTCAAACTGAAAAGCTTTTTCTCAGCAAAGGAACCAACTAAATGTGAAAAGAGAGGCTACAAAATGGGAAACAATCTTTTCCACAACTTCAGACAGAGCATTGATCTCCAAAATTTATAAAGAACTTACAAAACTTTACACCAAAGATACAAGGAACCCAACAAATAAATGTGTGATAAGGAACTGGGCAGACACTTCACAGAAGAAGATGTACAGGTGATCAACAAATGAATGGAAACGTGCTCATCATCTCTAGTAGTGAGAGAAATACAAATCGAAACCACCCTAAGATTTCATCTAACTCCAATTAGAATGGTATTAGCAAGATCACAAGCAGTAATAAGTGTTGGTGTAAATATGGGGGAAAGGCACATTCATACATTCACACATCCATACATTGCTGGTGGAGTAGCGAATTGGTGTCCTCCCTCTGGAAAGCACTATGGAGATTCCTCAGAAAACTGGGAATGGACCCACCACCATCTGACCCAGCTATCACACTCCTCAGATTATACCCGAAAGGACTTAAAATCAGCACAGTACAGAGGTGCAACCACATCAGTGTTCATAGCAGTTCAATTCACAATATCTGCATTGTGGAACCAACCTAGATGCCCCTCAGTTGATGAATGGATAAAGAAACCATGGTATATATACACAATGGAATATTACACAGCCAAGAAGAAAAATTAAATTATGGCATTTGCTGGAAAATGAACAGAGTTGAAGAATATCATGCTAAGTAAAATAAGCCATGATGCAAAAACCAAAAGACGAATGTTTTCTCTGAAAAATAGATAGTTATACACAAGGAGGGGGTGATTTCTGGGGGCTAAGAGAAGAATGGAGGAGCTTTGGATTGTGCAGAGGGAAATGGGGTGGGAGAGGGTAGGGGAAGGATAGATGGTGGACTGAGACAGACATTATTGCCCTATGTACATGTATGATTACAAGAATGGTGTGAATATACATTGTGTGCAAACATGGAAATGAAAAGCTGTACCCCATTTGTGCACAATGAATCACAATGCAGTCTGTAAATATAAAATATATTTTTTAAAAAAACTTGAAGACCAATGGAAAAGGATAAGAGACAAAGGACAAACCCACGTGCTTCCAGCTACCTGAAATTTTTAAAGGATACTGAAAATACACTTTGGAAAAAAGACACACACTTCAACAACTTGTGCTGGGCAAACTGGTTAGCAAGTTATGTGTCAACAAATGAAACTAGGTCCATATCTGTCACCCTGCACAAAGTCAAATAAAAATGAATCAAAGACACAAGAATTAGTCCAAAAACTTACAATCACGAGAAGAAAACAAAGGGTCACCACTCCATCATGTAGATGGTGGTGACAACTTCCTTAATAAAACCTCCAAAGTGCAAGAAAGAAAATGAAGAATAAATAAGTAGGATGCCATCAGTTCAAATCCCATGCACAGCAAAGGAGATGATTAGGGGAATGAAGAAAGAGCTTACAGAATGGGAGAAGATAGGGCCAGGTGTGTTGGCGCACGCCTGTAATCCAAGCAACTTCAGAGGCTGAGTCAGGAGGATTGTGAGTTCAAAGCCAACCTCAGCAACTTAGTGAGACCCTAAGAAACTCAGTGAGACCCTGTCTCTAAAGAAAATACAAAATAAGGCTGAGGACATGGCTCAGTAGCCGAGTGTCCCTGAGTTCAATCCCTGGTTAAAAAAAAAAAAAAAAAGAAGAATGGGAGAAGATAGTGCCAGTCACTCTTCCAACAGGGGATTAGTACTCAGTATATGAAAAGAACTCAAACTCAACCAAAATGATAATAATAATAATAACCCAATCAACCAATGAGAAAGAAGACTAAACAGAAACTTCTCAAAAGAAGAAACATGAATGGCCAATATGTCTATGAAAAAAGAAACGGTCATCATTCCTCACACTCAGGGAAATGCAAATCGAAACTACACTAAGGTATCATTTCACTCAACTCAGACAGCAAATGCCAAGATCACAAATAATAAACGCTGGTAAGCAATAAGTTCTGGTAAGCACGTGAGGAAATGTACTCTCATATATTTTTGGTAGGACTGCAAATGAGGTCAAACACTCTGGAAAGCAGCATGGAGAATCCTCAAAGAACCAGGAATGGAACCAACACCTGAACCAGCTGTCACACTGCTTGGTATTCTTCTAAGAGATGTAACATCAGCACACTACAGAGACGCAGCCTCCTAAATGTCTAGAGCAGCACAATTCACAGTAGCTAAAGCATGGAATCAAACCAGGAGCCTGACAATAGATGAATGGATTAAGAAACTGTGGATTGTATAGACAATGGAGTCCTCCTGAGCCACAAAGAAGAATGGTGTTATGGCAATTGCTGGTAAATAGATGGAATTGGAGAACATCACACTAAGTGAAATAAGCCAGACTCAAAAAATCAAAATTGGAATGTTTTCCCTCACCTGTGGAGACTAAAGTTGAACATAGGAAAGGAGAGGAGGACTGTGTATAATGAAGATAAAGGAAATATCGGTAGAATAGGAGGAGATCAAGAGTCAGTGAGGAGGGAGGGATAAAGAAGCAAATGCACAATGAATTCTTAAAACATATTATGTGTAAATATGGACATAACACAGGGAATTTCACTTTTATGTATCGAGTGAAAGACCCAATTTAAAATCAATGAAGCAATGAACAAAAGGAAGTCTAGTTGATAGACACGAGGAAGGAGGAGGGTTTGTAGAGTGAGGACAGGAGGGAGAAGTAGGAATTCAGTACTGAAACTAAATCCCATGCATGTCTGCTTTGTCAGGATGAATCAACCATTATTGGTATCTATACATCTTTAAAGAAAATAAAATGGATTTATAATGGGTGGTCCCTCCAGGAATGACCAGCTCCTCCCCTACACTGAGCAATCCTCCTCCCTCTTCTGAGTAGCTCTTAGAGAGGCTGCTGCAGAGAGAGGCCACATCCTGGGTCTCAGAATGAGGAGATCGCAGCACATCCTCCTTGTCCTGGGACTACCAAATTGAGAATCACTAAGGTCCAGGATACCATGAGGGTCACACAGAGCCAGTGCAGGACCAAGAGAAGGAGTCTTATCTTTTTCCTTGAGCCCTGACCAATTCCTCCTGAAAACCATCATGAGAACCTCCTCACCTTTGCTGCCTGTGCTCCCTGGTTTCTACTTCCCAGTCTTGAGGGAAATAGCTGTCACTCCATCACAGTCACTTCCTCTTGCAATAAGGGAGGCAGGGTGTCAGTTCTCTCCCTAGAGCAGAGGCTGGGAACTCCCCAGCACAGACACTAGGACAGCAGGTTCCAGGGCTCCATGATGTCTGTTCCTTCCCCCTGTCCCTGTGCTGTCCTGCTGCTGACCCTCCTGCTGGGACTCCCAGGTGAGTGAGCACTGTCTGGGGAGAATCCTCTGTCCTGGGAGCTGGGTCTGCTCTGTCCTTGGACTCCCAGGGACTCAAGACAAACACAGACTCTGCCAACGATGGCAAGGGCAGGACATGATGTGGAGTCCAGACCAATGGTCCTGAGCACTGTCTCTGGGATGCATGTCCTGCAGCTGGTCCCAGAGGCCACACATCAGCTGATGCTTCAAACAGCAGCAATGAGAATTACTTGCATATTATAACATGTCAGCTGACAAAATGCATTTCTAGATGGATCAATATTTATATCCTGATAACTCCTGAGATCCCAAATTTGAGTTGACCTAATCAAGGCCATGGAGAGTGTGATCTCTCTCTCTCTCTCTCT
>JAJEJO010053894.1:30520-51385 GCA_020662805.1 Glaucomys volans
CTCTCTCTCTCTCTCTCTCTCTCTCTCTCTCTCTCATCTCTCCCTCTTCCTCTCCCACTCCCTCTCCCTCTCCGCCTCTCTCTCCCATTGACTGTCCTTGAGGATCATAGATTTATTTCATCTTGGCTTCCCCACCATGATTTTTTGCCTCCCACAGGTCCAATAACCATGGGGCCAATAAATACTGGACTGAAACCCCTAAAACTCTGAGCTGTCATCATGCTTTCCTCTTCATAAGTGGATTTGTCTCAGGATTTCTTAGAGTAGTGAAAAGCTGACTGACACAGGCTCTAATGATGACCACACCCTCATCTCCATCATAGGATGCCAGTGGAAGGCTCCAGGCCTGAGGAAATCTACTGAGTAAAACTGAATTTCTTGAACACTCCTTTGGGCCAGACTCCCTTGAAAGACTGTAAAGTTCCCATGTCATGTGACCATGATGCCCAAAGCAGACACTCTGGTCATGCCCACCTTACAGATGAGGAAGCAGAAGCACCAGGAGCTCCAGGGTTGTGCAATGGCAGTGCTAGGGATATAGTATGAATGCAGATGGACTAATCTGACCTCCTGGATCATCCACTCCACTTCTCAAGAAATTGTGGTCCTGATTATGTATTTGGACAGACATCTGTTTTACTGATGTGTAGCACAAGATTATGGTGGGCAGATGTTTCCTTCAAAGACCTGGGGCATCATAGGATAATGCTGAGTGATCCAGAGATCCCAAGAGGATTTTCATTTTATTCTTTTAGCTTTTATTTTTCATTTTGGGGAAAGTAATAACAGGTGTGTGTGGTTCTCATTTGTATGTGACACTAGTAAATGAGGAATGTGCTGCCTAATTTATGAGTTTTCTTCACTTTCTGAATGGGTGTGGAGAATGGTGGAGTAAGAGGAAGTCGGATTGTGGTTTTCTTCTCCAGGGTGCTTCTGCTTCCTGCCTATATTTTACAAATAGCTCTTGTTTTGCCATTTTTTCTATGTTGAAATCAAATTGTGGCAATTTCTAGAAAAGTTTTTCACTTCAGCTAGACTTATGCAATACATAGGGTATTGCACTGAGTAATTCACACATTAGGCACACATAGAATAGACACCTACTGTGTGCCAGGAACTGTCACAGAAATTTTCAGGGTGTTGGGCATAAAAGAGGAAAAGCAGTGGCCCTGTGTAGATAGATGATTCTAGGGACAATTATGGGGATCAGCACACAACCAAGAGGTGACTCATCTCACATATTTACAGTGACCAAAGTGAAGTGGAAACCATCAGCTGGATAAGGAGCTGAAGAACCTGTAGTAGAGAGGATCTGAAAATGGGGTGGCTTGGGGGGACCTCCCTGAGAAGGAGATCTGAGCACAGATGAAGAGGAGGTGCAGGAGTAACCGTGAGGGCTTCTGGCAGCAGGACTTCAGGAAAGGGACTCTGCAAGTGCCAAGGCCATGATAGCAGATGTCTCTGCTGTGTTCAGGGGGTTCCTCTCACTCTGATGGAAATGGGAGCTGCTTCAAGGCTTGGAACAGAGAGGTGACCTGCCCTGAGCTCCAGAGACTGCCTGGGTATTGGCATGGGGTGTTTTCCATGGTTCCCATGGGTCAAGGGAAATACTGGTTAACGGGTGGAAGCCAGGCAGCTTCCATGGAGACCAGGCTGCATGATGGGTGACAGTGCCATTCCTACAGTCCTTGGACTCCATTACTGCTCACTAGGTTCATGCTGAGGTCTCCAGCCAGACAAGGGGCCTGGAGGGAGGTGATCCCTCAGATACCCTGGCTTTGTCTAAGGGGCAAAGCATGGGGAAGCCATGCCATCCTGCAGGTGGGACAGTCCAGAGGTCAGGGTGTGCTCTGTCCAGTCCTGATGGTGTTGTGGTAGCTTGGAGAGCCATTGAGGTTGTCAGTGTTCATGGAACATCTAAGTCCTAGAGAGCCAGGAGGTCACCAGGCATCTACTGCTTTTGTGACATGTAGACAAGGCCATGAGGTGCAGATGATTGACTCCAATGCTATGGGGTAGTGTATGGTCCTTGTGAGTCATCTAGAGATTTCAAGCGGAATTTGATTCTGCTTGGTAGAAGCAACAGGGTTGCCTGCTGGAATTTCTTGAAAGTTTTTATTTGTTCTTTTTAGATATACATGACATTAGAGTGTATTTTGACATATTATACATATATGGAAGAAAACTTCCCATTCTTTTGATTGTACATGCTTTGGAGTTACACTGGTCATGTATTCACATATGAACATAGGAAAGTTATGTCTGATTCATTCTGTCATTTCTATTCTCATCCCCCCTCCCTTCCCTTCATTCCCCTTTATCTAATCCAATGAACTTCTATTCTTCCCTCTTCACCCTCCCTTATTGTGTGTTAGCTTCCACATATCAGAGAGAAAAGGCCTTTGGTTTTCTGGGATTGGCTTGGTGGATTTAGTATGATAGTTTCCAGTTATATCCTTTTACTGCCAAATGCTATATGGCCATTCTTCTCTATGGCTAAGTAATTTTCCATTGTGTATGTATATGATATTTTCTTTATCCATTCACCTGCTGAAGGGCACCTAGGTTCATTTCATAGCTTAGCTCTTGTGAATTGAACTCCTATAAACATTGATGTGGCCACATCACTGTAGTATGATGATTTTAAGCTCTTTACATATATGCCAAAGAATGGAAGAACTGGGTCAAAGGGTGGTTCCATTCCAAGTTTTCTGAGGAATCTCTATAGTGTTTCCAAAGTGGTTGCACCAATTTGCAGTCCCACCAGCAATGTATGAGGGAACATTTTTTCCCTGATCCTCGCCAACATTTTATGGCCACTGTATTCTTACTAATTGCTATTCTCACTGGAGTGAGAAGGAAGCTCAATATAGCATTAACTTGCTTTTCTCAAATTGCTAGAGATGTTGTACATTTCTTTATATATTTGTTGACCATTCATATTTCTTCTTCTCAGATGTGCCTGTTTAGTTCCTTTGCCCATTTCGTTTGGTTAATTGCGTTTCTTTGTGGGGGATGTTAAAATTTCTACAATTATTTCTACATCCTATAGGTTATTATTCTATCTGCGGTGCAGGTGGAAAAGATCTTCTCCCTTTCTGTAGGTTCTCTTTGTTCACATTCTTGATTGTTTCCTTGCTGTGCAGAAATTTTTAGTTTGATTCCGTCCCATTTATTGATTCTTCATTTTACTTCTTGAGTTTTAGAACTCTCATTGAAGATGTTGGTTCCTAAGTTGACTTGATGGAGTTGGGCCTACATTTTCTTCTAGTAGGCACAAGGCCTCCAGTCTAAAGCCTAGGTCCCTGATCCACATTGGGCTGAATTTTGTCCAAGGTGAGGGATAGGGGTTTAATTTCCTTTTGCTACATGTGAATTTCCAGTTTCCCAGCACCATTTTCTGAAGAGGCTATCATTTCTTCAATGTATGTTCATGTGTCTTTGTCTAGTATGAGATAACTGCATTTCTGTGGGTTGTCTCTATGACTTCTATTCTGTTCCACTGGTCTTCTTCAAGGTTTTGGTGCCAACGCCATGCTGTTCTTGGTACTATAACACTGTAGTATAATTTAAGATCTGGTATTGTGATACCTCCTGCTTCACTTTTTGCTCTAAGAATTGTTTTGGCTATTCTGGGCCTCTTATTCTTCCACAAGAATTTCATGACTGCTTTTCCTGTTTCTATGAAGAACATTAATGGCATTGTATTCAGAATTGCATTAAATCTGTATACCACTTTGCAGTATGGCCCTTTAGACAATCTTAATTCTCCTGATCCAACACCATGAGAGAACTTTCCATCTTTTGTGGTCTTGTTCAGTTTATTTCTTTAGTGCTCTGTAGTTTTCATTGTACAGGTCTTCCACTTCTTCTTTAGATTGATTCCCATTGTTTTTGAATCTCTGATGAATGGGATAGATTTCCTAATTTCTCTTTCAGTTCATTCAGCACTGATGCATAGGAAAGCAATTGATTTTGTGGTGTCAATTTTATATCCATCTACTTTGCTGAATTTATTTTTGAGTTCTAGAAGGTTCCTGATGGAGTTTTGGTGTCAGCTGAATGTAGAATCATGTCATCAGCAAATAGGGATAGTTTGAGTTATTCTATTTCTATTTGTATCCTGTCTTGCACCAGTTTTTAAAGGGAATGTTTTCCATTTTTCTCTATATAAAATCATGTTGGCCTGGGACTTAGCATATATAGCTTTGGCAATGTTGAGGTATGTTCCTATTATCCCTACTTTGTCTACTGCTTTGAGCATCAATGGAGGCTGAATTTTGTCAAAGGCTATTTCTACATGTATTCAGATAATTATGTGATTCTTGTCATGAAGTCTATTGATGTGATCAATTACATTTATTGATTTCCATATATTATATATTAAAACAACTTGCATCCCTGAAGTGAACACCACTTGATCATGGTGCACTATTTTTTAATATGTTTTTGTATGTTATTTGCCAGGATTTTATTAAGGATTGTTGCATCTATGTTCATGAGGGATATTGGCTGAAGTTTTCTTACCTTGATGTCTCATTGTCTAGTTTTGGTGTTAGAGTGATTCTAACTTCATGGAATGAATTTGGAAAGATTCCTTCCTTTTCTATTTCATGGAATAATTTGAGGACAGTTGGTGCAAATTTTGCTTTGAAGATCTGGTAGATCTTGGCTGACAATCAATCTGGCTCTGAATTTTGTTTTTCTTGGTAGGCTTTAGATGATCTTTAATTTCCATGCTTACATAGATTAGTTAAATTTTCTATGTTCTCTTGGTTAATTTGAGTAAGTCATATGTCTCTAGAAATTAGCCAATGTCTTCAGGATTTTTTATCCTTGTTTAAATTTTCAATTTATTTTTTGATATCTTTTGTATTTCAGTTGTGTTCGCAGTGAGATTTCTCTTTCATCATGATTTTTAGTTATTTGAATTTTCTCTCTCTTTGTCTTTGTTAGGTTGGTTAATGGTTTTTGCCTTTCATTTATTCTTTTTCGAGGAACCAACTTTGTGTTTCACTGATTTTTTTTGTTTTTGTTTCAATTTCATCAATTTCTGCTCTGATATTAAATATTTCCTGCTTCTTAGTGCTTTTGGTGCTGATTTGTCCTTTCTTTTCTAGGGCTTTGAGAGTAATATTAGGTTTTTTTGTGACTTTCCCTACCCTTAAACATTATTACCTCATGTACATGCATGTCTACAGTACTGATGTGATCCTGCAATATGTAGAATCACAAAAATCAGAGATTACACCCTATTTATGTACCATATATCAAATTTTAGAAATGCACTCTACTGCCATGTATGATTAATTAGAGCAAATACAATTTAATGCAAATACAATTTTTTAAAAAAATGAACTCAATGCAATGAAGTTCCTCATAGAACTGGCTTCATAGTGTCCCAGAGGTTTTGATATGTTGTACCACTATTCTCCTTTACCTCTAAGAATTTCTTATCTCAATCCGGATTTCTTCTACAAATACTCAGTTGAATAATATTCATACATAATGAATAATAATATTATGCCATTCGCAAATAAATGAATGGAATTGGAGAATATCATGCTAAGTGAAAAAAGTCAATCCCCCCAAAATCAAAGGCCCAATGCTTTCCCTTATGAGTGTATAAGTGTATAAGTTGTGGGGACATGAAGGGTAAGAGAAGAATGGAGGAACCTTAGATGATAAAGAGGGAAATGAGAGGGAGGAGAAATGGTGGAATGAGACAGACATCATTACCCTATGCACATGTATGATTACATGAATGGTATGAATCTACATCCCCTACAACCATAGAAATAAACATTTGCACCACATTTTTGTACAATGAATCAAAATACAGTCTGTAAAAATAAATTTTAAAAAATCATTTGTCTTTCAATAATGTATTTTTTAGTCTCCAGGTGTTAGAGTAGCTTCTGTTTTTTATTTTATCATTTATTTTCAATTTCATCTTATTTTTATTTTATCAAATGTGGGGCATGAGAGTGGGGGACACACAGTGGTTTCTGATCCCTTTGAGCAGGACAAACTCAGACAGCACCTCACTTCTTACCATGGCACCAGCACAGCAGCCTGGGCTCTGGGGTAGGTGGGGAGATGAGCTGAGACCCTCTCCAATGCACAGCTACTGTGGAGGCTCCAGGCTGCTCCCCTAACTGGCTGAAGCCTGTGTTGACTGTGAAGCTTTCCGGTGGCCATAACGCTGACATAGCTTGGACCTTCCCTCACCATTTCTCTGCAAGGGGAGTCCCCCCTCCTCTGCCTGGAAAGGCAGCCTTGGAAGGTGGCAGGGTCTTTCTTCCTCTTTCTTCTTTGCTGTGTTATTTTCAAGGTGATGGGACTGACTACATAGGAATTTTGCAATAATGTTTCCTCGTGGCTTAGCCGTACATGCATATAACATAATATGACTAAATTCCCTTGCAAACCCCTCATGCCTCTATGTCCACTCCTTAGCCATCCCTGGATCTCTTCCCTCCCTTCTGTTTACATCATATCTGGAACTTTTCCCCCTGTCTTATACATCCAGAAGAAAACAGTGCTTGTCTATCTGAGTCTGTCCTATTTTGCTTTATAGAATGATCTCCAGAGACATTCCTCTTCCTGAAAATGGTGTGATTTCCTCCTTCCTTATGACTGAATAAAATTCCATTGTGTAAATAGAGGACATTTTCTTTATCCATTCATCTTCTGGGGGAAAGGCAGGTGATTCCATAACTTGGTTATTGTGAGTTGTGCTGTGATAAACATGGGTGATTTAATCATCTTTTTCTGCTGTGACCCACAATCCTGACAAGAGTAATTAGTGGTAGAAAAGGCTAATTTATGTGCTCACAGTTTCAGAGGTCTCAGCCCACAGAGACTCCATTCCTCAGGGCTTGAATGGTCACAATATCATAGCAAAAGTGTGTGGCAGAATAAGCAGTCAGGACATGGCCATCAGGAAGAGAGAGAGAGAGAGAGAGAGAGAGAGAGAGATCCCTTCTCCAACCAAACAGACCCCAAAGGCGTGCCCCCATGAATCCACCTCATCCAGCCACACCCAACCTACCTGCAGTCACCACTGACCTAATCCTTCTTAGGGTATTAAGACACTGATGTGGTTAAGGCTCAATCATTTCACCTCCAAACTTCCTTGCATGAGCTTGTGAGGGACACCTTGTATCTAAACCGTAACAACAGGTATGCAGGTGCCTCTGTAGTGCACTGACCTTGATTCTTTAAGGTAAATGCCCAGCAGTGGTGGAGTGGGTCACACAGCAGTTATGGTTTTAGTGTCCTGAGGAACCTCCACACTGATTTCCATAGTGGGTTTACTAAGGGACTTTTTCTCTAACAGTGAGTCAGAGTTCAATTCTTCCCACATCCTCACCACCATCTAGAGTCTGTGTTCTTGATGGTGCCCATTCTAATGGGAGTGATATGGAGTCAGAATTGGGTGTAAACTGTAGGCAGATGTGGACTGCCTGAGGGAAGCAGGTCACTGAGACCTGTCCCAAAGGATGACATTGTGTCCCTAGATCCTCCTGTGCACACTCTCTTACCACTAACACCAGCTCCCTTCCATTCTCTCTCTCCCTCTCTCCCTCCCTCCCTCTCCACCTCCTTTCCTGTTTCTCCCTCTCCCCCTTTCCCTCTCTCTCTGGTTCCTGGTGCTGACTGCCATGGACTGAGCAGCCACCACCACAAGCCCTCCTTGGTGCCAGCTAACATTGGACTGATGTCTGAAACTATGAGCCCAAAATAACCTTTCCTCCTCTAGGTTGTCATTGTCAGGTATTTGTTCACAACAACACAATGCTGACTAAAGGAAGCGGGCTCAGGTCATCATCCAGAGGAGCAATAGTGGTCTCAATTGTGCCTTTTAAATTCTTCATTTGTGACCATTTAATTTTAAGGGACAGACTCTTAGCTTGAAGATATTAGCAGCACTTCAAAGTCCAAACATGTAGCCCAGGGGACACCTATAACTTCAAATTACTTCTTTGGGCATCATAAGGAAAGAGGCCTCACAATGTTCCTTTCTCTGTTTTCCATCTGAAAGGAGACACGTATCACCTGGGATAGCACCATATATGGGGTGAAGCTGTGGGACAGCCAGGTACTGAGGCAAGAGCATTCAGAGGCTGTGCCCAGATACATTGCACCTGACTTGGGAACCTCCCTTCCTCATGGTCACTGTGCTGTCAGTGTGAGGGTTAATCCCACAGATGAGCCACCTGAGGACCATGCCAAACACCTGTGGGAACTGCACCTGGAGAGGCACAAAAAGTTGAGGATTTATCAGGAGCACAGTTCCTAGAGAGAACACCTGGCCAAGTGCCATGTTGGGGTCCCTGCACATCACACAAGCCAACACAGTGAGGGACTTCACAGGTGTGTCTGGATGTCACTAGATCACAGTCCATGGTCAGCAGGAAGGTAACTCAGCTTATTGCACTGATACCTGTTGCCTGAATGACGTGTTCACGTCTGCTGTGTGGATGGTGAGGCATCAGGTGCCCTCAGGTCCCTCCCTCCAGGTGGCTCAGGGCCCTGGGCCTCAGGTGCAGGTGTATCACAGTGGGAGGGGCAGGCCATGGAGGCTCAGTGTGAGGACACACACCCTGTGCTGAGCCCAAGGCCACCCTGTGAGCACTGTGTCAGTGACAGGCACTGCTGATGACAGGAGGTAAACCAAGAGGCTCCCACCAGGATGCACAGTGACCACCTGTGTCTCCCTCCAGGAGCAGCTGCACAGGGGCTGCAGGTGATTCAGCCTGAGAAGTCAGTGACTGTCACTGCTGGAGAGTTGGCCACTCTGCACTGCACTGTGACCTCTCTGCTCCCTGTGGGGAAGATCATGTGGTTTAAGGGGACAGGGCCAGACCGGGAGTTATTCTACAAGTTCACAGGAGG
The DNA here is from genome assembly GCA_020662805.1 of Glaucomys volans. NCBI lineage: Eukaryota > Metazoa > Chordata > Mammalia > Rodentia > Sciuridae > Glaucomys > Glaucomys volans. The sequence continues at coordinate 39,422 of JAJEJO010053894.1, forward strand.
CCACTTCCCCAGAGTCACAAATGTCTCCGATACCACACTGAGGGACAACAGGGACTTTTCCATCCGCATCAGTAACGTCACCCCAGCAGACGCCGGCACCTACTACTGTGTGAAGTTCCAGAGAACCGGCCCTGTAGACAAGGAGCTTCAGTCTGGATCAGGCACCGAGTTGTCTGTGCGAGGTGAGTACAGCTGAGTCCTCGTCCCTGGAGTGTGACAGGAGGTCAGGGTGACACCCTCCATTCTGGGAGCCACACTAAGAAGCAGGAGCAGCACTGGGTGCTCATGTCATGATCTGCTGTCACCCCTTCTGCAGGTCAGGGAGGCAGAGGCCTGTGGAGGCCATGCTATTTGATCCAGGCTCCAGGGCTGGTAAATGGGGGACATCTGCACCCCTCACCTGCCTGCTCCACAGCTCTGACCTTCTCCAGTCTGGCCCAGCCCTGTGGCTCCACAGCTGAGGGCTCTGGGCATTTGAGTGACTTTCCAATCACAGAGCCAGACCAACTCTGCTGGCTCAGAGAGCACTTCCCCTCTGTGGGTGAGTCTTCTCCCTGTCCACAGGCTCCTGGGCCCACTGTGCTCCAATCTGTGCTCTGGGTGCTCTGGAAACAGCTGGGGACACATAGGTAAAGTTCATCTCCCACCAAGCTAGTGTTCCTAGGTGTCCCTTGAGGACCAGACCCCAGAGTAGTGAGGGGCAGGGCATGCTCTCCTTACTTCCTCTAATGGAACAGCACATGGAGAGAATTCTCACAGGCTCAGTTTCCCTGTAGAGGATAGAGGCCCTGGTAGAGAAGCTGCCTAGGATTTTGGTCTTTGTCCTGGGCCTTCTGGTAAATCCCTGTGTCTCAGGGATCAGCCTCCATAGGCACTGCAGGGAGGAGCTGAGCTGGGTCCCCCACCCAGGGAGCACTCCCCATGTGGGTAACCTAGAGTTTCCCAGTTCTAGAAGCACAGTTGCTCCCTTGTCTTTCCTGCAAGGGGTCCACATGCGCTTCCTAAGTCATGAGTCTGAGACCCTCAGCACACTATGGATCTTCACACCTTTGCCCTTTACCCAGCACTGTTGACCCTGGGGAGCTGGAGAACAAGGCAGGCCCTCTTGCACACAGCTCATTAATGCCAGCATGGGGAACAGAGCCCAGATTTGAGTCCAGCCCAGGTTCCTTTCTGCCCTGGGAATCGACACTGTCTCCTCAGAGTAGCCAGAGCAGAGCAGGTACTCAATAAAAATCCTGACCTGAACCCTTGGACAGGGAGCTACCATTTCTGCCCCTCATCTGCCCCTCATCTATCTCCCACAGATTCAGGAAGCCAATCACATTCATACCCTGAATCCCATTATTGATTTAAGAAGCTCTGCTGAATGTCAACCACAAACTCCTTCCATAGGAAGATTCCACAGCAAGGCACACAGAGCTGATCCACTGTTTGAAGTAGGGCAAAGCACTTCTTCTCCTGGAAATGTTATAGCTATTTTTACTATTGTGATGGGTGAGTCAGGGGCTTCTCCACTGGGTGTGTTATAATGAAGGAAAACAGGATCATCCAAGCCATTCACATAAAGTCAAAAGAAGCCTTTACTATAATGGCCAGCAAGGTCCACCCCTACACCTAAAAGTGGTGTGTAGGGGAATCGTGCACCAGTTCCTACAATGCCAGTATTTATAGGGAGGGGGAGAAAGTAGGGTGAGCATCCCACCTTCCTGTATTTGGGAGGGGAAGGGATTAGGGCAAGGCTGTCTCTCCCTCCTGCAGGGAGGGGAAGAGACTAGGGAGGGGTCACCTCTCCCTTCTGATGAGATTTGAGAATCCTATTTCCTGAGGATTGTAACATTCCCCACTGGTCTTATTCATATTAACAAGTCCTTGTTTAAGGGACTAGTAGGAGCATGTGTAGAAAATACCATGTGGGGAACAGTCACAGGGACGCTCAGTGGGCGTTACAATGCAGGTTACAGGTAGTAATAAGTACAATGTGGTTAGGGGGATTTTATAAGTCTTAAATTTAGTGGATTGTCCGTCTGATGGATTGACCATCTCCTGGTAGGGTCCTCAAGTTTTGGAGCAGGAGTTGGCTTGACGTGAGTCCAGTGCATCCATGCAGATTTCCAAGCAACCTGAACATCAGTGGGAACTGTTAGAATTATAGTCCAGGGCCCAGTCCATCAGGGTTCCAAGGATGAGGATGGCAGTTTCTTGGTATATATTAAATCCCTGGCCTGGAAGGAGTGTAGGTCCTTTTGGCCCCTTGGATTGGGTACGTAGACTACCCACAAAATTGTACTTATGTCCTTTTGTAGCCAATGTAACACCAGTAGGGAACTGAGAAGATGATCTCTAGCCATGGAAAGAATTGAGGATGTGTCCAGCTTAAGTAGCAGGAGTGTGTGTCTTCTGAGCATGATTTCAAAAGGGGTAACCCTTTTTCTATAGGGGGTGCAGCACACCTGAAGGAGGACAAAAGGCAAGGAGGTCTACCCATGTTTTGCCAGTCTCCAGAATTAATTCAGTTATTGTTTCCTTTAAGGTCCTGTTCATCCTTTCTACCTGACCTGAACTTTGAGGCCTATAAGCACAATGTTGGTTCCAATTAATCCCCAGAGCACTCAACAAGGATTGGGTTATTTTTGCCATAAAGGTGGGGCCATTGTCAGACCCTATGGATAGTGGGAGGCCAAATCTGGGAATGATTTTCTGAAGTAGATTTTACTGTAATTTGAGCTGTTTCCATCTTGGTAGGAAATGCCTCAGTCCATCCCGAGTATGTATCTACAACAACAAGCAAACACATATACCCATACTTGCCAGGTTTTACCTCAGTAAAGGCCACTTCCCAATGTTCTCCTGGAGTTAATCCTTGGTATCTGGGCTCATAAGATGAACCTGTAATTCTTTTAGCATTTACCTGAACGCAGGTAGGACAACACAAAATGGTGGATTGTATTAGGCACTGCATTCCTGGGAAATAGTATCTTCTGTGGAGTAAATCTATTAGCTTTGACTCACCCTGATGGGTCCTTCGAGGTAAATGAGGAATTAAGGTTCAGCCAATGTCCTCTGGCAAGTATAATCTGCCATCTGGCAGAGCAGCCCATCCTTTTGAGTCTTTATTTGCATCAAGTTCCTTGATTTTTTTATTGCCTTGTTCCAAGTAGACAGACTCTGAAGGTAGAATGTGCTCAGGGAGAGCTGGGAGAATGGGTAGTGGCCCCACTGGTCTTAGGGAAATCTCTTTGGTGGTTTGGTCTGCAAAATTATTTCCTCACATTTCTGTAGTTTCTCCCTTTTGATGGGCCTCACAATGTATGATAGCAACTCGCTTTGGCAGCCAGATAGCCTCCAGCAAGGCCAGGATCTCTGGAACATTTTTGACAGTCTTTCCTCCTGAGGTTAATAGACATCTTTCTGTATAGATGGCCCCGTGCACATGGGCAGTAGCAAAGGCATATCGACTGTCCGTGTAGATGTTAGCAGTTTTGCCCTTACTACATCTTAAGGCCTGGGTTAGAGCATTAATTCTGCTTTTTGGGCTGAGGCTCCATGTCCCAGGACTTGAGCCCAGATTACCTCATTTACAGCGACCACAGCAGCTCCAGCGTATCTGATGCTATCCACCAGGAAGCTGCTGCCATCTGTGAAGAGTTCTTCCTCAGGATTGTCCCAGGGTGTGTCTGATCCCTTGGAAACTGTTTAAAATATCTAGACGGTCACACATGGCTGGGAGGGATCATCATCATCATGGAGCAAGGTGGCAGGGTTTAAAGTTATGGTAGCTAAAAACTTTATTCACTGTGGGTCCAATAATAGAGCCTGGTGATGGGTTAGCCTGGTGTTGGTTATTCTCTTGTTGGGTGGAGCCTTTAGTATTATTTCAACCACCTGGGGGGGTTGATTATAAGTTCTTGTCCCAAAGTTAGTTTAGTAGCCTCCTTGACCAGTAGGGCAGTAGCAGTGGTTGCCCTCAAGCAGTAGGGCCAGCCAGTAGAGACAGGGTCCAGGCATTTAGACAGATAAGCCACTGACCTCTTCCATGGTCCTAAAAGTTGGCTTAACACCCCTTTAGCTATCCCTCCTTTTTCTGCTGCATACAGATGGAAAGGTTTTTTGATGTCTGGGAGAGCCAGGGCTGGGGCTTGGGTTAGAGCTCTTTTTAGATCTTGGAAGGCTTTAGCTTCCATTTTATTCCAATTAATTTCTTTCCCTTGCACCTTGGTTGCCTCATACAAGGGTCGGGTGATTCCAGCAAACCCTGTGACCATAAGGGGGAATACCCTGCAGCTCCCAAGAACTCACGGATTTGTCTCTTAGTGGTGGGAGGAGGGATTTGGAGGACTTCTTGAACCTTCTTTCCTGACAACCACCTTTGTCCTTCATATAACTTATACCCTAGGTAGGTTACCTCTTCAGAACACAGTTGTGCCTTTTTGGCAGACATTTGGAACCCTAGGGCTTGTAGGGCATTTAGTAAATCCCTGGCAGCTTCAAATAAAGTAGAGGAGTTTTTAAACCCCTGTGGCAATCTTGTCCAGGTCAATTGTCCTGAGTTCCCACAATCAGGGTCAGTCCATTCAAAAGCAAAAGTGGGCTGACTTACCACTGCCACTGGAAGACTGAAGAAGGAATCTTTCAGGTACAGTAGCATATAGACTTGGTACTGTGGAGATAAAGGCTCAACAGAGTGTAAGGATTGGGTACCATGGGGTGGAGTGCTTCTGCCTGTTGATTAACTTCTCTTAAATCCTGCACTGGGTGGCAGTTATCTGTTCCAGGTTTTTGGACTGGCAGGAGAGGAGTGGTCCAGGTTGAGTTTCAGGGTATTAGGATCCCCTCTGCTCTTAACCTATTAATGTGTGGGGCAGTTCCCAGCTGGGCCTTGTGGCTGATAGGGTACTGTTTTACCCTAATTGGAGTGGTGTCACTGTTCAACTGGACAATGATGGGAGACCAGTGTGCAGCCAGTCCAGGAGGGTTGAATTTGGCCCATACCTTGGGGAATTCTGTAAGGAAGGAGGTTAATAGAGTCTCTCTAGTACCACAATTGTCATAACAGAGTCCTTTTGTAGGCCTTTAGCTAGACTTTCATCTGGGATTAATTGATATTCTTCCCCCAATGGACAGGTCAACAATGTATGGGTAGGAGAGCCAAACTCCAGATGGGCAGAGGCTGAGGAAAAAGATATGGTGGCTTGTAGTTTATGTAATAAGTCTCTTCTCAATAAGGGATATGGACAGTCTGGAATCACCAAGAAAGAGTGAGTCATGGTTCCCCTACCTGAATCAGTAATTCTTGCCCTTGTCCAGGAACAGTGTTGAGTCTCTCCTGTGGCCCCTTGAATGGGGACTTTAGGTTTTGGCAGAGGTTCCTTGACCTGTTTCAACACTGAATAAGTGGCTCCAGTGTCCACCAGGAACCTCACAGGATTACCAACCACTTGTAGAGTTACCAAAGGCTCCTCAGGGTTCATATGAGTAGATCCTCAGCCCCATCAGTCCTCCTCTTCTAATTGTAAAACCTTTTCTGACTTTGTCTGTTTTGTTTCTGGTGTTTAGTCTTATGAGGGCTTTCATTATTTCCAGTGTCCTTTCTCTTTCCAATGAGCACCTTGGTTTTTCTCTATTTTCCAGCTTCTAGGGACGGGTGGCCTCCACTGAAGGGGTTGGGTCATGTTCCAGTACCAGGCAATAGGACATTAGTCAATCTTTTATTTTGTCTTTCCTCGGGAGGGTCTCTATTATTATAGACCCACTGGGCTATTTTCACAACTCAGAGAGCACCTTCCCTTCAAACCCTTCTACCATTTATAACTTTTTTTCTGATATCAGGGGCTGACCAGGTTACAAAGGCTATGTTAACAGCTCTCCTATTTTGGGGGCCTCAGGAACTATGGGGGTGTATAAACCGTAAGCCTGCAGGAGGTGTCCAGGAATGCTCTGGGGGACTCATTTGGACCTTGTAGAGTCTCACTCACCTTTGAAAGGTTGGTGGGCCTTCAGGCAGCAGCACGCACTCCCCTCATCAGAGTCTCATGAAACCAATTTAGAGCCTCCTTACCTTCATCATTGTTATGATCCCAGATGGGGCAGAAGGGAAAGACCCTCTCTATGAGGACAGGATCATCTGTTGGCAGCCATTTGGTCCCCAAATGGATTTCTGGGCCTCCCTCAAAATGTGCTCTCTTTTCTCTGAGGTCAAGAGTATTCTGCAGTGGATTTGACAGTCATACCAGGTGGGCTGATGGGTGAAGATAACAGACTCTAAGTGGGATATGAGCCCTTGTGGCTCATCAGAGAAAGGTGGGTTCTGGTTCTTCCAATTACATATGTCACTGGTAGTGAAAGGTACATACACCATGAAAGGGTCCTGTTAGGAAGGGTCAATCTCAGAGGAAGAATAGGGGCTGGGACTGAGCCTGAATAGGGAGTTCCACTCCTGGTATGGGGAGGGGATGGGAGATCTGGGTGAGGAGTGGCCTCAATGATACTGGTGGAGGGGTAGGGTAGGGTGGGGGGCTAGGGAGATAAGGATCCTCCTCTTCAGGAGTATCCAGAACAGGGTGTTTGTGGAGTTTTACATCTGGTCTGGCCTTTGTCACCAAAACTTTGCGGCATCTCCTAATTCCCAAACTAGAAGAGGCAGAAGCTAAAAGGCAATGCTTAAGACATTTTGGCTTCTTGGTTAGTATGTCAATCCAAATTTGAACATAGGGTACCTGATCAAGATGACCTAGCTGCCCAAAGACAACCTCTTGGACCCTGAGAGTGGTAGGGAGGTTGGTTGTTCCCTGAGGGGGCCAAACAACCTTGAAAGTAGGCCATTCTGATTCACAAAACTTTCTTAAGTTAAATCCATTAACAGAAGCTCTGTAGTCAGCAGCATGTTTTTGGAAGTCCTGAAAATTATCTAAAAAGCAAGTTAGAAGAGTGGGGCACACAGTTGACTATAGTAGAATGTCCCATAGTAGATTGTCCTGGAGAGAGATGCGACACAGAAAGCATGGTAAAAACACAAATGGCTATGAACCAGACTGACAAGACAAATACAAACTGACAGACCATGACCAGATTAGGCCACATGGGGAGGCCTACCAGAGGACAGGAGTGACATCACGTCCTATCCTGGAATGCAGTGTAAGCTACTGTGTCCAGTCTGACTTTGTCCCCCAGATTGCCGACCCCCCCAGAGAGACAGGATACCAGGTGGCTTCATCCAGAAGAGCATTCTGAGGATGTGCTAGAGTCCCCCCAAGAGTGAGTCTTAGGCACCTCTCTCAGGAGCTCCCCTCTGCTCTGGGTAGAGCTCCCAGGCAACCATCACAGGAGACCAATTTCTGTATGAGGGTTTGGAGAAATCATATCTCGGTGGGACCAACAAATGTTATACCCAATGAAATGAGATCATCCAAGCCACTCACGGAAAGTCAAAAGAACCCTTTATTGTAGCTGGTCAGTGACCATCACCCATACACCTAAGAGAGGTGTGTCAGGGAATCACACACTGGTTCCCTTATTGCCAGTATTTATAGGGAGGGAGAGCAATTAGGAAGAGCAGTCCCTCCTTCCTGAATTAGGGAGGGAAACGGTATAGGGTGGGGGTGTCTCTCCCTCCTGCAGAGAGGGGAAGAGGGTAGGGAGGGGTCATCTCTCCCTCCTGATGGTATTTGAGAACCTATTTCCTGGGGATCATAACAGCTATGCATAGGAAACCCATGGGAACTGAAGTCAAAACTTCCAGTCCCAGAGTCAACTTAGAAATTTTGCTTTAATATGTCTGATGTGGGTTTGCGCATCTGAAGTTTTTACTAATTCCAGAATATTCTAACACAGGTTGACAACCTGTGAGCTGGATGTCCTTAAGAGACACAGGGAATGTTGGTATTAGTTCCTCTGACAATGAAGGAGGGCATGGGAGCCCCTTAGGGTGTGGATGCTTCAGACCAGCCTGTGCTGGGCTCAGCTCTCTAGGGCCTGTGGGTAGGATCTCCCTACAGAGCCCACTCAGATCCAGCATCAACCCTGGACCCCCATCTGATACATCTCAGTCTCTAAACAAGAGCTGGAGCCAGTTAGTTCTTGCTGTTCAGCACACAGCCCTCCCCTGCCTTGAGGACCTAAAATGACACTGAGTTGTCTGTCCCTTGTCCATTCAGAAATCCCCACTTCCTGGAAATAGTTTCTCTGGAGGAGTCACCTGCAATGCTGTTCATGGTGTGAGAGGCACTTGGCCACCTTCCTTGCAGTGGGGACTATTAAGATAACAGAGGTGGGCCAGGGTGCAGCTCAGAGGAAGATACTGCCCAGCAACCTGAGGCCCTGGATTAGACTCTCAGTACCTGGTGGAGGGCGGGCAGAAACACAGGCAGAGCATCATCACAGGGGTTTCTGCTCCTCCTGTCACTTGGGTTCTCCTGGCAGCTGCAGGAGCAGGAGGGAGTCTTTCCTGGGTCCTCACTGCATCTGTTCCTCCTTCTGGCTACTAAAGAACAAATGTGTGGTGTCAGAAGGAGTGACCATAGCACTCCCAGGAGTCATTTATTGGCTCCTACTGCATGCCAAGCTGTGCCTTGCCTTCCCCTTCATCTTGCAGGGTGGTGCTTTTAATCACTCTCTATAGAAGGGGACCCTGAGGCTCAGCAGAAAAGGAGCAGGTATTACATTAAGGGTACTGTGTGGATGAGAGGAGACTGCTCTCATCCTGTCCCTCCCAGCCTGGTGCCCCTGGTCAGCCATGCCCCTCTCTGAGCCTTAACCCATGACAGGCTCTCACTAGGACCCTGTCATAGGACAGGTAGGGGTTCAAGAGCTGGGGGGCTCAGAGGGCTCAGGCCAGTGTCATGATGCTGAGCAGCTCTTGATAAGTGGCCACTGACTAGATCCCTAACCCCTGTAGTGATTTCCAGGCTGCTGGGGTCTGGGGGACTCCACTTCTCCAGTGCCACTCTGAATCTTGTGCCATCTGAGTGTTGGACATGGGTCAGGCAGTGAGGTCAATATTTGCTAATATCAACATTCATGGGATTTGCCACCTGGGGGTTGCTGTAGAAGGTGCTGGTGCTGATGATCAATGAGGAGACACCAAAGGATGGGTTTGAGGAACTATCTGAGGACCCACCCACAGGCACACAGCCTCCTGATCCCCTCACCTGTGCCATCAGCATCTGCTCAGGTGCCTGGGTCTGTGTCTCTTGGAATTAGCCATCAGTTATGACCGGCCCTGTGGCTTCCTCAGCACTCAGTGACCTGTCACTCCAATGCAAAAATGACCCAGGGAAGCCCAGATTCAGCAAAGGACCCTTCATCCTCTCCTTCTCAAATTTAGGACTGATTGAGGTTAGTTCTAGGACATGTTTCTGGAAGGAAGAAACTAGGGATGAATTATATAACTACCTGTGGAAGAGCCTGCACAGAATAAAGTCTGAGACAAGGATGGACCTGGATGTGCCGGATTTATTTAGGTTTTGTTTTTTGCTGTTTTGTTTCTCAGGGTTTTTGTTTTGTTTTGTTTTGTTTTTTATTTTTGCCATTCTGGGGATTGTACCAAGGGGCACTTTATCGCTGACCTACCTCCCCAGCTCTTGTTATCAGCTTTTTGAGGCAGGATGCTGCAAACCTTCCCAGCCTGGCCTTCCAATTGCAATCCTCCTGCCTCAGCCTCCTAAGCTGCATGTTGGCCTGAGCCAAAATGCCCAGATACTTGCTGAGGTTCCAGAAGCGGCTCTGTGTGATCCAAAGCCAGCTGTGCTCAGAATACCCTGGGAAGAATGTGCAGAGCAACGTGTTTCATACATGTGTGTGAAATGTGAGCACCTGGCTCCCTGTTCCTGATGGTGTCCTGGTGCTAGTTGTCCCTGCCTTTGCTTCTCTAGTCACCCTGGGTGGTAACGTTGCCAGGTCAGTGGGCAGGTACAGACATGAAAAAGAGTGAGACAGGTCCACAAGTTCCTCCCTGAGCCCCGATTGGTAGCAATGCCCTGGTGCTGAGAGGAAGGTGTGGCTCTCAGGCCTTGAGCAACACCTGGGCTGACAGTCCTACTGTCTGGCTGGACAGTGGGCTCACCTAGAGACAGGAGGATAGGGACCAAACAGGGATAAGCACAGCCCCTAGAGAGCTTTATTATTAGGATTAGGAAATGAAGCCTTGTCAATTTGGGCATAGCCCAGGACAGAGCATGTGCTTGGCATGCACCTGGGGTCCTTCCCCAGCACAGCAAATAAGAACAACAATAGCATCTAGGAAGGTGAGTGTCACTCACTCGTGCTCAGAGGTGGTGTCCATCACCTGACTTGTCTGTCACTGCTCCTTCACAGTCAGACCTTCTCCCCCTGAGGTATCGGGTCCTGGGACCAGGGCCACACCTGGGCAGACAGTGAGCTTCACCTGCAAGTCCCACGGCTTCACCCCCCGTGACATCACGCTGAACTGGTTCAAAAATGGGAACAAGCTCTCGCACATCCAGACCAGCGTGGACCCTGCAGGAGAAAGTGTGTCCTACAGCGTGTCCAGCACAGTCCAGGTGACCCTGACCCCTGGGGACGTCCACTCTCAGGTCATCTGTGAGGTGACCCACATCACCCTGCAGGGGGGGCCTCCTCTTCGTGGGACTGCCAACTTGTCTGACACCATCCGAGGTACAGCACCCTGATCCCCACCCAGCCCACACCTGGCCCCCCAGCCTGCTGCTCCCCAGGGGCCTTTGCTCAGGACCTCAATGGCCTGGGCTCCACTTCCCAGCAGTGCTGCCCACCTGCCATGCACATGGGGACTCTGCCCTGTGCCCAGCATGTGCTGTGGTTTCATTTTAATGACCAGCAGCAACAACCACTGCTGAGCTCCTACCAGAGCCGAGCCTCAACATGCAAGGGTGGGGGGTGGGGGTTCATCTATTTTGCTAAATTTTCTGCAGGCCAGGAAGTGCACTTGTCAAGTTCACTTGCTTTCACCCTAAGGGGAGTCACTGGTCACTGGCACCAGGGTGTGGCAGGATCTGTGATTAGTGACTCCTTTCCCGTGCAAAACCTCAATGTTTGAGCGCCTGCTGCATGCCTGGCCCTGTCCTGAGGGAGGCCCTTGCCCTGCTGGCAGGAGCTCAGCTGTCTCTGCCACAAGGTCACAGCTTCTGCCTGTGCTGTTTCAGTTCCGCCCACTGTGGAGGTCACCCCACTGCCCACAATGGCAGGAAACCAGGTGAACCTCATCTGTCAGGTGAAGAAGTTCTACCCCCAGAGCCTACAGCTGACCTGGGTGGAGAATGGAAACGTGTCCTGGACAGAAACAGCCTCAGTCGTCACAGAGGACAAGGACGGGACCTACACCCTGACGAGCTGGCTGTTGGTGAACTCGTCTGTGCAGTGGGAGGACATGATGTTCACCTGCCAGGTGGAGCATGATGGGCAGCTGGCCACCACCAGAAACTGCACCCTGCAGGTCTCTGCCCACTGCAGGGAGCACGGCCTGGACAACACCCCCTATGGTGAGGCCTCCACCCTGGTTGACTGAGTGCTTTTAAACTTGATCTGATTGTGTCTCTGCTGTGATGTTAGAAGCAGTGACCCTGCTCCTCATGGGGCAGTCCAGAGGCCTGCACACACAGCAACATCTTAGAGTCAGCTGCTCCCACACCCACACTCCCAGGGTCCCCTCTGTTGAGGTGGGTACACATCTCATAGGGCCTTTAAATAAACATTAAGGATGAAATGGGTGGGGCAATGGGGCTGACAACTTGGCCTTCTTCACCTGGCACTTGTCATGGCCTCAGGGACTTCTTCCTCCTCCTCTCTTCCATCCACCTTGGAAGTCACCCCCAATCACACAGGGACACATGACCTGCCAGGCAAGGAATTTCTACCACCTGAGTTTGCATCTGACCTGGTTGGAGAAGGGAACTGTGTCCAGGAGAGAAGTTGCCTCAGTTATCACAGAGAACAGGGCTGGGAAAGGAAAACACATGAGATGGGTCCTGG
>JAJEJO010053895.1:0-10227 GCA_020662805.1 Glaucomys volans
GTATTGTAGCTTTCTGAAGCACACTGCAGGCTGTCTGCAAAAGACGTGGACTTCCAAACATCATTGATTTCCAAAAAATCCTCAATGTCAACTGAGAAACTGAGCAGTGTAGAGTAATCACAGCTGCACTTGGCCCTGCATCGACTCAGTGTATTCGGTCTCACATTTGTATAGATATCAGTTTATAACAGAAATGTCCAAATTAGGCCTGAATTCATGTCTTAGCTTCCGCTGATGTCATTTAGCTGCCATGGAGACAATGTCAAACCTGGTTTCCCCGTATCAGAGGAGATTTAGTTTCAATGCTAAGGAAGCATTTTACAGACTTTTGTTAATGTAGATGGAAGACCTTCAGAGATGCTCAGCAGCATTGGGTGAAGAAAGATATGTTCTGGATTTTCAAGGTATTGGGAATCTATGGATTCTGATTTGAGTTAAGTAATGACCCACAAAAGTATATTTAAAATCATCATATTGGATTCAAGATGGCAGGCTAGAGGAACGCTGCATTCCTACTTGCTCCATGAATTCCTACTTGCTCAGGATTCAAACAGCAGCAATATGGCTCTCAACGAGATTTTATATTCAAATCACATCTAAGAGGTCCCCAGTCACCGCTCCAGAACCAACTCTGCCGGGCCGGGCTCCACCCGGCCGTGGGCAGCTACAACCTGGGAGCACCGGACCCCTGCAGCCACTTTGGAGTCACCGACCTGGGCCTGGACTCAGGCGCCAGTCTGCAAGTGAGTGTGGGTCCTCAACAGTCGCTTTGGAGTCACTGACCAGGCTCAGGTGCCAGCCAACAACTGAGTGTGGGTCCCCAGCAGTGGCTTTGGAGTCAGGACCCACTTCAGAGTCATTGACCAGGCTTGGACACCAGCCAGCAAGTGAGTGCAGGTCCCCAGCAGCCACTTAGGAGTCATGGACCAGGCTCGGGCACCAGCCAGCAAGTGAGTGCGGGTCCCCAAGTGAGTGTGGGTCCCCAGCAGCTGCTTCAGAGTCACTGACCAGGCTCGGGCACCAACCAGCAAGTGAGCACGGGACTCCAGCAGCCGCTCAGAAATCACCATCGCTGGACCAGGTTCAGGCCTGAACCCCGGGCAGCCCCAGCTGTGATCATATACCCACCAAGCCATCAGGCTGCCATATCCAGCTCCAAGCCCAGGCCTGCACCCTGTACCTGGTCTAGTCTCAGGCCGGCACCCATGCTGTCATGGACCATCTAACAACAGCAGGTTACCTTTGCCCACAAACATTGATTATCCCTGACTTGTAGGCAGTGGGACAGCATCCTTCTTGGGCCACAGCATTACCAAGTGCCTGACAGGCATCAGACTACTGAACAATAGGAGGTTTGAATAGTACAATATAATTTTACTGCAGAACTTTCTTCCTCTTTTTGTCTAAATAGTAATATTATGATTATTCTAATATACTTACTACATTCCCACTTCTTTCCTATTAATACCCTTATCAGTCTATTATGCTGTAATATAGCAATGTCCTTGGAGACACATTCTCTTTTCTCATGCTAAAAAGTTATTTCCTCTAATTCCACTCTCACTATTCCTATGACATAGTAACTCTATAGACTCACTTCCTATTTCATTAATATTGTATTCTAAACCACTCAGCATTTTCTTTTTCCACTATTTGAAATTGTGGTCCTTATTGCAAACCTATCGATTATGTAGTAGATAATTTGCACTCATTTCTGTATACTATAATGCAGTTTATATCTAAATGGTTCTATATGGTTTAAGGACACATATTGTTTATATGGGGTACTGCCAATAATAATCTCTTCAAAGTGAGGAATTGGAAATCTGCAGGGACACTATAAGTCTTTACAGGGAAACTGCAATCCCTCTGATTTACGCTACTAGAGGGGAAGATACACAAGCAGCATGAGAAAGCACAGGAAGAAAGAGTCCCAAACAAACCTAGATGATATATCAAGAGAACCCAAAGAGAGCATGGTAGAAGGAATGACGGAAAGGGAGTTCAGAATGCTCATAATTAAAATGATCCAAGAAGAGAATGATGTGACAAGAGAGCAAATTCAGGCTATGAATAATCAGCTAATAGAGCAATTGCAGGAAGCAAAAAAATGATTTCAATAAAGAGATAGAAGTTCTGAAAAAACAAACAAACAGAAATCCTTGAAGGAAACAAGGAAATGAAGGAAACAATAAACCAAGATAAAAACTCAATAGAAAGCGTAATTAAAAAAAAAGAAAGCATAATTAACAGAATAGATCACTTCGAAGACAGAACCTCAGACAATGAAGACAAAATATTTAATCTTGAAAGCAAAGTCGAACAAACAGAGAAGATGGTTAGGAATCATGAACGAAACCCCTAAGAAATACGGGACATCATGAAAAGAAAAAATTTAACAGTTACTGGGATTGAGGAAGGCACAGACATACAAACCAAGGGAATGAATAATCTGTTCAATGAAATAATATCAGAAAATTTCCCTAATATGATGAATGAGATGGAAAATCAATTACAAGAGGCTTACAGGACACCAAACGCACAGAATTACAACAGATCCACACCAAGGCACATTATAATGAAAACACCTAACAAACAAAACAAAGATAGAATTTTAAAGGCTGTGAGAGAAAAGCATCAGATTACCTACAGGAGGAAACCAATACAGATATCAGCAGATTTCTCAGCCCAGACCCTAAAAGCAAGAAGGGCCTGGAACAACATATTTCAAGCTCTGAAAGAAAATGGATACCAACCAAGAATCTTATACCTGGCAAAACTTACCTTCAGATTTGATGACAAAATAAAATCCTTCCATGATAAACAAAAGTTTAAAGACTTCACAAATAGAAAGCCTGCCCTACAGAACATACTCAGCAAAATATTCCAAGAGGAAGATATGAAAAATAACAATGTTAGTCAACATGGGGAGAATTACCTTGAAGAAATATCCAATCAAAGGAGAAACAAAGTTAAGTTAAAAGCCTGAGAAAAGCTAAAATGACAGGAAATACAAGTCATATCTCAATAATAACCCTGAATGTAAATGGCTTAAACTCATCAATCAAAAGACAGAGACTGGAAGATTGGATTAAAAAGAAAGACCCAAAAATATGCTGCCTTCAAGAGACTCATCTCATAGAAAAACATGCCCACAGACTAAAGATGAAAGGTTGGGAAAAAGCATACCCGGAACATGGACTGAGTAAAAAACCAGGGATTTCCATCCTCATTTCAGATAAAGCAGACTTCAAGCCAAAGATAGTCAGAAGGGATAAAGAAGGACATTTCATAGTGCTTAGGGAAGCATAAATCAGCAAGACACAGCAATCATAAATATTTATGCAAACAATGGCACATCCATGTACATCAATCAGATCCTTCTCAATTTCAGGAACCAAATAGACCAAAACACAATAATACTGGGGGATTTAACACATCTCTTCACAGATCTTCCAGACAAAAATTGAACAAAGAAACCATAGGACTCAATGACACAATCACTAATTTGGACTTAACAGACATATATAGAATATTCCATCCACCAAAAAGCGAATACACTTTCTTCTCAGCAGCTCATGGTTCCTTCTCTAAAATAGACCATATGTTATGCCAAAAGCTACTCTTACCAAATACAAAAACATAGAGATACTACCTTGTATACTATCAGATCATAATGGAATGAAATTAGATATCAATGAAAAAGTTAAAAACAGAAACTACTCCAAGACCTGGAGATTAAATAATATGCTATTGAATGATGCATGGATAACAGAAGACATTAGGGGGGAAATTAAAAGATTCTTAGAAGTTAACGAGAACAAAGATGCAACATATCAAAATCTCAGGGACACTATGAAAGCAGTGCTAAGAGGAAAACTCATTGCATGGAGCGCTTTTAATAAAAGAATGAAAAGTCAACAAATCAATGACCTCACATTACAGCTAAAAGCCCTAGAAAAAGAGGAACAGACGATCACCAAAAGTAGTAGAACACAGGAAACAGTCAAAATCAGAGCTGAAATCAATGAAATTGAAACAAAAAAAAAAATTCAAAAAATTGACAAAACAAAAAGCTGGTTCTTCGAAAAAATAAACAAAATTGATAAAACCTTAGTCACGCAAATGTCTAAAAGGAGAGAGAAACTCCAAATTACTAAAATTCATGACAGAAATGAAAATATTACATCAGACAAAATTGAAATACAAAACAATATGCTATTTTGAAAATTTATACTCCAACAAAATAGAAAACCTGAAAGACATCAACAGGTTCCTAGAGGCATATGAGCCACCCAAACTGAATCTGGAGGACATACACAACTTAAATAGATCAATTTCAAGCAATGAAATAGAAAAAGTCATCAAAAGCCTACCAACAAAGAAAAGTCCAGGACCAGAAGGATTCAAAGCCAAGTTCTACAAGACCTTCAAGGATGAGCTCATTCCAATACTCCTCAAAGTATTTCATAAAATAGAGAAGGAGGGAACCCTTCCAAACTCATTCTATGAAGCTAATATCACTCTGATACCAAAACCAGAGAAGGACACATTGAGGAAAGAAAACTTCAGACCATTATCCCTAATGAACATAGATGCAAAAATTCTTAACAAAATTTTAGTGAATCGCATACAAAAGGATATTAAAAAGATAGTGCAATATGATCAAGTGGGTTTCATCTTGGGGATGCAAGGTTGGTTCAACATCTGGAAATCAATAAATGTAATTCACCACATCAATAGAGTTAAAGTCAAGAACCACATGATTATTTCAATACATGCAGAGAAAGCATTTGATAAAGTACAGCACCCCTTCATGCTCAAAACAATAGAAAAAATAGGGAGAGTAGGAACGTTCCTTAACATTGTAAAGGCTCTCTATGCTAAGCCCACAGCTAGCATCATTCTAAATGGAGAAAAATTGAAAACATTCCCCCTGAGAACTGGAACAAGGCAGGGATGCCCTCTTTCTCCACTACTATTCAACATTGTCCTTGAATCTCTAGCCAGAGCAATTAGACAGGCCAAAGGAATTAGAGGAATACGAATAGGAAAAGAAGAGCTCAGACTATCCCTATTTGCTGATGACATGATTCTCTATTTAGAAGGTCCTAAGAATTCCACCAGAAACTTTCTGGAACTCAGAAATGAATTCAGTAAAATAGCAGGATATAAAATTAATGCTCATAAATCTAATGCATTTTTATTTGTTTGTGATACCTCCTCTGAGAGAGAAATTAGGAAAACTACCTCATTCACAATGACCTAAAAAAAAAAAAAAAGAATACTTGAAAATCAATCTAACAAAAGAAGTGAAAGACCTATACAATTGGAACTACAGAACACTAAAGAAAGAAATTAAAGAAAGTCTGAGAAAAGGGAAAGATCTCCCATGTTCTTAGATAGGCAGAATTAATATTGTCAAAATGGCCATACTACCAAAAGCGCTATACAAATCCAATGCAATTCCAATTAAAATTCCAATGATGGACCTCATAGAATTAGAGCAAGCAATCATGAAATTCATTTGAAGGAATAAGAGAACCAGAAGAGCTAAAGCAATCCTTAGCAAGAAGAGCGAAGCAGGGAGTATCAGAATACCAGACCTTCAACTATACTACAGAGCAATAGTAACAAAAACAGCATGGTATTGACACCAAAAGAGAAAGGTAGATCAATGGTACAGAATAGAGGACACAGAGACAAAACCACATAAATACAGGTATCTCATACTTGACAAAGGAGCCAAAAACTTACAATGGATAAAAGACAGCCTCTTCAACAAATGGTGCTGGGAAAATTGGAAATCCATATGCAGCAAAATGAAACTAAACCCATATCTCTCACCCTGTACAAAACTCAACTCAAAGTGGATCAATGACCTAGAAATTAGACCAGAGACTCTGCACCTAATAGAAGAGAAAAAGGGTCCAATCTTCATTACGTTGGCCTAGGACCAGATTTCCTTAATATGACTCCCAAAGCGCAAGAAATAAAAGCAGGAATCAATGATTGGGATAGAGTCAAACTAAAAAGCTTTTTCTCAGCAAAGGAAACAATCAGCAATGTGAAGAGAGAGCCTTCAGAGTGGGAGAAAATCTTTTCTACACACACTTCAGATAGAGCACTAATCTCCAGAATCTACAAAGTACTCAAAAATCTTTACACCAAGAACACTAATAACCCAATCAATAAATGGGCCAAGGAAATGAACAGACACTTTACAGAGGAAGATCTACAAGCAATCAACAGATTTATGAAAAAATGTTCAGCATCCCTTGTTATAAGAGAAATGCAAATCAAAACCACCTTAAGATTTCATCTTTCCCCAATTAGAATGTCTCTTATTAAGAATACAGGCAACAACCGGTGTTGGCGAGGATGTGGGGAAAAGGGTACACTCATACATTGCTGGTGGGAGTGCAAGTTGGTGCAGCCACTCTGGAAAGCAGTGTGGAGATTCCTTAGAAAACTTGGAATGGATCCACCATTTGACCCAGCTATCCCACTCCTTGGCCTATACCCAAAGGACTTAAAATCAGATTACTACAGTGATGTAGAAGCATCAATGTTCATAGCTGCTCAATTCACAATAGCTAGATTGTGGAACCAACCTAGATGTCCTTCAGTAGATGAATGGATAAAGAAATTGTGGTATATATACAGAATGGAATATTATTCAGCCATAAAGAAGAATAAAATTATGGCATTTATAGGTAAATGGATGATGTTGGAGTCTGTTATTGTAAGTGAGATTAGCCAATCCCCAAAATCCAAAGGCTGAATAGTCTCTCTGATAAATGAATGATGATGCATAATGCGGGGTGGAAGGGTGGCAAGAATGGAGGAAGGATAGAGAGCATAGAGGGAAGGGAGGGATGGGGGCAGGGTGGGGGGTAATAATAACAGAATGTGTGACAGACATCATTGCCCTTTGTACAGGTATGAATGCACAGATGGTGTGACTCTACTTTGTGTACAACCAGAGAAACAATAGCTGTACTCCATTTTTGTTCAATGAATCAATAAGTAAGTAAATTAAAAAAAATCATCATATTGAAGAATCCAAATAGGATGAATTATGTGTGAGGAATGAGTGGGTTGGATGCAAGCTATTCCTCCACAAAAGGTTTTGGTATTTTGGAAATGCTGTAGAATCTACTTCTCCTGCTCTGACTTCTCACATCCTTCACTCTACCTTTGCATTTTCTCTTACTCAGGAGCAGGTTTTGACCTGATTGTGTTTTCATTGTTGCATTATGTAGAGAATATTTGTTTAAATTTACATTGCGTGTCACTCTTTATTTCCAGAGGCATCATTGAGTTAACTACTTTCTAAATGTACTTGTTTCAATTGAAATGTTAGATACAGGTGTTGTGGTTAAGGAATGTCATTTCCACTAGGTGATATGCCAGTTAAGCAAATCACAGTTAGTGTAATCAGCTGTCCCTTGTTAGCATCAGGAACGAGGCCAGAATTGGGGAGGGCATTCGCTTCCTTAGTAATTGCTGTTTTGGTCAGGAATTGCCCTTGCTGACACAGTGACACTGCCACTAATTCTTGCTGTATGAACGTAGCACTTTGCAGGTGAAGAAAAGACCTGGAATTGTTGGGGAGACCCTTAACAATGACAACATGTTTTTGTGTCCCTTCCCTGAAGTTGGTTTTAATCTCCAACACATTTCTGTATCTAGTGCCAAATCAATGTCCTTTATTCGTCCATGCTTGAAATTCAGATGTGACCCTTTGTTCCATTCCTCTCTTTCAGCATGAGCCTCCTTCAAATTGGGTGTTATGCTGTTTTAAACTGTGTTCATCCAGCCACCATCGGTCTCTTGTTCCAGGACTCCAATTCACTTCCTTGGAGGAGCACTGTGCCAGTGTCTGTGCCACTGGTATGCATTCTGCATCTTTGCGGGATTTCTAAAAGAACCTTTTCCAGAGGGCTTTGTTCTGACAACCAGTACACAGGTCAAGAGAATTAAATTTTCAGTTAACTCACTGGCCAGATTATTCAGCAGGAAATCGTGAGTTAAAGGGCCTTTTCAAAAACCACACCAAGATCTTTTGTGAGTGCAGCCTATTTAAAAGGCAGAAGCCGTGTTGGTGGTATCTGGTCCAGGGAATGAGCACAGAATATCTGTTTTAGTTGCCAACTCATGGCTGCCGCCCATACTCAATTATTATTGACTGACTGTTTTGTCTCCACATTGGGGATAACAGCAGGTATGTCACTCTACTTAGAAGTCCTCCATTACTGATTTCAGCTGTGTCTTTATTGGCCATTCTAGGAAAGGTGGGGCATTCAACCAGCATTGTTGTGATGTTTCCCAATTCAATCATACTCTAACCCACAAAGCTGTATGGAATGGTCCACTGCTTTGAGCTGTACTCCATCATCAGTGTGAGTGTCTGCTAGGATCCAAGGCCAGGTTCCCCACATGAAAAGTTCCTTGGAGAGCCCCAAACAGGGGAGTGCATTTGGAGAGGAGGACCCGAATGCACAGTGCTGAACTTCAGGACCACATGTACTCAAGCACACGTCCACCACTCCAGAATCTACCATGCATGGTGGGGACCAGTTGCCTGTAGTGGGGTTCCCCTTCCCCAGAATGCCTTGATGCCTGCTGTGTCAAAGTGAGCACCGTGCCACTTCACGGAGTTGGTGTGTATTGCAGCCTGTCAGCTTTCAGCAGGATCCCTTATTGTGAATGGAATGGGATTTATCATTAGGCAGATGGTCCTCTCCTCCAACTATCCCTGAGTCCTCTTCTCCTGGATGAAGTATAGGGATAACATTTGTGGCAATCAACAGACCCATGCAACTCACCCTGTTTTTCCTCCCTCTTAGAATCACAGCTCTCCAGCCTTTGCTTGAAACTTCCTCTTCAGCAGCCAAGAGAGGTTGAGATTTTGGTTTCCATCACAACCATCTCACCATTCTGCTGTCATGAGGCAATTCTGTGACAGCAGGCTCAATCTGGAACACACTTGGAATAACAGGAAAGCCTTTCTTGAAAACCCATGTTCCCAATGGCCAGCACCATGCCCTGGGGACAGAAAGTATGTGCATTCTCCTTCCTGATCCAGAAAACTTCAGGCCTTTCACATGCAACATTCCACAAGCCAGACTCTTCAGCTCTACATATTGTAGCATTCCTGTCTTTAATTCTCATGTCCCAGGTGCACTTCTGAACAAATAAAGCATTTTGAACTGAGCTCAAAAGCAGTGTAGAAAGAGGTTGAAAAGAATGGAAGCATTGGGACTTCAATGGATATGATTTTCTGCAAATCATCTCGCACTAATGAATGTTGAGAGGAATTCCAGCAAACACAAGTACTGGAAGTTTCAAATTTGCATGGGGTTTATCACTATATGTGATCAATTATTATTCCTGGATTCAGAGAACCCAATGGTCATCACATCTTCCCTTTTCCTATATATATTCTCAGACTGTATCTCACTAGGTTGCTGGGACAATTCCTATTTTGGGGACATTATCTTCACCCAGGACAACCAGATGCTCCAAACAAACCTATTCCTGAGGTGTCCAGAAGTTCCATCAATTCCACTCGACATACTTTTGGCCCAGTTGTCTAGAGTTTGGAATTATTGGAAGGAAAATGTCGGGAAGTGTGAGAAGAGCGAGTGAGGTGTGAGCAGCTTGTAACAGGTTGATGTTCATTTGTGAATGTTCCACTACATGCCCATTGATTCCAATGACCAGAGCAGATAATATTTGCTATGTATGCCTACTTCTCCTCCTGTCCCAGGCTTCCATGGATCACTTGGTTAATGTACTCTTCAGTTAGCAGCTACAACTCTTTTCATCTGCAAATGGAGAGGGATAAATCTTACTCTCAGTATTTTTTAGAGATTGGGCATTGAAATGCAACAAAGATTATTTGCAGGATAGTTCAACAAGAGTCTAATTACGAATGAGAAACAAAGTGTTTGGACTTGCCTTGGGATGATTTATCTGGAAAGCATTTCACAGAGTCACAACTGTGGGACATGTAGTCTTCTACCTTAAAGAGACTCCTCAGTGAAGGCCAAAACATTGACTCCTCTGTTCATTGCTGTGAATACAACATGGTGGGGTAAATATCAGTTTTCTTTGGCAGCTCAACCTAAGGAGAGTATTCAGCATGCAGCTGTGATGCCAGTCATGAGTGTGTAACCTCTCACCAGGACTGTTGAAGAGTAGTTATTCCTGAATCAGAGA
>JAJEJO010053896.1:0-12438 GCA_020662805.1 Glaucomys volans
TTTCCATGTTGGGACAGATGAAAAAAGTAAGCTCTTCACATATTCCATGCTCGTACCCAACATTTGGGGTTAGGCGATTGTATTAGGCCAAAGTGTGTCAATTACCTGCCATCTCCTCTCCCTTGGAAAATTCACCCAAATCCTACGCTTATGGGAGGCATCACACACCTCCAGTCCTGCTATCCTGGCTTCTTGCTTTCTGTTTTTATTTAGATTCAAGTCTTAAGTTGGCACAGGCCCACGTTATAGATGAGAACAACATGGTTTACTCAAAGTTTGTTTCCCCATGGCCCATCAGTTCAGGAATTGAGATTCAGACCAGTGATTGTCTGTTGTGGAGACAGTGCTCAGGAGAGCCATGGGGGCCCTGTGATTTTGGACTTGAGTGTTGACATCAATAGTAAACAGTCTTACTCTCTGTGATCCTTCTGGAGAGAGTGAGGGATCCTGAACAGAACACAGTGCTAAACTCTGCCCCAAGGGCTCAGATCAGGGATGGAAAGGCTTCCTGTGGGACCTTCATTCCATCCCCAGAGATCTGAGAAAGGAATTGGTGACAAAGGTTGCTGGTCTTCTTCGCCTAAAACTTTCCCAAACCTGAGGATTTTGAACAGAAATAAAACAAGAAGAAAATCCAATGCATCAGTTTTTCTTCTACTGGAACAATATACCTGACAAATATTGAAAAGCTTTCCTTTCGTTTGAAAAGAGGAAAGCCCAGAGTTGTGCAATCTGGGCTGCTATGGTGATCCAAACATGATATCAGATCCCAAGACCATTCTTGATTACCATTTTGCCATCCTTTCAAGACAGCTATCAGGGAAATGGGAAAAAGAGAAAACAAAGAGCCAGAGGCCCAGGGGTTTCCTGTGACATCTCATTGGTCAGCAAATAATCATAGCTACTCATACCTGCAAAGGCTATTGGGGAATGTGCTTTGCTTTTGTCCTTTTGTTTATTGGGTTGGATGTGTTTTTGGTTCTGGGGACCTAAGCTAGGGGTGCATAACCAGTGAGCCACATCTCCAGCCCTATTTATTGTTTAGAGAAGGGGTCTCAGTAAGGTGCTTAGGGCCTTACCAAATTGCTGAGCTTGGTCTCTAAATTTCCACCCTCCTTCCTCAGCCTCCTGAGTCACTATGATTGCATGCCTGGCTATATGATTTTTATTTATTTGGGTGATGGAATGCAGCCCAAAGCCACACAAATGCTAAGCACATGATTTACCACTGAGCCACACCTCCAGTCCTAAAACTGTCATTCTGAAGTGCTGGCAACACATTTTAAAAATGTAACAGTCCATGAAACAAAGGGGGATTGTCTGGAGCTTGGATGAAGCAGCAAGCTGGGCTGGGGTGGCTGTGTACCAAGGCCAGTGCAGGGCACTAGGGGGGAATGGCAGGGTGGGCTGCCAGGGAAGATGAACCCAGGATCTGCAGTGAGCCTTTATGGGGAGTTGAGGGAAGACAGGTGGGGGGAGAATATTGACCTTTGCTCTTTTGTGTGTTGGGGATTAAGGGAATGGGGCATCCCAGTTGGAGAAGGGGCAAAGGGGAACTGCATTGAAGAGAAGAGGAAGAGTCCAGGGACCTGTAGCTGGGTAAGAATTTTGACCATAGTAAAAACTCCCACTATGTGGGGACTGAGAAGTTATGGTTATATGTGTGTCTTTTTTGGTCCCTGCAAGCCTCCTGGAGGACTCAGGGCATCACATAGACTGGGGTGAGGCACTTCTGACCTAGTCTGACCATGGACATGCCACAAGTCACAAAACAAACCCAACTCCAATAGAATTCAGTCCCAATGGAAATCTACTGCTTTTCTTATCAAAAAGGTGGAATTCAGGTATAGCTGGATCCAAGGCTTAGATCATGCGTACCAGGAATCTGTTTCTGTTTGACTTTCTCCATGTAGATGTCACTCTTTTGTACTATAGCATTTTAGTCTCTTCATGGTGAAAAGCTGCCTAATCTCTGGGTGGGGCTGCAAGTCACCAGTGGCTAACATTCCTCATTCTTGTTCAATGCCAGGTGGTTTCCCATGGGGACTTACTACACACACATGAGAATCAGTGATCCTTAATGTCTTCCAAATGGCATTGTGACCTTAAGTAACTCACTTGGCCTTTCTGGCCTCGGCCAATTGGGAAACAGGATGAGAATTCTCAGTTTACTCTGTGTGTTAAATGTGACATGAGCAAAAGCATGGGCTTAACCTGCTCTGTGCCTATCACATGTAAGTGGGAGCTCCTTGTACCCCCACATTTTAACAGCACCAAATTCCTAAGATCCTCTCTGTGGCTGGCTATGCATTTGGAGGGAAAAGCTGAGTCTGTAACTCTGAGCAGCAATGGACTTAGTGGGGAGAGCCCTCCAGGCAGAAAACCAGATTGAGCAAATAAAAGATCTAGAATACTGGGGAGCTCCCTCAGTATGGAGTTAGTGAGGACTGTTGATGGGCAGTTATGACTGGGGCAGATGGACCTTCTGCATGACCCCAAGCCTGGTGTGCAGCCTATGGTCCTGTACACCTAAGGGATACGTGGACCCTGTCCAGAATCAGAATGCTCAATATCTCCACCCAAGATGTGGTCACCTCCAGCTGGGCCTCATGCCACCTTCCAGCCACAGGGAGATGCTTTAAAAAGCTTCTATGTCAAAAATTTAAAACGTGGCTCAACCACATTAAAATAGTTCAAAATATATCAAGATATACCATGTTCATGAATTGGAGGAGTGAATTTTGTCAAGAGGGGAATTCTGCCCAAGACAATCTATAGATCTAATGTGACCTGTGTCAAAATACCAACAGCTTTTTTTTTTTCCAGAATTGGAAGAATTGATCATCAAATTTAAACCAAAGAGCAAGGGGCCACAACAAAACAAAAACAAAAAGAAAATTGAAAGCAAGTCAGATGATTCAGATTTCTTGATATCAAAACTTACTATAAATTTATCATGATCAAAATAATGTGGTCCTGTAAAAATTATAAAATATGATAAAATAGCAAAAATATGAAAATGCTACTGGTGTTAAACACTTCTGTTTTTTTTCCCAGAAACACATGATTTTCTTCAACATCCCCATGAAGATCAACCAACATTCCACATTTAGTACCATAAGTAATGTCTTCTATACCCAGGTTGGCCTTGAGATATCACCAAACACATTTCTGCTTTGCCTCTACATTGCCATTGTCCTTGTGGGCCTCAAGTCCAGGCTCACCAACTTCACCATCACCCATTTGGTGCTAACACACATTCTGCTACTCTCCATGGGCCTTTTGGTATCTGCAGACATTTGGGAAGCAGACAATATTCCAGGTGACTCCACATGCAAAGTGATCATCTTCCTGCACAAGGTCATGAGGGGTCTCTCCATCTGCACCATCTGTGTACTGAGCATGCTTCAGGCATGAGCCATAAGCCCCAGTGACTCTGGTTGGCCAATTTTAAATTTAAATCTCCAAATCCAAAGCAATGGCTACTTTTGTTCCTGTGGTCCCCACCATGTCCATTACTAGCAACCAGCTTCTCTGCACTGTGGCAACCTACAATAAGACTCAGCCTGGTCATCTGTTTTTCCATGAACACTCTTCCTTTCTGCTGAAGTATACAGGTAGATTTATCACACTGATAACATTCAGAGATGTCTTCTTCATGGGTCTTACGGTATTTCCAGGCAATACAGGATAATCCTCTCGTACAGACATAAACAGCAGTTCAGGTCACTTTATATTTCCAGGTTTTTACACAAAACCTCCCCTGAGCAAGGGGCCACTCACACCACTGTGCTGCTCATCAGGTGCTGTTCCATCCTGTACACTGCAGACTTAGTGATGTCACTGCTCATAAGCATAATGTGGAGAAGCAACCACATCCTGGTGTGCTTCCATGGTGCTGAGACCAATGGGTACGGCATGCTCAGTCCTTTGGTGCTTATCAACACCAACACTCAAATAATAATATTTATGCAAAACAAAAGGGGAAACAAAGGTCAGCTTCTGACAAAACTGATCTAAAGCAACATTGCCACTCTCATTAAAAAATTTCCTCATTTTAGGAAATTTTGCAACTGAAATAATTTCAGCTATCCTATCAAATTATCTGTCTGGAAATATTATCTATATGATTGGAAAATGACTTTTTTGGGGAAATTAAAAGATTCTTAGAGGTCAACGAGAACAAAGATACAACATATCAAAATTTCTGTGATACTATGAAAGCAGTGCTAAGAGGAAAATTCATTGCATGGAGTGCATTCAATAAAAGAACGAAAAGTCAACAAATCAATGACCTCACATTACAACTCAAAGCCCTAGAAAAAGAGGAACAGATCATCACCAAAAGTAGTAGAAGACAGGAAAATACTCAAAACCAGAGCTGAAATCAATGAAATTGAAACAAAAGAAACAATTCAAAAATTGACAAAACAAAAAGTTGGTTTTTGAAAAAATAAACAAAATTGACAAACCCTTAGGCTCGCTAACGAAGAGAAGGGGAGAGAAATTCCAAATTACTAAAATTCGTGATGGAAATGGAAATATTACAAAAGACATACTTGAAATACAAAACACAATTAGAAGTTACTTTGAAAATTTATACTCCAACAGAATAGAGAACCTCGAAGACATTAACAGGTTCCTAGAGACATATCAGCCACCCAAACTGAATCTGAAGGACATACACAATTTAAATAGATCAATTTCAAGCAATGAAATAGAAGAAGTCATCAAAAGCCTACCAACAAAGAAAAGTCCAGGACCAGATGGATTCACAGCCGAGTTCTACAAGACCTTTAAAGAAGAGCTCATTCCAATACTCCTCAAAATTTTTTGTGAAATAGAGGAGGGAACCCTTCCAAACTCATTCTATGCAGCTAATATCACCCTGATACCAAAACCAGAGAAGGATACATCGGGGAAGGAAAATTTCAGACCAATATCCCTAATGAACATAGATGCAAAAATTCTTAACAAAATTTTAGCAAATCGCATACAAAAGCAAAGAAAAAATATAGTGCACCATGATCAAGTGGGTTTCATCCCAGGGATGCAAGGTTGGTTCAACATCCGAAAATCAATTAATGTAATTCACCACATTAACAGACTTAAAGTCAAGAACCATATGATTATTTCAATAGACACAGAGAAAGCATTTGACAAAATACAGCACCCCTTCATGCTCAAAACACTAGAAAAAAAAGGGATAGTGGGGACATTCCTTAACATTGTAAAGGCCATCTATGCTAAGCCCAGAACTAACATCATTTTAAATGGAGAAAAACTGAAAGCATTCCCCCTGAGAACTATAACAAGGCAGGGATGCCCTCTTTTGCCACTACTATTCAACATTGTTCTTGAAACTGTAGCCAGAGCAAGTAGACAGACCCAAGAAATTAGAGGAATATGAATAGGAAAAGAAGAGCTCAAATTATCCCTATTTGCTGATGACATGATTCTCTATTTAGAAGATCCTAAGAATTCCACCAGAAAACTTCTGGAACTCATAAATAAATTCAGTAAAGTAGCAGAATATAAAATTAATGCTCATAAATCTACTGCATTTTTATTCATAAGTGATGCATCCTCAGACAGAGAAATCAGGAAAACTACGCCATTCACAATAACATCAAAAAAATAAAATAAAATACTTGGGAATCAATCTAACAAAAGAAGTGAAAGAACTCTACAGTGAGAACTACAGAACACTAAAGAAGAAGTTAAAAAGAATCTGAGAAGATGGAAAGATCTCCCATGTTCTTGGATAGGCAGAATTAATATTGGCAAAATGGCCATACTTCTGAAAGCACTATACAAATTCAATGGAATTCCAATTAAAATCCCAATGATGGGCCTCATAGAAATAGAGCAAGCAATCATGAAATTCATTTGGAGGAATAAGAGATCCAGAATAGGGAAAGCAATTTTTCGCAAGAAGAACAAAGCAGGGGATATCACAATACCAAACATTCAACTATACTACAGAGCAATAGTAACAAAAACAGCATGGTATTGGCACCAAAATAGACAGGTAGATCAATGGTACAGAATAGAGGACACGGAAAAACCCACATAAATACAGATATCTCATACTTGACAAATACAGGTATCTCATACTTGACAAAAACATATAATGGAGAAAAGACAGCCTCTTCAACAAATAGTGCTGGGAAAAGTGGAAATACATATGCAGCAAAATGAAACTAAACCCATATCTCTCACCCTGCAGAAAACTCAATTCAAAATGGATCAAAGACCTAGAAATTAGACCAGAGACCCTGCACCAAATAGGAGAGAAAATAGGTCCAAATCTTCATCATGTTGGCCTAGGACCAGATTTCCTTAACATGACTCCCAAAGCGCAAGAAATAAAAGCAAGAATCAATGATTGGGATAGAGTCAAACTAAAAAGCTTTTTATCAGCAAAGGAAATAATCAGCAATGTGAAGAGAGAGCCTTCAGAGTGGGAGAAAATCTTCGCTACACACACTTCAGAAAGAGCACTAATCTCCAGAATCTACAGAGTGCCAAAAATCTTTACACCAAGAATACTAATAATCCAATCAATAAATGGTCCAAAGAAATGAACAGACACTTTACAGAGGAAGATCTACAAGCAATCAACAGATTTATGAAAAAATGTTGAACATCCCTTGTTATAAGAGAAATGCAAATCAAAACCACCTTAAGATTTCATCTTACCCCAACTAGAATGTCTTTTATTAAGAATACAGGCAATAACAGGTGTTGGTGGGGATGTGGGGAAAAGGATACACTCATACATTGCTGGTGGGAGTGCAAGTTGGTGCAGCCACTCTGGAAAACAGTGTGGAGATTCCTTAGAAAACTTGGAATGGATCCACCATTTGACCCAGCTCTCCCACTCCTTGGCCTTTACCCAAAGGACTTAAAATCAGATTACAACAGTGAAGCAGCCACATCAATGTTCATAACTGCTCAATTCACAATAGCTAGATACTCGCACCAACCTAGATGTCCTTCAATAGATGAATGGATAAAGAAACTGTGGTATATATACACAATGGAATATTACTCAGCCATCAAGAAGAATAAAATTATGGCATTTGTAGATAAATGGATGATGTTGGAGACTATTATGCTAAGTGAGATTAGCCAATCCCAAAAATCCAAAGGCCGAATGGTGTCTCTGATAAGTGAATGATGATGCATAATGTGGGGTGGAATGATGGCAAGAATGGAGAAAGGATAGAGAGCATAGAGGGAAGGGAGCGGTGGGGTTGAGGTTGGGGGTAAGAACAGTAACAGTATGTGTGATAGTCATCATTGCCCAGTTTACATGTATGAATGCACAGATGGGGTGACTCAACTTTGTGTAGAACCAGAAAAACAATTGCTGTCCTCCATTTGTGTTCAATGAATCAAAAATTAAATAAAAAAAACAGTGGTTTTATGGCGAAATAACTGTATCAAGTACACGGCTTTCCTGGCTACTGTGACGCACTTCAGTATATAAGGGAGATCAAGAAAAAAAAAATGCCCATCAAGAAAATGAATGGATATTGCCTAGCAAGCTCCAGTACATGGGTTCAATCCCCAGGAACAACAGGAAAACATGAATAGAATGGATAAGCAAAAATGGTGTGGTGTATATATGTGTGTGTGTGTGTGTGTGTGTGTGTGTTTGTGTGTATGTGTGTGTGTATGTGTGAATATGAATAGGCACATATTACATATACAAACACATAAAACACATAGGTATTTATATAATTTATATTGGTAAAATATCACTCTGCCATTGAAATGCATAAAATATACAAGCAACAATATGGATAAATCTCAAAACATTCAGCTAAGTAAACAAAATCAGACAAAAAAAAATCAGAGATTATATTCTCCACTCTTAGGAAATATCCTGAATATGGAAACCAGAGAGTCAGAAACTAGAAGTTTGGGGAGTAGTGGAGAGTAGAGCCAGGGAGGGCAGGAGAGTGAAAGCTTGATAGACACATGGCTTTCATTGGTGGTGATTAAAAGTTGTGCAGCAAGGACAGGTAGTGATGGCATTACAAAATTGCAAGTGTCACTAAAACTGAATTTTAAATGGACACTTTTATGAAAACTGAAACTGACTTAAAAACCTAAAAAAAAATGGAAAATGCTGGAAGTCTGCTCAATTACAGGGGATATGAATGCCAGGTAACAGAACGAGGAAGCTAAAGACTCCCAATTATACTCTGGGCCACCAACATAAAGACTTGTTAGTAAGAACAGCTTCCAGGAATTGAGAATGTAGTATGTATCAGGTATAATTCTAGCTTCTTTATACATTTTGAACCTAATTTTCCCAGCAGTTTTAGATCCTGCATGGAGGAATCCTGAATTTATTGTGGATATACTAGAGCTGGGAGAATATTGATTGCTCCAGGGTCACCCACCATACAGTCTAAGACTCTGACTGCTGAATGTTCAATCTAAGAAAATAAAACTCCAGCTAGTGGTTATTTCTCGATGCAGGAGGAGGGAAGGGGAAGGAAACATAATGGGGGACCAGGAAATTTTGGAATTTCTACAGACATTGACCTTCCCATACTGAATCAGAAGAACATACACAATTTAAACAGGTCAATTTCAAACAATGACATAGAAGATGCCATCAAAACCCTACCATCAAAGGAAAACCCAGGATCAGATGGATTCTCACTCAGTTCTACAAGACCTTCAAAGAAGAAAGTACAGCAATACTTCTCAAAATATTTCATGAAATAGAAAAAAGTGATTCTTTCCAAATTTATTCTGTGAGGCTAGTTTCATCCTAAAACAAAAAGCAGACAAAGACACATCAAGGAAATAAACCTACGAACCAACATCCCTGATGAATAGAAATGCAAAAACTCTCAATAAATTCGAAAAATCACACACAAAAACATATTAAGAAGATAGTGCAACATGGTAAAGTGGGATTCATCCCAGAAATGCAAGGTTGGTTAAGCATATGGAAATCAATAAACACAATTTATCACATCAATAGACTTAAAGAATCATATGATCACCTCAACAAATGAAGAAGAAATTGTCAAAATACAGTACCCCTTCATGCACAAAACAGTAGAAAATTAGGGATAGTAGGAACATACCTCAATATTGCAAAAGCCATATATGCTAAACCAAAGACCAATATCATTCCAAATGGAGAAAAATTGAAAGCATCCTCTCTAACATGTGGAACAAGACTGGATGCCCTGTTTCACCACTTTTATACAATATCATCCTTGAATTCTAACTAGAGCAAGTAGAAGAAAGAAATTAAAGGGATAAAAACAAGAAAAGAAGTACTCAAACTATCACTTTTTGGTGATGAAATGACTCAATATTTAGAAGATACAACAAATTCCACAAGAAAACTCATAGAACTAGGAAATGAATTCAGTAAAGTAGCAGGATATGAAATAAACACCCATAAGTCAACTGCATTTCTGGACATCAGTGATGAATCCACTGAAAGAGAAATCAGGAAAACTACCCCATTCACAATAGCCTAAAAAATTTTGGAAACTGATCTAACAATAGAGGTAAAAGACTTCTACAATGAAGACTACAGAAAACTAAAGAAAGCAATTGAAGAAGGGGGGCTGGGGATATAGCTCAGTTGGTAGAGTGATTGCCTTGCAAACACAAGGCCCTGGATTTAATCCCCAGGCCAACAAAAGAAAAAAAAAAGAAGTTGAAGAAGAACTTTGAAGAGGGAAAGATCTCCCATGTTCTTGGATAGGCAGAATCACATTGTCAAAATGGCCATACTACCAAATGCATTATACATACTTAATGCAATTCCTACTAAAATACTAATTACTTTCTTCATAGAAATAGAAAAGGAAATCATGAAATTAATTTTGAAATATAAGAAAACAACAATAGTCAAAGAAATTCTTAGCCAGGAAGTTAAGCAGTATGCTTCACAATACTAGACCTTAAGCTACACTACAGAGGCATAGGAAAAAAAAAAACACATGATATTGGCACCAAAATAGGCATATAGACCTGTTGAACACAATAGAAGACACAGAGAAAAACTCACATAAATACAGTTTTCTTATACTAGACAAAAGCACCAAAACATGCAGTGGAGAAAAGGTAGCCTCTTCAACACTTCGTGCTGGGAAAACTGAAAATTCATATACAGCAAAAATAATTAAACTCCTATCTCTCACCCTGCTCAAAACTCCACTCAAAGTGGATGAAGGACCTAGGAATTAGTCTGGATACCCTGCACCTAATAGAACAAAAAGTAGTTCAAAATCTTTATCATGTCAACTTAGGACCTGACTTCCTTAACAGGACTCTGAAACCACAAAAAAGTAAATTCAAAAATAAAAAAATGGGATGAATCCAAATTAAAAACTTCTCAGCAACAGAAACAATCAGTAAAGTGATGACATATAGAAGAGAAGGATATGTAACAAGGTAGAAGAATATAGAAGGATGGAGAAGGATGAAGAATAAAGGAGAGTAAAAGATGATTGCATGCTGACCTTTGTCAGAGATCTCCTTCCCTCACTTCTCCTTTCTTCTCTTCCCTTACCTTTTTTTTCTGAACACCCTATGAGGTTTTGTTGGGATTTTTTGTGAGAAATAGAAAGTCCAGGAGCTCATTTTTAAAATACAAAATTTTAGATTAAATTGTAAAATCAATGGGTATATAAGAATATCAGCCAAAGAAGAAATAGAATGAATGGTTTCCAGCAGTTAACATCTGAATGTTTCAGATTCACAGCCCCTAGAAAAACAGGAGGTGAAGGGAATGGGACCTGCTTAACCAACACAGATAAACTGGGAACACCTTCCCTCCACAAGACAGAGGCAGGAACAACTAAAGCTACATTTCTTTAAATAACCCAAGAGAGACAGTAAAACCTATGCCACGTTTAGGAAGACTATACATTCCACAGTACTCACCAATGAGAAAACTGTGCAAGGCCCTTGTCCACTAGGAAATGAAGACTGATTGTATCTGCTCTGGGTATGCCTGTTCACCTAGACATCTGATCGTTCAAGACCATCAGTGAGAGCCTCACTTTTATGCAATAATTTGTGTCTCTTAGTCCATCCCTTGGGATTGAGTAATTGAGTTTATTTCTCACATTCTCCTACCAGTGGGACAACCAACTCCTTGTTACAATTTTAAATCTCTTTATAGGGAAGAGTGAATAAAAGGTCTTAAAGAGGAAACCAGTACCTTACATACCAGAGGAAGTTGACTCAACCTTCACTCAAACATGAGTGAAAAATGATCTCCCTTACTACAGCCAGTCCTTCCTTAAATACTGAGTAACATTTGTTCTGATGTCATTTTACTACACTCATGCTGAAGAGAAAAATGATTTGAAATGTCTTATTGAAAAGTTCATCTCAGAACCAGGTGTGGTGCCACACACCTGAAATGTCAGGGGTTTGGGAGGCTGAGTCAGGAAGATTGTGAGTTCAAATACTGCCTCAGTAATTAAGTGAGGCCCTAAGAAATGTAGCCAAACCCTATCTCTAAATAAAATATAAAAACTGGCTGGGAATGTGACTTAGTGGTTAAGTGAACTGGGGTTCAATTTCTCATACCAAAATATATACATATACATGTGTGTATATATATGTGTGTATACATACACACACATATATAAGTGAATATATAAATTTATTTATATATGCAAATATATAAATGTGGAGACAGACATCAGGCTCAGTGCAGTGCAAAGAACTGAGACCTCTGCACCTGGTATGTTGGCCCTAAGTGTGCCCATGGAATTTCCACGTGGTAGCAGCTGGCACAGCCCAGAAGTGGAAGACCTCAGCATGTGGTGAGTGGGTGCAGTGGACACTTGAGTTTCTGACTTGGGAAGGCTCAGCTCAGAGGCTTGGTATCGGCCACATCAAGTCTCATGAGACTTCCGGGTCCAGAGGCAGGCACACAGACAGGCATCAGGCTCAGACCAGTGCAGAGGCCTGAGACTTCTGCACCTGGTATGTCAGCCCTGCATGCTCCCATGGGATTTCTGCACAGGAGCAGCTGCAAGGGGGACCAGCCCAGAGGCCCAGACATAACCTACCCTGGCCACAGCCCATGATATAGTGTTACTGAAGACTAGGAGGTGAGGCATTGTAAACCTGTTGGGACACCACAAGACAATAGGTGCGGGGGAAACTGCAATACATCAAGTTCTCACAGATAGAGGAGGAGGTACATGAACAACATGAGAAAACAGGGGGAAAAGTATCTCAAACAAACCTAAATGGAACATCAACAGAATCCAATGATAGCAGGGCAGAAGAAATGTCAGAACGGGATTTCAGAGTGTACATAATTAAAATGATCAGAGAAGCAAATGATGTGTTGAGAGAGGAAATGGAGGCTATGAATCACTGCACCAATCAACAGTTAGAAGAAGAGTTACAGGAAGCTAAAGATCA
>JAJEJO010053899.1:0-44126 GCA_020662805.1 Glaucomys volans
TTCGGCCTTTGGATTTTTGAGATTGGCTAATCTCACTTAGCATGAAAATCTCCAACATCCATTTACCTGAAAATGCCATAATTTTATTCCTCTTTATGGCTGAGTAATATTTCATTGTGTGTATACCACAGTTTCTTTATCCATTCATCTATTGAAGGGCATCTAGGTTGGTTCCACAATCTAGCTATTGTGAATTGGGCAGCTATGAACACTGATGTGGCTGCATCACAGTAGTAATCTGATTTTAAGTCCTTTGGGTATAGGCCAAGGAGTGGGATAACTGGGTCAAATGGTGGATCCATTCCAAGTTTTCTAATGAATCTCCACACTGCTTTCCAGAGTAGCTGCACCAACTTGCAATCCCACCAGGAATGTATGAGTGTACCCTTTTCTCCTCATCCTCACCAACACCTGTTGTTGCCTGTATTTTTAATAAAAGACATTCTAATTGGGTTAAGATGAAATCTTAAGGTAGTTTTGATTTGCATTTCTCTTATAACTAGGGATGTTGAACTTTTTTTCATAAATCTGTTGATTGCTTGAAGATCTTCCTCTGTAAAGTGCCTGTTCATTTCTTTGGCCCATTTATTGATTGGGTTACTAGTGTTCTTGGTGTAAAGATTTTTGAGTACTTTGTAGATTCTGGAGATTAGTGCTCTATCTGAAGTGTGTGTGTGATAAGGATCTTCTCCCATTCTGAATGCTCTCTCTTCACATTGTTGATTGCTTCATTTGCTGAGAAAAAGCTTTTTAGTTTGACTCTGTCCCAATCATTGATTCGTGCTTTTATTTCTTGCGCTTTGGGAGTCATGTTAAGGAAATCTGGTCCTAGGCCAAAAAGATGAAGATTTGGACCTATTTTCTCTGCTATTAGGTGCAGGGTCTCTGGTCTAATTCCTAGGTCCTTGATCCACTTTGAGTTGAGCTTTGTACAGGGTGAGAGATATGGGTTTAGTTTCATTTTGCTGCATATGGATTTCCAATTTTCCCAGCACCATTTGTTGAAGACGCTATCTTTTCTCCATTGTATGTTTTTGGCTCCTTTGTCAAGTATGAGATACCTGTATTTAGGTGGGTTTGTCCCTGTGTCCTCTATTCTTTACCATTGATCTATCTGTCTATTTTGCTGCCAATACCATGCTGTTTTTGTTACTATTGCTCTGTAGTATAGTTGAAGGTCTGGTATTGTGATACCCCCTGCTTCACTCTTCTTGCTAAGAATTGGTTTAGCTATTCTGGGTCTCTAATTCCTCCAAATGAATTTCATGATTGCTTGCTCTATTTCTATGAGGTCTGTCATTGGGTTATTAATTGGAATTGCATTGAATTTGGTAGTATGGCCATTTTGACAATATTAATTTTGCCGATTCAGGAACATAGGAGATCTTTCCATCTTCTCAGATTTTCTTTAATTTCTTTCTTTAGTGTTCTGTAGCTCTCATGGTAGAGGTCTTTCACTTCTTTTGTTAGATTGATTCCTAAGTATTTGTTTTTCTCGAGGCTATTGTGAATGGTATAGTTTTCCTAATTTCTCCCCCAGGATGAATCACTTATGAATAAAAATGCATTAGTTTTATGAGCATTAATTTTATATCCTGCTACTTTACTGAATTTATTTATGATTTCCAGAAGTTTTCTGGTGGAATTTTTAGGGTCTTCTAAATAGAGAATCATGTCATCAGCAAATAGGAATAGTTTGAGCTCTTCTTTTCCTATTTGTATTCCTCTCATTTCTTTGGTCTGTCTAATTGCTCTGGCTAGAGTTTCAAGGACAATATTGAAGAGAAGTGGAGAAAGAGGGCATCCCTGCCTTGTTCCAGTTCTCAGGGGGAATTCTTTCAATTTTTCTTCATTTAGAATGATGTTAGCTGTGGCTTTGCATAGACAGCCTTTACAATGTTAAGGAATGTTCCTATGATCCTTTTTTTTTTCTAGTGTTTTGAGCATGAAGGTGTGCTGTATTTTATCAAATGCTTTTTCTGCATCTATTGAAATAATCATGTGGTTCTTGACTTTAAGTCTGTTGATGTGGTGAATTACATTTATTGATTTCTGGATGTTGAACCAACCTTGCATCCCTGGGATGAAACCCACTTGATCATGGGCCTCTATCTTTTTAATATGCTGTTGTATGTGATTTGAGAAAATTTTGTTAAGGGTTTTTGCATCTATGTTCATTAGGGATATTGGTCAGAAATTGTCTTTCTTTGATGTGTCCTTCTCTGGTTTTGGTATCAGGGTGATATTAGCTTCATAGAATGAGTTTGGAAGGGTTCTCTCCTCCTCTATTTCATGAAGTCCTTTGAGTAGTATTGGAATGAGCTTTTCTTTGAAGGTCTTGTAGAACTCGGTTGTGAATCCATCTGGTCCTGTACTTTTCTTTGTTGGTAGGGTTTCGACATCTTCTATTTCATTGCTTGAGATTGATC
Organism: Glaucomys volans; assembly: GCA_020662805.1. NCBI lineage: Eukaryota > Metazoa > Chordata > Mammalia > Rodentia > Sciuridae > Glaucomys > Glaucomys volans. Next base: position 2,430 of record JAJEJO010053899.1, read on the forward strand.
TATTTAAGTTGTGTATGTCCTCCAGATTCAGTTTGGGTGGCTCATATGCCTCTAGGCACCTGTTGAGGTCTTCCCAGTTTTTTATTTTGTTGGAGTATAAATTTTCAAAATAGCTTCTAATTATGTTTGTATTTCAATAGTGTGCGTTGTAATATTTCCAATTCCATCATGAATTTTGGTAATTTTATTTTCTCTCTCCTTCTCTTCATTAGTGTGGCTAAGGGTTTACCAATTTTGTTTATTTTTTCAAATAGTCAGCTTTTTGTTTTGTCAATGTTTTGAATAGTTTCTTTTTTTCAATTTTGTTGATTTCCACTCTGATTTTAATTATTTCCTCTCTTTTACTACTTTTGATCATGATCTGTTCGTCTTTTGCTAGGTTCTTGAACTATAATGTGAGGACATTTATTTGTTGACTTTTCATTCTTTTGTTGAATGCACTCCATGAAATGAATTTTCCTCTTAGCACAGCTTTCAGAGTATCCCAGAGATTCTGATATGTTGTACCTTTGTTCTTGTTGACCTCTAAGAATTTTTTATTTCCCCCTATTGTCTTCTGTTATTCATGCATCACTCAATAGCATATTATTTAATCTCCAGATATTATAGTAGTTTCTGTTTTATCTTTATCATTGATTTTTAATTTCATTCTATTATGATCTGATAGAATACAAGGCAGTATCTCTATATTTTGTATTTGCTAAGAGTATCTTTGTGGCATAACTTATGGTCTATTTTAGCGAAGGATCCATGACCTGCTGAGAAGAATGTGTATTTGCTTTTTGCTGGATGGAATATTCTATATATGGCTGTTAAGTCTAAATTAGCAATTGTGTCATTGAGTTCTATGGTTTCTTTGTTCAATTTTTGCTTGGAAGATCTGTCCAATGGTGAGAGAGGAGTGTTAAATTTCCTCAGTATTATTGTGTTTGGGCTATTTGGTTCCTGGAATTGAGAATGATCTGATTGACATACATGGATGCAGCATTGTTTGGTGCATAAATATTTATGATTGTTATGTCTTGGTGATTTATGCTTCCCTTAGGTAGTATGTAATGTCCTCCTTTATCCTTCTGATAAAAGTTGGCTTGAAGTCTCCTTTATCTGAAATGAGGATGGAAAATCCTGCTTTTTTACTAAATCCATGTGCATGGTATGTTTTTTCCCAACCTTTCATCTTTAGTCTGTGGGCATGTTTTTCTATGAGATGCATCTCTTGAAGGCAGCATATTGTTGGGTCTTTCTTTTTAATCCAATCTGCCAGTTTATGTCTTTTGGTTGATGAGTTTAGGCCATTTACATTCAGGATTATTATTGAGATATGACTTGTATCCCGGGCATTTTGACTTATTTTTGTATTTTAATCTTACTGGGTTTTTCCTTAAATTGTCTGTTCCTTTAGTGTAATTCCTCCCTTTGCTGACTTACATTGTTGTTTCTAATTTCTTCCTCTTGGAATATTTTACTGAGGATTTTCTGTAGGGCAGGCTTTCTATTTGTGAATTCTTTTAGCGTGTGTTTATCATGGAAGGATTTTATTTCATCTTCAAATCTGAAGGTAAGTTTTATTGGGAATAAGATTCTTGGTTGGCACTCATTTTCTTTCAATGCTTGGAATATGTTGTTCCAGGCCCTTCTTGCTTTTAGGGTCTGGGCTAAGAAATCTGCTGATATTCATATTGGTTTCCCCCTATATGTAATGTGATGTTTTTCTCTTGCAGCCTTTAAAATTCTATCTTTCTTTTCTATTTTAGGTATTTTCATTATAATGTGCCTGTGTGTGGATCTGTTGTGATTTTGTGCATTTGGTGTCCTATAAGCCTCTTGTATTTGATTTTCCATTTCATTCATCAATTTTGGGAAATTTTCTGGTATTATTTCATTGAACATATTATTCATTCCTTTGATTTATGTGTCTGTGCCTTCCTCAATCCCAATAACTCTTAAATTTGGTCTTTTCAAAATGTCCCATAAAAACAAAACAAAACAAAACAAAACAAAACAAAAATGTCCCATAACTCTTGGAAGTTCTGTTCATGATTTCTTATCATCTTCTCTGTCTGGTTGAGTCTGTTTTCAAGATTAAATATTTTGTCTTCATTGTCTGAGGTTCTGTCTTCCAAGTGATTTAGCCTGCTGGTTAAGCTCTCTATTGAGTTTTTAATTTGGTTTATTGTCAATTCTAAAAATTTCGTAGCACAACAATATATGAGATGAAATCCTTAGCAAAATTGTAAAAATTCAGTAGCACAGATTTTTAAATACATTATGATTAGTGAGGGCAGGTATGAATGCTTTCAGTTTCCCTTTTCCCCTTTAATGGATGTTAACATGGTCTTAACCACCAATTGTTGGTGCTGCTTATGTTCTTGCAGCTGTTTTCTTAGAAGTTTATATAAGCTTTGAAATCCATAGAGGCAAAGAAATAGCAGAAAGATACCAATAACTCCACTAAGGAACAGATTTTTTAACCAAGAGATATCAGGCAGCCAAGATGTTAACCAATCCCCTAATTCTGAACCTCTTTCATATTGTCTTATGTTAGTAACTATGTTTTTAAGGTGAGTGAGTTCTTGGGTAATATCACTATTATCACTGAGATTAAAACAGCATATACTTTTGACTTCTTTGCAATCCTTGTGGTGTATCAATAATAAATGATCAATTGCTGTTCTCTTATCAAGAACGGTTTCTTGATGTTGTTTTTGTTCAATGTTTAACAGCTATGGCAGTGGAGGTGTAATTAATATTTTTGCCATAGCACAGGCCAATTTTGTAACTTCTTATAAGCTCATACTGCTAAAGTTGGAATGCCTACAAGGGAAAAGGTTAAAGCATTATATTCTGCTTTAGACAAAGGATGAACTGAATCATCACAGTTTTCATCAGGTGGTATAGATTTCTTTTTAACTCATTGTGCTGGGTGATGTCTAATAAGTTCATTATAAGAGGAAAGAAAAAGAGTTACATGAATAGGACAACAATGGGTTCCATGAGACATATTGGCTGGCATAAAATTAAGGTAAATGACCCACAGGAAAAAAACCAACCAGGTGGTAAAGGAACATGGCCTTTTCCATATGCAATTTGTTCAGTATTAGTAAAGTTAAAGGAAGATTAGCAAGAGATCTACATTTAGTAGTACAATTTTGAATCTCTGCACAGGTGTCATTACTATTGAAATCAACAATGGGAGCAAGTAATTCCATTGCATTAGTAGGCTTCTCAAATTGGGGGGTACCCCAATTGTATGAGTCCTTACAAGAGATGTTTCCTTAATGATGGAAAATATGGTCTTATTGGCTATTTCTTGTGCTGGACAGCAGAGTGGGAGGAGGCAAGAATCTAAATTCATACCCACATGAACATCTTCACGAATAAAAATCTCAGTAGTATTTACAATTTCTGCTAAGTGAACCCATATGTTATAATGCATTCAATCATCTAAAGAAGTGAGTGAGGTATTGACAACACTTGAGTTAGCAGTAATAATAGTGCATGCTTGTAATCCCAGCACTTGGGAGGCTGAGGCAGGAGGACTGTGAGTTCAAAGCCAGCCTCAGCAACTTAGCGAGGTCCTAAGCAACTCAGTGAGACTCTGTCTCTAAATAAAATACAAAGTAAGGCTGGGGATGTGGCTTAGTGGTCGAGTGCCCCTGGGTTCAATCCTCAGTACCCAAACCAAACAAACAAAAACAAAAAGAAATGAAGTCCTGTCTCCTGGATCTGCGTAAGGAGTCATAGCTTCTTCTTTATATGCAAGGCTTTTAATGTCTCCTCAGGTGTTTTTTTTTGTGCATGGTGATATCTTGCTCTTTGAGGATGGTGTGTTCCACCACCTGGGAGGTGCTGGTCATTCTGTGACAAATTCCCCATCTCCTGGGTCAGAGGTCTGGACATGAGGATGTATATTCCTGGCTGGTACCCACAGAGGTTGCTTTGAAGCTTCTGGAAAGACACAAGCATATCCTTGTTCTTGGGTTAGCAATGGGTGTGGGCCAGGCCATGTGTTAGTTAGTGGATCCCTCCACTGATCTAGTGGCAGTGGAGTTGGGGGTGGCATCAGAGGACCCCAGTGTTTATGAATAGAAAAGAGACATTTATCAAAAGTAAAAAAAATAAATAAGGCTATTTCTAGCTGTGTAAGGAGTGTGTTTGGAGGGTGATTATTTTCCTTTACAATTTTGTTCTCCAAGTGACTTTTATATAACCAAGAAGAATTTTTTGAATGTAAGTTTGACTAAACTAAAGTTTGGCTTACTTTGGAGTCATTCTGACGTGCAGTAAGGAGGGAGGCAGAGCCCTAGCTTAGGTGAAGCAGGGCTCCTTATATTTTAGGTAAAGTGTTTTAGTTACAAAGTTAATCTTTGCCTCTTTTGCTATGATCAGCATGGCCAAGCTTGTAGGTCCAGTGAGGGGTAAAGGAGGACTGGAAAATAAAGATTTACAAATACAGATTCTGAAGATTAAGCTGAGATTAGATGGAATTCCATTCTCTGATGGAGATATAGATCTAAGGAGTTATGCTACCAATCTTTACCTCTATGTTTCATTAGCAGGTTAAAGACTAGGTAAGCATTATTTTTTTGTACTCAGTAAAGTTAAAGTTGCAAAGTGTAATTTTAGGAGCTCTGTGCAGCTCTCTAGAAAGTTCATTGCTTAGAGCTACTGTAAGGTGGGCAGGAACCAGAGATGTGGACCTGGTGAAATATTTTTGTTGTTTAGTAAAAGAATTTCCTTTTGCCCAGAAGCTCTGTGCTTGAGATCAAGGTCAGAGATGATAGAATTTTGCACCAGAGCCTTCCCATGCAGGGCATTGTTACAGTAGTTAGGCATCCTGTGCCTTGGCATAAGACTATTTCCACAACTGAGAAGTTATTAGAGACCCTCAATCTTAGGTATTGTTATTTTGTTCTTTGTTATAACTTTTTTACATTCCTTTGTAAATGTTATGTATAAAGTTTTTATATATTGCCTTTAGAGTTTATATAAACATTAGTTAATATTATATATCATTATGTTTAAAATATAAATTAAAGAAAGGCTGAGAGAGCTTTTGACTTTCCTTTTATGTGTCAAAGTAGCAAAATGTCATTTTTTTTATAATATGGACTTCTGAATAGATTATGCTCTCTTTTTTCTGTAAAAATTATATATTTAGAACTTTGTTTCAGTGTAAAAGAACACCATCTATCTTATTGATAATATATTAAATGATATAGGTAAATTACCAAAAAAATTCATTATCCTTATAAGGTTAAAATTGCCATTACAGATAAGTCTAGTTTGGAGAATAGTAGCTTGATAAAAATATTCTCTTTAATTTTCTTCTTAAAAGACTTGTATACCTGGAAAATATGAACCCATTTACTATACAAAGAAGAGTGATAGTACTACATTTACATTGATGTTTTATATTAACCAAATTTAGCTTTTAAAGAAAAACTTAGATTCCAATATAGTACAATATTTTAATATTTGTTATGTAACCATAATTGTATAAGCCCTAATTTTTGAAATTTGCCCTTTATTTACATACAAACTTTCTTAGGACTCACTTTGACCTTCATGTATTTCATCACATAAAGACTTTCTTATCTAGAAATATTTTCTCCTTACCTGTTAACCTCATTATTTGTTCACATTTTGAAACAACCCTTATAACATTTTTAAAGTTAAATTGTCCCATTTTAATAAAATGAAATATTTGTCATTTACAGTACTTTAATTGAAGCACAGTTGAAACCTCTAAACTCATCATACATAGAATTATATCAGGTTGTTTAGCAACTTATGAAAACATAAATGATGTTTTAGTATATTATCCCATGGATTCCAAGACATTAGGAATACTGGATATTACAATAACCATTAGCAATTTTGTAAATTAAGCAGAAAGTTTTAATAAACAGTCAGATTGGACCATCTTCAGCTCCCTGAGTCCTCAGAGCTGAGCTCCAGTCTTCTGGCAGCACCATGGCACTGTGGCTTCTGGAGAGATCTGGCCCAGAAGGGAGGGAGTCACCAGCTCCAGGGGGGAGTTTAGGCCCTTTGGTGTTATTTTACAGCTTCCCTGGCAGAGAGCGACCATCTATGGCTGCCTGAGTCCTCAGAGCTGAGCTCTGGTCTTCTGGTGGCGTCTCGGTGCTGCAGTTTCTGGAGAGATGTGGCCCAGAGTGGAGGAAGTTGCCGGCTCCAGCAGGGAGTTTAGGCCCTTTGGTGCCATTTTACAGCTTCCCTGGCAGAGAGTGACCACCTGCCACAGACTGAGCCCCCAGCAAGTATCTCAGGCCTGCCTGGGCTCTCAAGCCCAGAGTCTCCATCACTGAGAATATTTCTGTGCCCCCACCCCTACTTGATCTATTGCCAAGGTCCACACCCTGGCCCGGGGTCTAGCACCTTGCTGTATCTGATTGTCTATCAACACCAGGCTGCCTCTGCCCAGATGTATTACAACCTGGAGGTAGTGGGATAGCAGCTTTCTTGGGTCACTGCTTGATCAAGCACCTCTCAAACGTCAGGTGAGTTACTGGAAATCTGCAGGGACATTTTAAGTCTTTACAGGGAAATCACAATCCCTCTGATTTGCGCTACTAGAAGGGAAGATACATGAGCAACATGAGAAAACACAGGAAGAAAGTGTCCTAAAAAAACCTAGATTATATATCAAGAGAACACAAAGACAGCATGGTAGAAGGAATGACAGAAAGGGAGTTCAGAATGTTCATAATTAAAATGATCTGAGAAGAGAATGATGTGATAAGAGAGCAGATTGAGGCTATGAATAATCAGCTAATAGAGCAATTGCAGGAAGCAAAAAATCATTTCAATAAAGAGATAGAAGTTCTGAGAAAAAAACAAACAGAAATCCTTGAAGGAAACAAGGAAATGAAGGAAACAATAAACAAGTTAAAAACTCAATAGAAAGCATAATTAACAGAATAGATCACTTGGAAGACAGAACCTCAGACAATGAAGACAAAATATTTCATCTTGAAAACAAAGTCAAACAAACAGAGGAGATGGTTAGGAATCATGAACGAAACCTCCAAGAAATATGGGACATCATGAAAAGACCAAATTTAAGAGTTATTGGAATTGAGGAAGGCACAAAGATACAAACCAAGGGTATGAATAATCTGTTCAATGACATAATATCGGAAAATTTCCCAGATACAATGAATGAGATGGAAAATCAATTACAAGAGGCCTACAGGACACCAAACGCACAGAATTTCAACAGATCCACATCAAGGCATATTATAATGAAAATACCTAACATACAAAACAAAGATAGAATTTTAAAGGTTATGAAAGAAAAACATCAGATTACCTACAGGGTGAAACCAATATAGATATCAGCAGATTTCTCAACCCAGACCCTAAAAGCAAGAAGGACCTGGAACAACATATTTCAAGCACTGAAAGAAAATGGATGCCAACCAAGAATCTTATACCCAGCAAAACTTACCTTCAGATTTGATGACAAAATAAAATCCTTCCATGATAAACAAAAGCTTAAAGAATTCACAAAGAGAAAGCCTGCCCTACAGAACATGCACAACAAAATATTGGAAGAGGAAGAAACGAAAAACAACAATCTCAGTCAACATGGGGAGGAATTACCCTAAAGGACGAGTCAATCAAAGGAGAAACAAAGGTAAGCTAAAAACCCCAAAAAAGCTAAAATGGTAGGAAATGCAAGTCATATCTCAATAATAACCCTGAATGTAAATGGCCTAAACTCATCAATCAAAAGTTATAGACTGGCAGATTGGATTAAAAAGAAAGTCCCAACAATATGCTGCCTTCAAGAGACTCATGTCATAGAAAAACATGCCCACAGACTAAAGATGAAAGGTTGGGAAAAAGCATACCATGCACATGGACTGAGTAAAAAAGCAGGGGTTTCCATCCTCATTTCAGATAAAGCAGACTTCAAACCAAAGTTAGTCAGAAGGGATAAAGAAGGACATTTCATACTGCTTAAAGGAAGCATAAATCAGCAAGACAAAACAATCATAAATATTTATCCACCAAACAGTGGTGCATCCATGTAGGTCAAACAGAACCTCTTCAACTTCAGGAGCCAAATAGACCAAAACACAATAATACTGGGGGACTTTCACACTCTTCTCTCACCGTTGAACAAATCTCCTAGGCAAAAATTGAACAAACAATCCATAGGATTCAATGACACAATTGATAATTTGGACTTAACAGACATATATAGAATATTCCATCCATCAAAAAGCAAATACACTTTCTTCTCAGCAGCTTATGGATCCTTCTCTGAAATAGACCATATGTTATGTCACAAAGCTACTCTTAGCAAATACAAGACAGAGAGTACTACCTTGTGTTCTATCAGATCATAATGGAATGAAATGAGATATCAGTGATAAAGTTAAAAACAGAAACTACTCCAAGACCTGGAGATTAACTAATATGCTATTGAATGATACATGGATAACAGAAAACATTAGGGGGGAATATAAAGATTCTTAGAGGTCAATGAGAACAAAAATACAACATATCAAAATCTCTGGGATATTACGAAAGCAGTGCTAAGAGGAAAATTCATTGCATGGAACGCATTTAATAAAAGAATGAAATGTCAACAAATCAGTGACCTCACATTACAGCTCAAAGCCCTAGAAAAGAGGAAAAGATCATCTCCAAAAGTAGTAGAAGACAGGAAATAATCAAAATCAGAGCTGAAATCAATGAAATTGAAACAAAAGAAACAATTCAAAAAATTGACAAAACAAAAAGTTGGTTCTTTGAAAAAATAAAAAAAAAGATAAACCCTTAGCCTCGCTAAGGAGGAGGAGAGAGAAACTCCAAATTACTAAAGTTTGTGATGGAAATGGAAATATTACAACAGACAAAATTGAAATACAAAACATAATTAGACGTTACTTTGAAAATTTATACTCCAACAAAATAGAAAACCTGGAAGTCATCAACAGGTTCCTAGAGGCATATGAGCCACCCAAACTGAATCTGGAGGACATACACAACTTAAATAGATCAATTTCAAGCAATGAAATAGAGGAAGTTATCAGAAGCCTAAGAACAAGAGAAGTCCAGGACTGGATGGATTCATAGCTGAGTTCTACAAGACCATCAAAGAACTCATTCCAATACTCCTCAAAGTATTTCATGAAATAGAGGAGGAGGGAACCCTTCCAAACTCATTCTATGAAGCTCATATCACCCTGATACCAAAACCAGAAAGGGCACATCAAGAAAAGAAAATTTCAGACCAATATCCCTAATGAACATGGTTGCAAAAATTCTTAACAAAATTTTAGCAAATCGCATACAAAAGCATATTAAAAAGATAGTGCACCATGATCAAGTGGGTTTCATCCTGGGGATGCAAGGTTGGTTCAACATCAGGAAATCAATAAATGTAATTCACCACATCAACAGACTTAAATTCAAGAACCACGTGATTATTTCAATAAATGCAGAGAAAGCATTTGATAAAATACAGCACCCCTTCATGCTCAAAAAACTAGAAAAAGTAGGGATAGTAGGAATGTTCCTTAACATTGTAAAGGCTATCTATGCTAAACCCACAGCTAACATCATTCTAAATGGAGAAAAATTGAAAGCATTCCCCCTGAGAACTGGAACAAGGCAGGGATGCCCTCTTTCACCACTACTATTCAACATTGTTCTTGAAACTCTAGCCAGAGCAATTAGACAGACCAAAGAAATTAGAGGAATACGAATAGGAAAAGAAGAGCTCAAACTATCCCTGTTTGCTGATGACATGATTCTCTATTTAGAAGACTCTAAGAATTCCACCAGACAACTTCTGGAACTAATAAATGAATTCAGTAAAGTAGCAGGATATAAAATTAATGCTCATAAATCTAATGCATTTTTATTTGTAAGTGATGCATCCTCTGAGAGAGAAATTAGGATAACTACCTTATTCAAAATAACCTCAAAAAAAAAAAATAAAATACTTGGGAATCAATCTAACAAAAGAAGTGAAAGACCTCTACAATGAGAATTACAGAACACTAAAGAAAGAAGTTAAAGAGAATCTGAGTAGATGGAAAGATCTCCCATGTTCTTGGATAGGCAGAATTAATATTGTCAAAATGGCCATACTACCAAAAGTGCTATACAAATTCAATGCAATTCCATTTAAAATCTCAATGATGGACCTCATAGGAATAGAGCAAGCAATCATGAAATTCACTTGGAGGAAAAAGAAACCCAGAATAGCTAAAGCAATCCTTAGCAAGAAGAGCAAAGCAGGGGGTATCACAATACCAGATCTTCAATTATACTACAGAGCAATCGTAATGAAAACAGCATGGTATTGGCACCAAAATAGACAGGGAGATCAATGGTACAGAATAGAGGACACAGAGACAAACCCACATAAATTCAGGTATCACATACTTGACCAAGGAGCCAAAAACATGCAATGGAGAAAAGACAGCCTCTTCAACAAATTGTGCTGGGAAAATTGGAAATCCATATGCAGCAAAATGAAACTAAACCCATATCTCTCACCCTGTACCAGCTCAACTCAAAATGGATCAAGGACCTAGAAATTAGCCCAGAGACCTTACACCTAATAGAAGAGAAAATAGGTCCAAATCTTCATCACATTAGCCTAGTACCATATTTCCTTAACGTGATTCCCAAAGCACAAGAAATAAAAGCAGGAGTCAATGATTGGGATAGAGTCAAACAAAAAACCTTTCTCTAAGCAAAGGAAACAATCAGCAATGTGAAGAGAGAGCCTTCAGAGTAGGAGAAAATCTTTGCTACACACACTTCAGATAGAGCACTAATCTCCAGAATCTACAACATGCTCAAAAATCTTTACATCATGAATACTAATAACCCAATCAATAAATGGGCCAAGGAAATGAACAGACACTTTATTGCTTGTAGAGGAAAATCTACAAGCAATCAACAGGTTTATGAAAAAATGTTCAACATCACTCGTTATAAGAGAAATGCAAATCAAAACCACCTTAAGATTTCATCTTACCCCAATTAGAATATCTTTTATTAAGAATACAGGCAACAACAGGTGTTGGCGGGGATGTTGGCAAAAGGGTACACTCATACATTGGTGGTGGGAGTGCAAGTCGGTGCAGCCACTCTGGAAAGCAGTGTGGAATTTCTTTAGTAAACTTTGAATGGATCCACCATTTTACCCAGCTATCCCAGTCTTTGGCCTATACCCAAAGGACTTAAAATCAGATTACTACAGTGATGCAGCCACATCAATGTTCATAGCTGCTCAATTCACAATAGCTAGATTGTGGAACCAACCTAGATGCCCTTCAGTAGATGAATGGATAAAGAAACTGTGGTATATATACACAATGGAATATTACTCTGCCTAAAGAAGAATAAAATTATGGCATTTTTAGGTAAATGGATGATGTTGAAGACTATTATGCTAAGTGAGATTAGCCAATCCTAAATATCCAAAGGCTGAATGGTCTCTCTGATAAGTGAATGATGATGCATAATGTGGGGTGGAATGATGGCAAGAATGGAGAAAGGATAGAGAGCATAGAGGGAACGGAGTGGTGGTGTTGAGGTTGGGGCGTAAGATTCATAACAGTATGTGTGACAGACATCATTGCCCTTTGTACATGTTTGAATACCCAGATGGGGTGACTCTACTTTGTGTACAACCAGAAAAGCAATTGCTGTACTCCATTTTTGTTCAATGAATCAAAAAATTAAATAAAAAGAAAAAAAAGAGGCAATGAGGAAATGGAAGGGGCTGGAGTTCCCCTTGACCTAACTTCCTCCTGTTACTCTCACCTCTTAAAATTTCCCCCAGTCCCAATAGCTCCAGGGAATAGTGACCAAGACTTTAGTGCACGGGCCTTTGGGGAACACTAACCAAACCATAGTTTTAGGTTACTAAGTATCTATGTGTATGTTCAGTTTTCACTGTTAATCTGTCAAAGAGTTATTAAAGACGTTAAGCCATTTTAAAAAAATAAACAGTCAGATTAATCCCATACACATTAAATCCAATTTGCTTATTTCTCCTGTAAGAATAAAGATATTAGGCAAGCATATTGAACAACATTTTTCCTCTCTTCCTTGTTGAAGAAAGATCCTTGAAACAATGGACATTAGACATTTTATAACAAACATTAGTGTTATCACCTAGAGAGACCTGTGAGTTGTGATATTAAGACATTTTATTTTTATTTGTTAACCCAATTCAAATTGAACCCTTTAAGCCACATTAATTAAGGATACTTGGATCCATATTTTGGATTTTAATTTGTGTGCTCATTGCTTATATCAAATTTTTTATCATGTACATGATTTGTTGAACACATCACAGACAAATGGTTACACACAAAACACAAAAATGAAGAAAAAGGCCTTATAGCTTCTTATAGGTGATTCTCCATTGCAATGTAACAAATGTATTAACATAACTCGAGTTGAATAAAAAATTAGGACTGATCAGAACAATTCATGAGCTCAAAAAATATAGAATTTAAGGAAAAAGCAAGAGTCCTGGAAAAAATGACATGGCCATTAAGGATTTCTATAAAGCAGTATGAGAGAAAGAAAGTCTAAAATTCATCTTTCTGTGTTGCAGCCCAGGAGTTTAAAATGGACACTTTTTTCTTAGGTTGGTCCCGGGTTTCTAGGCTTCCATAGTTTACATTCCAAAGCAGACTTCACCAAGGCCAGGCCAGGGAAGTTGCTGCTTAGGGCATTTTCATCCCCCTTTTTCTTTTTTTTCAAGGAGAATGCAAGTGGCTAGCTCTAGCTTATCTATTTCAGGCTGTACCTGGTGGGTTAGCAGGGCAAGCTAGGCAGGGGCTAGGAGAGGAGGAGATTGTAAAGCCTTTTCCCTGGATTCTCTGTCAGTCTTAGAGTAGAGATAACAAAGTAAAGATTGCATTGGGTACAATTTGGGTTTGATATGGGAGCAGGCTGTAAAGTTCTCATCTTTTGCATGTGTCTATTAATTGCTCTTAAGTCCTGTAAAATCTCTATAGGTTTATTTTCTCCAGAGAAATTGGCATGTTTGGCATAGTCTCTTTGTCTGCATAAGGCTGTGAATTGTGGCATCCTAGGACTATTTGGATCCCTGGTGGGATTTTCTTGGGGAGAAAGTGTCACCCAGTGGTCACTAGATGGTTCTCCAGCCTCAGGGGAAAATCCCTGATATGCCCTCTGCTACTGTGCAACATGGCTAGCCTTTCCTCCCTTTGAGCACAAGTTGAAACTTGTGGTTGCCTGGCGGGCGGGGAAGGAACCACAGAGGAATATTGCTCTTCCAGAGAGCTTATCCACTTAGTGTTCTGTTTCACCCTACTTTCCCCTCAGGGCATGGAAAACCCTGCTGCTGGTGTGTGCCGGGCTAGATCAAGCAAGGGGAGGTCTGAGTGTCTCTTCATCCTGCTGGGAGTTAGGAGAATCATCAAAAGAAAAAGTTATGACCTTGGCTCTGAGAAGAGAAGCAGTAGGGGGAGGTGTTAAGTGCCTGTCTGCAGTGGAAGCTGTGACTTCATGTTTTTCCACCTCATCACAGGGAATCAAAGGGTCGAGATTCTGTTTACAGTATACCCACTAAGATAAAGAAACTTGTGGGGATCGTGGCTGTTGGCTTAATGTCTAAGCTGGTTTATAAAGTGACTGGAAAGCTCCTGGTTTCTCCTGCTCCTGTACAGAGCTGCCAGAGAAGTTTGAGATGCTGGTATTTTGGCCAAGGTCAGGAGGTTTGTCTGGCATCTGCACATCTGCAGCTAATGGCTCAGTTAAGTTTGGACTTTTGCTTTCTGGCAGTCCTTGCAATGAGGCTAGGATAACAGTAACAATTGGGAAAAAATCAATGGTAATTTCTTATCACCCTGTGCCTCTAAGCTATGGGTGAGAAAAATAATGCTTTTCCAGTATTCAGGATCCCATAAATTTACATCAGTTATGGAGGGGTCTAACTTTAACACTATCCCCCAGACCTATTGTACCTATTTTTCTTCCACCTTAAGGAGCCAGCTCTTGAACAGAACACACAGAGCTTTCGCTTGTGATTCTCGCAGTAATGAAGGGACTGTACCCATATTTGAGTCTTCCCAAGAGGAGCACCTACCCAGATAATGAATTCTTGGAGCCAAGGGGAACTTCACCAGGGAGGTCTCCAAGATGAATGGAGTCCAAGCAATGGACTCAGTGTTTTTCCACAATGGCAGTACTGTGTAACTGGGTCTCAAGGAGAGAGATGAAGTGGGGTCTCAATTCAGAGATGGGGGTTCCAGAGATGAATTTCTCCAAGAGAGGCCTCACAGTTGGGCAGCCATTTGTGGTCTCTCATGGGCTTGCATGGGTGTTTTCCTTTCTGGAGGGAGTAAGGCTGATGGAGTAACAAATGCCTCTGGGACACGATCTCAACTTTATTAAGGAAGTACAGTTCTTTTATAGAAGAGGGGAGTCAGAGAATAAAGAAACAAGTAGTGTAACATGATATCTTGTGAGGATGGTCCAATTAGGAGTTATACAGTTTTTCAAAGAGAGGAGGGAAGAGAGGAGGACGAGTGAAACTCTCCTGAGGTAATGGCGGTCAGTGGGTCTAGTCACCTGAGGGTGTGCCCCGCAAGAATGAAAAAACCTGAGTGTCCTTCAGGATTTGTACTATTCCACAACCTAGGGTGACGTACACCTCAGTGGTTTCTTCTTACATCCCCGCAGCAGGGGGGCAAGAGAAGAATGGAGGAAGTATGGATGATGTAGAGGAAAATGGGACAGGAGGGACATCTACAATGAAAACTATAGAACACTAAAGAAAGAAATTGAAGGAAATCTTAGAAGATGGAAAGATCTCCCATGTTCTTGGATAGGAAGAATTAATGTAAAAATGGCCATTCTTCCAAAGGCACTATACAGATTTAATGCAATTCCAATTAAATTTCCAATGACATTCCTCATAGAAATAGAGAAGGCAATCATGAACTTCATCTGGAAGAATAAGAAGCCTGAAATAGTCAAAGCAATCCTGAGCAGAAAGAGTGAAGCAGGAGGTATCACAATACCAGACCTTAAGCTGTACTACAGAGCAATAGTAACAAAAATGACATGGCACTGGCACCAAAATAGACAGGCAGACCAATGGTACAGAATAGAAGACACAGAGACAAACCTACAAAATTACAGTTACTTCATACTAAACAAAGGAGTCAAAAACATACAATGGAGAAAAGATAGCCTGCTCAACAAATGGTGCTGGGAAAACTGGAAATCCATGTGTAGTAAAATGAAATTAAACCTATACCTCTCACCCTGCACAAAACCCGACTCAAAATGATTCAGGGAGATAGGAATTAGACTAGAGACCCTGCACCAAATAGAAGACAAATTAGGCCTGAATCTTCATCATGTTGGCTTAGGATAGGACTTCCTTAACAAAACTTCCAAAGCACAAGAAATCAAAGCAAGAATCAATAAAACTTAAAAAGCTTTTTGTCAGCAAAGAATCAAATCAATAATATGAAAAGAGAGCCTACAGAGTGGGAGAAAATCTTTACCACATGCACTTCAGATAGAGCGCTAATCTCCAAAATTTATAAAGAACTTACACAACTTTACACCAAAAATACAAAGAACCCAATCAATAAATGGGCCAAAGATCTGGACAGACCCTTTACAGAAGAGGATAAACAGGTAACCAATAAACATATGAAAAAGTGTTCAACATCTCCAGTAATTAGAGAAATGCAAATTAAAACAACTCTAAGATTTCATCTTACTCTGATTAGAATGGCTATTATCAAGAACACAAACAATAATAGATGTTGGCATGGCTATGGGAGAAAGGCACACTTTTACATTGCTGTTGGAGTTACAAATTCGTACAGTCACTTTGGAAAGCAGTGTGGAGATTCCTCCGAAACTTGGAATGGACCCACCTTTTGACCCAGTTATCCCACTCCTCGGTTTATACCCAGAGGACTTAAAATTAGCATACTACAGTGACACAGACACATCAATGTTTATAGCAGCTCAATTCATAATAGCTAGACTGTGGAACTACCCTAAATGCCCTTCAACAGATGAATGGATAAAGAAGATGTGGCATATATACACAATGGAATACTACTCAGCATTAAGAAGAATAATATTATGGCATTTGCAGATATATGGATGGAATTGGAGATTATCATGCTAAGTGAAATAAGCCAATGCCCAAAAAACAAGGGCCGAATGTTTTCCCTGATAAGCTGATGATGATGTAGAATCTGGTTGGGGGTGGAGGGTGAGAGAGGAATGGAGGATCTGTAGATTATGTAGAGGGAAATGAGAGGGGGTGGGGTGGGTGTATGAAAAATGGTGGAATCAGACAGACATCATTACCCTATGTACATGTGTGATTAACAAGAATGATATGAAAGTATATCATGCACAACATACCAATGAAAATTTGTGCCCCATATGTGTACAATGAATCAAAATGAAGACTGTAAAAATAAAAATTAAAAACAAATGGGACAGGAGGGTGTGGGGGAAGTTAAGATAGTAGACTGAGACAGATAGTATTACTCTATGTATATGTAAGACTATATGAATTGTTCAATCTACATTGTGAAGAAAAGATATATTCCCTGCGGTATAATTATATCAAAATGGGTTCTACTGTCATGTGTAATTAAAAAGAACCAAGTAAAAAAAAAAGAATATATCAGCAGTTGCTTAATAATAGTTTGTATGAAAAAAATACTCCAGTCTAAATATCTTCAAAGGACATCAGGCGCAGCCCAGTGTGCAGACGGCTGAGAGTTCCCCACTCAGGATGTCAGCCCAGAGTGCTCCCATGGGTCCTACACAGGGGCCGCCAGCACAGCTCAGAGGTAAGAGTCTTCAGCACAAGAAGTGGGCTCTGAGGAGAGGACACTTGGGTCATCCTCTCCCAGGGGCCCAGCCCACAGGCCTGTGTTCAGCTCAGCCAAGTCCCATGAGAATTCCAGGTCCAGAGAGGCAGACACAGAGACAGATGTCAGGTTCAGCCTAGTGATGATGGGTGAGAGTTCCCCATATGGGATGTAGGCCCAGAGTGTTCCTGTGAGACTTCTGAGGGGGCAGCAGGCACAGTGTAGAAGTGGAAGCCTTCAGCATGTGGGAAGTGAGCACAGAGTGCACACTTGAGGCTCCCACGCTGGGAGACCAAGCCCAGAGGCCAAGTCTTACTCCAGCTTGGCCCCGGCCCATGGTCTAGTGCTACTGAAGATTAGGAGGAGCAAAATTGGAAACCTGCAGGGACGCCTCTTGTTTTAAGGGGCAAAGCCGCTATGCCTCAGATACTCATGGATAGAAGGGAAGATACATGAACAACATGAGAAGATGGGGGAAGAAAGTGTCTCAAACAAACCTAGAAACTTCATCAACAGAATCCAGTGATAACATGGTAGAAGAAATGTCAGAAAGGGAGTTCAGAATGTACATAATTAAAATGATCAGAGAAGCAAACGATGAGATGAGAGAGAAAATGCAGGAAATGAATGACCACACCAATCAACAGTTTCAAGAACAGATGAAGAAAACAGAAGATCATTTCAATAAAGAGATAGAGATGTTGAAAACAAACCAAACAGAAATCTTTGAAATGAAGGAAGGAAACAATAAAACGAATTAAAAACTCAATAGACAGGATAAACGGCATAAAACAATTCTTAGAGATCAATGAGAACAGTGATACAACATATCAAAATCTCTGGGATACTATGAAAGCAGTGCTAAGAGGAAAACTGCCTGCATGGAGCACATTCAATAAAAGAATGAAAAGTAAACAAATAAATGGCCTCACATTATAACTTAAAGCCCTAGAAAAAGAAGAACACTACAAAACCAAAAGTAGTAGAAGACAGGAAATAATTAAAATCAGAGCAGAAATCAATGAAATTGAAACAAAAGAAACAATTTAAAAAATTGAGAAAACAAAAATTTGGTTCCTTGAAAAAATAAACAAAATTAATAAACCCTTAGCCACACAAACAAAGAGAAAGAGAGAAAACTCAAATTACTAAAATTCGTGATGAAAAAGGAAATATCACAAAAGACTCTAATGAAATACAAAACATAAATAGAAGCTATTTTGAAAATTTATACTCCAACAAAATAGAAAACCTGGAAGACATCAACAGGTTCCTAGAGGCATATGAGTCACACAAACTGAATCTGGAGGACACACACAACTGAAATAGATCAATTTCAAGCAATGAAATAGAAGAAGTCATAAAAAGCCTACCAAGAAAAAAAGTCCAGGACCAGATGGATTCACAACCGAGTTCTACAAGACCTTCAAAGAAGAGCTTGGTCCAATACTCCTCAAAGGATTTCATGAAATAGAGTAGGAGGAAACCATTCCAAACTCATTCTATTGAAGCTAATATCACCCTGATACCAAAACCAGAGGAGGATACATCAAGGAAAGAAAATTTCAGACCGATATCCCTAATGAACATAGATGCAAAATTTCTTAACAAAATTTTAGCAAATCGCATACAAAAGCATATTAAAAAGATAGTGCACCATGATCAAGTGGGTTTCATCCTGGGGATGCAAGGTTGGTTCAGCATCCAGAAATCAATAAATGTAATTCACCACATCAAGAGACTTAAAGTCAAGAACCACATGATTATTTCAATAGATGCAGAGAAAGCATTTGAAAAAATACAGCACCCATTCTTGCTCAAAACACTAGAAAAAATAGGGATAGTGGGGACATTCCTTAACATTGTAAAGGCTATCTATGATAAGCCCACAACTAACATCATTCTAAATGGAGAAAAAATGAAAGCATTCCCCCTGAGAACTGGAACAAGGCAGGGATGCCCTCTTTCCCCACACCTATTCAACATCATCCTTGAAACTCTAGCCAGAACAATTAGACAGACCAAAGAAATTAGAGGAATACGAATAGGAAAAGAAGAGCTCAAACTATCCCTATTTGCTGATGACATGATTCTCTGTTTAGAAGACTCTAAAAATTCCACCAGAAACTTCTGGAACTCATAAATGAATTCAGTAAAGTAGCAGGATATAAAATTAATGCTCATAAATCAAATGCATTTTTATTCGTAAGTGATGCATCCTCTGAGAGAGAAATTAGGAAAACTATACCATTCACAATAGCCACTAGAAAAATAAAATACTTGGAAATCAATCTAACAAAAGAAGTGAAAGACCTCTACAATGAGAACTACAGAACACTAAAGAAAGAATTTAAAGAAAGTCTGAGAAGATGGAAGGATCTACCATGTTGTTGGATAGGCAGAATTAGTATAGTCAAAATGGCCATACTACCAAAAGCACTATACAAAATTCAATGCAATTCCAATTAAAATTCCAATGACGGACCTCATAGAAATAGAGCAAGCAATCATGATATTAATTTGGAGGAATAAGAGACCCAGAATAACTAAAGCAATCCTTAGTAAGAAGAGCAAAGAGGGGGTATCACAATACCAGACCTTCAACTATATTACAGAGCAATAGTAATGAAAACGGCATAGTATTGGCACCAAAATAGACACGTAGATCAATGGTACAGAATAGAGGACACAGAGACAAACCCACATAAATACAGGTATCTCATACTTGACAGAGGAGCCAAAAATATACGATGGAGAAAGATAGCCTCTTCAACAAATGGTGCTGGGAAAATTGGAAATCCATATGCAGCAAAATGAAACTAAACCCATATCTCTCACCCTGTACAAAACTCAACTCAAAGTGGATCAAGGACCTAGAAATTAGACCAGAGACTCTGCACCTAATAGAAGAGAAAATAGGTCCAAATCTTTATCACATTGGCCTAGGACCAGATTTCCTTAACATGACTCCCAAAGTGCAAGAAATAAAAGCTGGAATCAATGATTGGGAGAGAGTCAAACTAAAAAGCTTTTTCTCAGCAAAGGAAACAATCAGCAATGTGAAGAGAGAGCCTTCAGAGTGGAAGAATATCTTTGCCACACACACTTCAGACAGAGCACTAATCTCCAGAATCTACAAAGTACTCAAAAATCTTTACACCAAGAACACTAATAACCCAATCAATAAATGGGCCAAGGAAATGAACAGACACTTTACAGAGGAAGATCTACAAGCAATCAACAGATTTATGAAAAAATGTTCAACATCACTCGTTATAAGAGAAATGCAAATCAAAACCACCTTAAGATTTCATCTTACCCCAATTAGAATGTCTCTTATTACGAATACAGGCAACAACAGGTGTTGGCGAGGATGTGGAGAAAAGCGTACACTCATACATTGCTGGTGGGAATGCAAGTTGGTGCAGCCACTCTGGAAAGCAGTGTGGAGATTCCTTAGAAAACTTGGAATACATTCACCATTTGCCCCAGCTATTCCACTTCTTGGCCTATACCCAAAGGACTTAAAATCAGATTACTACAGTGATGCAGACACATCAATGTTCATAGCTACTGAATTCACAATAGCTTGATTGTGGAACCAACCTAGATGCCCTTCAATATATGAATGGATAAAGAAACTGTGGCATATATACACAATGGAATATTAGTCATAAAGAAGAATAAAATTATGGCATTTGTAGGTAAATGGATGATGTTGGAGACTGTTATGCTAAGTTAGATTAGCCAATCCCAAAAATCCAAAGGCCGAATGATCTCTCTGATAAGTGAATGATGATGCATAATGCAGTGGGGAAGGGTGGCAAGAATGGAGGAAGGATAGATAGCATAGAGGGAAGGGAGGGGTGGGGTCGGTGTGGGGGGTAAGAATAATAATAGAATGTGTGACAGACATCATTGTCCTGTGTACATGTATGAATGCACAGATGGTGTGACTCTACTTTGTATACAACTAGAGAAACAATAGCTGTACTCCATTTGTGTTCAATGAATCAATAAGTAATTTTAAAAAATAAATAAATAAAGGCATCTAAATATATATGTTCATTGAAAAAGACTACCTATTCTAAACGCTGAATACATAAAATTAAAGAGCTTAATGCATATTTTTCTGCCTAAAAAAGAAGTGAAAGAACGCTATAATGAAAGCTGTAGAACACTAAAGAAAAAATAAATTGAAGAAAACCTTAGAAGATTGATAAATCTTCCATGCTTTTGGAGAGGCTGAATTAACATTGTCAATATGGACAAAATCAAAAAGCATTACACATATTTAATTCAACCCCTGTTGAAATTCCAATGACATTCTTCATGGAACTAGAAAAATCAATCATGAAATTCATTTGGTAAAATAAGAGACCCAGAATATCCAAAGCAATTCTCAGCAAGAAAATGAAGAAGGAGGCATCACAATACCATTACTTAAATTATATTACAGAGTCACAGCAACAGCAATGGCATGGTAGAGGCACCAAAACAGATAGGAAGACAAATAGCAGAGAATAAAAGACTAAGAGACAACCACCCACATAAATAGTTATCTTATCCTAGACAAAGATGCCAAAAACATACATTGGGGTATTAAATGTGTGAAAAGACAGCCTATTCTACAAATGGTGCTGGGAAAACTGGAAATCCATATGTATCAAAATGAAACCCTTATATATTACCCTGTAAATAAATCAACTCAAAGTGGATCAAGGACATAGGCACTAGAAATGATAACCTGCATGTAATAGAAGAAAAGACAGGCCCAAATCTCCACCATGTCAGCTTAGGAACTGACTTCCTTAACAAGACCCCTAAAGTGCAAGAAGGAAAATCAAGAATCAAGAAATGGGATGGATTCAAACAGAAAGCTTCTCCACAGCAAAGAAAGCAATCAATAACATGAAGAAAGAGCCTACAGAATGGCCAAAAATCTTTACCACATGCACCTCAGATACAGCATTAATCTCCAGGATATATAAAAAACTCAGAAAACATAACACCAATAAAACAAATAACCCCATCAACAATTGGGCAAAGGAACTGAACAGACACTTTTCAGAGAATAAAAAATACAAATGGTCAACTAATATATAAAAAAAGTGCTCAACATCTCTAGCAATTAGAAATTGGAAATTAAAACTACACTGGTATTTCATCTTACTCCAGTCAGAATGACAATTATCAAGAATGC
This sequence comes from Glaucomys volans, assembly GCA_020662805.1. Lineage (NCBI taxonomy): Eukaryota > Metazoa > Chordata > Mammalia > Rodentia > Sciuridae > Glaucomys > Glaucomys volans. The sequence goes on from JAJEJO010053899.1 coordinate 24,525, forward strand.
AAGTAGCAATAAATGTTGGCAAAGATGTAGGGGAAAGATTCATTCATACACTGCTGGTGGAAATGCAAATTGGTACAACCACTCTGGAAAGCAGTATGGAGATTGCTTAGAAATCCTGGAATGGACCCACCATTTGACCCAGTTACCTCATTCCTCATTATATACCCATAGGACTTAAAATCAGCATCTTATAGTGACACAGCCACATCAATGTTTGTGCAGCTCAATTCAAAATAGCTAAACTATGGAACCAAATTAGGTGCCTTCCACATAAAATGTATAACTGATTGTGTTATATGTACATAATGGAATATTATTCAGCTTTAAAGAAGAATGAAATTATGGCACTTACCAGTAAGTGGATAAACTAGAATATCACACTAAGTGAAATAAGCCAATCCCAAAAAGCCAAAGGCCAAATCTTTTCTTTCATATGCAGAAGCTAATTCACACTTTGGAGAAGTGGAGAGTACATCAAAAACTCCTGAGTCAAAAGCATTTTTAGTCAATTTACGGCCTACAAATTTCCTAACCTCCTGTATAGGCAGATTTAATCTGTGTGTGCTATTATGATTATCAATTCCTAACCAACAGAAATTAAGGGATCTCTTCTAAATACAAAAGTTATGCCTATTAAAAGGTACTTTACAAAAATCAGAAGGCAGTTAGGTATATTAATTACATGTTATGAGGGTATCTGTGACATTATATAAGTGTTGTGCCTACATTCCTGATAACTCTTACAATGTAACTTAAGACTTTACCTATCCAAACAGGGGCCATGTCCTCACAGGGAACAACTTCTTAGCTCTTGCACCTCTGGTGAAAAAATCACTGGCTTTTATCATCATATGATACTTATTGATGTGTTCCAGATGCTGTGACATTTATTTTACATTTTTCTCATTCCAGTATTCATGTCTTCTTGTTTCTTTCATATAAACACATACCTCTTAGATGAATTGTAATATAGCCTGTTCTTTCTGAACCAGACTTTTGCCATGACTGCTCAACTGACCCAAAAATTTTGAAATGGGAAACCAAAACTGTTAGTCCCACATCACCTCCCTCAGCTAAAGCAGCCAGAGCAGTCACCATTCATTTCCACTTACAACAGTAAGAAATTGAAGCAAAAGAAGCAATTCAAAAAATTGAGAAAATAAAAAGATAGTTCTTAGAAAAAATAAAATTGATAAACCCTTAGATATGCTAGCGAAAAGAAAGAGAAAATTCTGATTAATACAATTCATGATGAAAAATATCATGAGAGGTACTACTAAAATGCAGAAAATAATCAGAAACTATTTTGGAAATTTATACTCTACTAAAAGAGAAAAACTTGAAACCATCAAAAAATTTCTAGAGACATATGACTACACCAAAGTGAATCAGGGGGCCCTAGGCTATTTAAACAGAACAATTTCAAGCATTGATATAGAAGACACCATTCAAAGCCTACCAACTAAGAAAACCCCAGGACCAGATACTCAATTATGTTCTACAGGACCGTCAAAGAAGAATTATCTCTATCCCAATCATTGATTCCTGTTTTTATTTCTTGTGCTTTGGGAGTCATGTTAAGGAAATCTGGTCCTAGGCCAAGGTGATAAAGATTTGGACCTATTTTCTCTTCTATTAGGTGCAGGGTCTCTGGTCTAATTCCTAGGTCCTTGATCCATTTTGAATTGAGCTTTGTGCAGGGTGAGAGATATGGGTTTAATTTCATGTTGCTGCATATGGATTTCCAATTTTCCCAGCACCATTTGTTGAAGAGGCTATCTTTCTCCATTGTATATTTTTGGCTCCTTTGTCAAGTATGAGATACCTGTATTTATGTGGGTTTGTCTCTGTGTCCTCTATTCTGTACCATCGATCTACCTGTCTATTTTGGTGCCAATACCATGCTGTTTTTGTTACTATTGCTCTGTAATATAATTGAAGGTCTGGTATTGTGATACCCCCTCTTCGCTCTTCTTTCTAAGGATTGCTTTAGCGATTTTGGGCCTCGTATTCTCCAAATTAATATCATGATTGCTTGCTCTATTTCTATGAGGTCTGTCATTGGAATTTTAATTGGAATTGCATTGAATTTGTATAGCACTTTTGGTAGTATGGCCATTCTGACTATACTAATTCTGCCTATCCAACAACATGGGAGATCCTTCCATCTTCTCAGACTTTCTTTAAATTCTTTCTTTAGTGTTCTGTAGTTCTCATTGTAGAGGTCTTTCACTTCTTTTGTTAGATTGATTTCCAAGTATTTTATTTTTTTGAGGTTATTGTGAATGGGGTAGTTTTCCTAATTTCTCTCTCAGAGGATGTATCACTTGTGAATGCATTAGATTTATGCATTAGATTAAAAATGCATTAGATTTATGAGCATTAATTTTATATCCTGCTTCTTTACTGAATTCATTTATGAGTTCCAGAAGTTTTCTGGTGGAATTCTTAGGGTCTTCTAAATAGAGAATCATGTCATCAGCAAATAGGGATAGTTTGAGCTCTTCTTTTCCTATTCGTATTCCTCTAATTTCTTTGGTCTGTCTAATTGCTTTGTCTAAAGATTCAAGGACAATGTTGAATAGTAGTGGCGAAAGAGGGCATCCCTGCCTTGTTCCAGTTTTCAGGGGGAATGCTTTCAATTTTTCTCCATTTAGAATGATGTTAGCTGTGGGCTTAGCATAAATAGCCTTTACAATGTTAAGGAATGTCCATACTATCCCTATTTTTCTACTGTTTTGAGTATAAAGGGGTGCTGTATTTTTTCAAATGCTTTCTCTACATCTATTGAAATAATCATGTGGTTCTTGAGTTTAAGTCTCTTGACGTGTGAATTACATTTATTGATTTCCCGATGTTGAACCAACCTTGCATTCCCACGATGAAACCCACTTGATCATGGTGCACTATCTTTTTAATATGCTTTTGTATGAGATTTGCTAAAATTTGTTAAGAATTTTTGCATCTATGTTCATTAGGGATATTGGTCTGAAGATTTCTATCCTTGATGTATCCTTCTCTGGTTTTGGTATCAGCATGATATCAGCTTCATAGAATGAGTTTGGAAGGCTTCCCTCCTCTATTTCATGAAATACTTTGAGGAGTATTGGAATGAGCTCTGTTTTGATGGTGTTGTAGAACTCAGCTATGAATCCATCCGGTCCTGGACTTTTCTTTGTTGGTAGGCTTTTGATGACTTCTTTTATTTCATTGCTTGAAATTGATCTATTTAAGTTGTGCATTTCCTCCAGGTTCAGTTTGGGTGGCTCATATGCCTCTAGGAACCTGTTGATGTCTTCTAGGTTTTCTATTTTGTTGGAGTATAGATTTTCAAAATAGCTTCTAATTATGTTTTTTATTTCAATACTGTCTGTTGTAATATTTCCATTTCCATCACGGATTTTAGTAATTTGGAGTTTCTCTCTCCTTCTCTTCGTTAGTGAGGCGAAGTGTTTATCAATTTTGTTTATTTTTTCAAAGAACCACCTTTTTTGTCAATGTTTTAAATTGTTTCTTTTGTTTCAATTTCATTGATTTCAGCTCTGATTTTAATTTTTTCCTGTCTTCTACTACTTTTGGTGATGATCTGTTCCTCTTTTTCTAGGGCTTTGAGCTGTAATGTGAGGTCTTTGATTTGTTGACTTTTCATTCTTTTGTTAAATGCACTTGATGCAATGAATGTTCCTCTTAACACTGCTTTCATAGTATCCCAGAGATTCTGATATGTTGTATCTTTGTTCTCATTGACCTCTAAGAATCTTTTAATTTCCCCCCTAATGTCTTCTGTTATCCATGCATCATTCAATAGCATATTATTTAATCTCCAGGTGTTGGAGTAGTTTCTGTTTCTAACTTTCTCATTGATATCTAATTTCATTCCATTATGATCTGATAGTATACAAGGTAGTATCTCTATGTTTTTGTATTTGTTAAGAGTAGCTTTGTGGCATATCATATGGTCTATTTTAGAGAAGGAGCCATGTGCTGCTGAGAAGAAAGTGTATTTGCTTTTTGATGGATGAAATATTCTATATATGTCTGTTAAGTCTAAATTAGCAATTGTGTCATTGAGTCCTATGGTTTCTTTGTTCAATTTTTGCTTGGAAGACCTGTCCAATGGTGAGAGAGGTGTGTTAAAGTCCCTCAGTATTATTGTGTTTTGGTCTATTTGATTCCTGAAATTGAGAAGGATCTGATTGATGTACATGGATGCGCCATTGTTTGGTGCATAAATATTTATGATTGTTATGTCTTGCTGATTTATGCTTCCTTTAAGCAGTATGAAATATCCTTCTTTATCCCTTCTGACTAACTTTGGTTTGAAGTCTGCTTTATCTGAAATGAGGATGAAAACCCCTGCTTTTTTACTCAGTCCATGTGCATTGTATGCTTTTTCCCAACCTTTCATATTTAGTCTGTGGGCATGTTTTTCTATGACATGAGTCTCTTGAAGGCCGCATATTGTTGGGTCTTTCTTTTTAATCCAGTCTGCCAGTCTATGTCTTTTGATCGATGAGTTTCAGCCATTTACATTCAGAGTTATTAGTGAGATATGATTTGTATTTCTTGACATTTTAGCTTTTTTTGGACTTTTAACTTAACTTTGCTGTTTCTTTGATTGGCTATTTCTTTAGAGTAATTCCTCCCCATGTTGACTAACATTGTTATTTTTCTTATCTTCCTCTTGGAATATTTTCCTGAGAATGGTCTGCAGTGCAGACTTTCTCTTTGTGAATTCCTTAAGCTTTTGTTTATCATGGAAGGATTTTATTTTGTCATCAAATCTGAAAGAAAGTTTTGCCGTGTTTAAGATTCTTGGTTGGCATTCATTTTCTTTCAGAGCTTGAAATATGTTTTTCCACTCCCTTCTTGCTTTTAGGTCTGGACTGAGAAATCTGCTGATATCCATATTGGTTTCCCCCTGTAAGTAATCTGATGCTTTTCTTTTGCAGCCTTTAAACTTCTATCTTTGTTTTGTATGTTAGGTATTTTCATTATAATGTGCCTTGGTGTGGATCTGTTGCAATTCTGTGTGTTTGGTGTCCTGTAAGCCTCTTGCAATTGATTTTCCATCTCATTCATCATATTTGGGAAATTTTCTGATATTATTTCATTGAACAGATTATTTGTACCTTGGTTTGTTTCTTTGTGCCTTCCTCAATTCCAATAACTCTTAAATTTGGTCTTTTCATGGTGTCCCATATTTCTTGGAGGTTCTGTTCATGATTCCTAAACATCTTCTCTGTTTGTTTGACTTTGTTTTCAAGATTAAATATTCTGTCTTCATTGTCTGAGGTTCTCTCTTCCAGGTGATCTACTCTGTTGATTATGCTTTCTATTGAGTTTTTAACTTGGTTCATTGTTTCCTTCATTTCCTTATTTCCTTCAAGGATTTCTGTTTTTTTTTTTTAAAGAACTTCTATCTCTTTATTGGAATGATTTTTTGCTTCCTGCAATTGCTCTATTAGCTGATTATTCATAGACTGAATTTGCTCTCTTGTCACATCATTCTCTTCTTGGATCATTTTAATTATGAACATTCTGAACTCCCTTTCTGTCATTCCTTCTACCATGCTATCTTTGGTTTCTCTTGATATATTGTCTAGGTTTGTTTGAGACACTTTCTTCCCATACTTTCTCATGTTGCTTGTGTATCTTCCCCTCTAATAGTGTGAATCTGAGGGATTGCAGTTTCCCTGTAAAGACTTACAGTGTCCCTGCAGATTTCCAATACCTCACTTTGAAGAGATTATTATTCGCAGTACCCCATATAAAAAATATGTGTCCTTAAACTATCTAGAACCTATTTAGATATAAATTGTGTTATAGTATACAGAAATGATTGCAAATTATCTACTGCATAATCGATAGGTTTACAATAAGGACCACAATTTCAAATAGTGGAAAAAGAAAATGCTGAGTGGTTTAGAATATAATGTTAATGAAATAGGAAGTGAGTCTATAGAGTTACTATGTCATAGGAATAGTGAGAGTGGAATTAGAGGAAATAAGTTTTTAGCATGAGAAAAGGGAATGGGTCTCCAAGTACACTGCTATATTAGAGCATGATAGAATGATAAGGGTATTAGTAGGAAAGAAGTGGGAATGTAGTAAGTTTATTAGGAATAATTGTAATATTACTATTTAGACAAAAAAAAAGAGGAAGAAAGTTCTGCAGTAAAATTATATTGTATTATTCAAACCTCCTATTGTTCGGTAGTCTGATGCCTGTCAGGTACTTGGTAATGCTGTGTCCCAAGAAGGACGCTGTCCCACTGCCTCCAAGTCAGGAATAATCAATGTTTTTGGGCAAAGATAACCTGCTGTTGTCAGATGGTCAGTGACAGCATGGGTGCCGGCCTGAGTCTAGACCAGGTACAGGGTGCAGGCCTGGGTTTGGAGCTGGATATGGAGGCTTGATGGCTTGGTGGGTATGTGATCACAGCTGAGGCTTCCCGGGGTTCAGGTCTGAACCCTAGTGATGGTGATTTCCCAGTGGCTGCTGGTCCTGCGCTCACTTGTTGGCTGGCGCCCAAGCCTGGTCAGTGACTCCGAAGTGGGTCCTGACTCCGAAGCTGCTGCTGGGGACCCAGACTCACTTCCTGGCTGGAGCCCGAGTCTGGTCAGTGACTCTGAATCAGCTGCTGAGGACCAGCACTCACTTGGGGACCCTCACTCACTTGCTGGCTGGCACCCAAGCCTAGTCAGTGACTCTGAAGCCACTGCTGGGGACCCACACTCACTTGTTGGCTGGTGCCCAGACCTGGTCATTGACTCTGAAGTGGGTCCTGACTCCGAAGTCACTGCTGGGGACCCTCACTCACTTGCTGGCTTGAGCCCAAGCCTGGTCAGTGTCTCTGAAGCAGCTGCTGGGGACCAGAACTCACTTGGGGACCCTCACTCACTTGCGGGCTGGCGCCCAAGCCTGGTCAGTGACTCTGAAGTCACTGCTGGGGACCCGCACTCACTTGCTAGCTAGCCCCCGAGTCCAGGCCCAGGTTGGTGACTCTGAAGAGGCTGCGGGTGTCCGGCACTTCCAGGTGGTCGTTGCCCGTGGCCAGGCCGAGCCCAGCCTGGCAGAGTTGGTTCTGGTGCAGTGACTGGGGAACTCTTATATGTGATTTGAATGTAAAATCACATTGAGAGCCATATTCCTGCTGTTTGAATACTGAGCAAGTAGGAATCCACAGAGTAAACAGGAATGCAGACTTCCTCTAGCCCGCCATCTTGAATCCATCTAGATACCTTTAAATGAGTTGTTTCATGTTTTTCCTTAGGTTGATTCCAAATATGTTGTTTTCTTTGAGGCTATTTTGAATGGGATAGTTTTTTCTAATTTCCCCTCAAAAGATTCATCACTGATGTCTAGGAACCTATTTGATTTATGGGTGTTAATTTTTTATCCTGCAACTTTACTGAATTTATTTGAGTTCTAGAAGTTTTCTGGTGGAGTTTGGGGTTCTTTAATATATAGAATCTTGTGGTTGTAAAATAGGGGTAATTTGAGTTCTTCTTTTTCTATCTGTATCCCTTTAATTTCTTTCTTCTATTTATTTACTCTGGCTAGAGTTTCAAGGATGACGTTGAATAAAACTGGTGAAAGAGGTCATCTTTGTCTTGTTAGTCCTTGGAGGGAATGCTTTCAATTTTCTCCATTTAGAATGATGTTTGCCTCCAGTTTATCATATAGCTTTTATAATGTTGAGGTATGTTCATAGTATCCCTAGTTTTTTGAACATGAAGGATGCTGTGTTTTGTCAAATGCTTTTTCTTCATCTCTTGAAATTGAATGATTCTTGTCTTCAAATCTATTAATGTGATGAATTATTTTTATTTATTTCTGTATGTTAAACCAACTTTGCATCCCTGGGAATCCCACTTGGTGCACTACCTTTTTTTATATGTTTTTGTATGTGATTTGCCAGAATTTTATTGAGAAACTTTGCATCACTTGCATCATGGATATTGGTCTAAAGTTTTCTTTCTTTGATGTATCTTTCTGGTTTTTGTATCAGGGTGAAACTAGCTTCATAAAATGAGATTGGAAGGGTTTCTTATTTTTGTATTTCATAGAATAATTTGAGGGGTTTTGGTGCAAGTTCTTCTTTGAATGTCTGGAAGAATTCAGTGAGAACACATTTGTCTGTGTCTTTGCCTGGCTTTCATGTCAGGGTGATATGATACTAACTTCTTAGAGTGATTTTGGAAGGGTTCCCTCCTTTCCTATTTCATGGAATCATTTGAGGAATACACTAGTCTTTTAAGGTCTTGTAGAGTTCATTGAGAATCACCCTGCCCCTCAGCTGTCCTTTGTTGGAAGACTTCTGATGGTATTTTCAATTTCATTGCTTGAAATTGATCTGTTTAAATTTTCTATGTCCTCCTGATTCAATTTATGTAGATCTTATGTCTCTAGAAAAGTGTCAATGTATTCAAGTTTTTCTATATTTTAGAGTATACATTTTCAAACTATTTTGATATGTTTTGTCACTGCTCTCATATATCTCTAAGTATATTTCTTTGAAATTCTGTTCATGGTCTCTTAATATCAACTCTCAACTCTACAAGATTATATATTTTGTCTTCATTGCCTGAAACTCAATTTTCCAAGTGATCTAGTCTTTTTGTGCTGCTTTCCATTAAATGTTTAATGTGGTTTGTTCATTATTTTCATTTTGAGGATTTCTGCATGTTTTTTTCAGAATCTCTATCTCTTTATTGAAGTGATGTTTCATTTCCTGTATTTTTTCTCTGATTTGACTGTATATGTCATCCTTTAACTCATGGATCAGCTTAACTATGTACATTTTATGCACCTTCTCTGACATTTCTTCCATTGTGGTGTCAATGGATTCCATTATTGGAGTATCTTTGTTTTGATTTGTTCCCTTGCTTTTTCATGTTCTTTGTGTGTCTACCCATCTGATTCTATGGGTCTAAGGCAGTAGAGTTTTTACCCAGTGGATTAAAGTGTCATTGAAAATTTCCAGTACCTCACCTTTCTTAGGGAGACAAAATAATAACTGCAACCATTGCAACACAATATACAGCATTAAAGTAGTTCTTGCTATGATATCTATAATGTTAATTGACACAATAAACAAAAATGAGATGATCACTTATTGCCTACAATAAAAACAGTAAGTTTAAAACAGGGATTACAATTTCAAATAGTGCACAGGGAGAGAGGAGTATTGACATAGAATGTGAGGATTTTGAGGGAGGAGAGGAGATGATAGAAGTAAATAATGAAAAGAAGAGTGAAAGAGAGAACAGTATAGTTGGGCTGTTACCAGAAGAAAGGAGAGAAAGTGAGTCAAGGGAAGCACAAAAGTAAGAGAAAATACAAATGTATATAAAGTAAAAAAATAAAATATTAAAAATAAAGAAATACAAAATAATCCTGAATACATTAATCAAATATCCTGTCCTCAAAAAACTGATACTTGTAAACTAACTGGATTTAAAAATTCCAGAAATGGGAAAAATATGAATATATATAAATGTCTTTGGACAATTAAGATGCAATATGTGTATTATATAGGTTTTATTACCAAATGGTTAATTGTGAGAAAGTTTCTACAAGGCAGGCAGGCTTGAATGTAGCAGCACTTGGAAGATATTGTGGTTATATTTTTATACTCAGAATTCTCTACCCATGGAACCTGGAATCTGAGCTCAATGTCAAGACAGATAGAGTTCCAGGCCTTTGCACAGAACTTCCTCAGGTAAGGCCTTAGCTTAGCTCCTGGGCAATCTTTTCCTACACCTTTGCACAGAAAGATCCCAGGGCAAAGTGTAGCCACAGTTCCAAGGCAGTCAACGACCATAGTCCAAGTCACTGCTCTCCACAATCTTCCTGCTTAAAGGTAAGCAATGCATGTCCACTCTGAAGTGCTGGAACTGGGATCAGATGAACTTGCATCTGATTTTAAGAAAATAACACAGAAATAAGAGCAAGGAAAGAGGTCCTAAGAGATATCATTCCATAGATCTTAGCACATTCCAAGGTTTGAAACCATTCAGGTCATTCAACAGCTTTTCTGCAAAACAGATATAAGATAACATGGGAATCCAGCTTTCCTGAACATTTTGGATGTAATGGTGCAGTTGGAAGACCTAATATAACATTGTTATGACTCCAAATATATTCCCAATAGATGTATCTTTTTCTTTTTCCAATCCCATTGGGAGCTATTGTATATAACAGGTGCTACACAAATAAACTCATAAGTGACATGCTCATTGCAATTGTTGTCTGACCTTTAGACTTTCTATCTGATTACCTAATCCAGCCTCTAAAGCATTCAACTTAGTTTCAATAACCTCTCAATCTCAAATGGATTTGAAGTATTTTGTGCCAAAGCATTGGTGATGGGGAGTGCTATCTACCCACTTCCTTTTCTTTGTTATTCACCTGTTCTTTGTCCTGGTCTCATCCCTGCACCCCAATTAAGGGAACCCTTACTGATATAAGGAGAAGTGAATGGTGACTACTCTGGCTGCTTCAGGCTGAGGGAGGTGATGTGGGAAAAGCAGTTTTGGTTTCCCATTTGTGAATGTTTGGGGTCAGTTGAGGGATCTGTGGTAAAAATCTGGTTCAGAAAGAACAGACTACAGAGGGGAGGCTGGATATAAGTACAGAAGCCATTTCCTGTTTCTCTGCAGTTTTCCTTAGCTTTGGGTGGTGGCTGCTGCCAGGCTTCAGTTTCCAGTCTGAGGAGGTTGAGGCAGTGTGGACAGCAGTCCTGGCACCCTGGGCCCCACCACCTGCAGCCATGCATCCACCTACCTGCCAGCCCACCAGCTCCTTCCCCAGCCTTCTGCTTCTCTTCTCAGCACCCAGCCACTAATGTTCCATGTGAACAACCCAGATTCAGACCATCAAGTGTGTGGTGGTGGGGATGGAGCTGTAGGAAAAACTTGCCTGCTGATCAGCTATACAACCAATGTATTTCCTGGAGAGTGTATCCCCACTGTTTTTGACAACTACTCTGCCAATGTTATGGGAGATGGGAAACCAGTGAATCTTCACTTATGGGATATGGTTGGACAAGAAGATTATGACAGATTGAGCCCCCTCTCCTATCCACAAACAGATGTTTTCTTAATTTGCTTTTCCATCATGAGTCCTGCATCATTTGAAAATGTCCATGTAAAGTGATATCTGGAAGTACAACACCATTGTCCCAATACTCCTATCATCCTGATGGGAATGAAACTTGATTTTAGGGAGGATGAAGACACAATTGAGAACCTGAAGGAGAAGAAGCTGACTCCTATCACCTACCCACAGGGTTAGCCATGACTAAGGAAATTGGTGCTGGAAAATACCTGGAGTGCTCAGCACTCACACAGCAAGGCCTCAAGATAGTGTTTGATGAAGCTATCTGAGCAGTTCTCTGCCCACCCTCTGTCAAGAAGAAGAAGAGCAATGCCTGCTGTTGTAAATGTCCAAGTCCCTTATTCTTGGTCCTGCCCCTTGGAACCTTTGTATGCTTTGCTCAAAAATGGTGGAGACTTCACACTCAATGCCAAGTTTGCATTACAGATTAGTTTTTCCATAAAACCATTTTGAACCAACCAGTAATTTTAAGGGTTTGTTTTAGGTGTGTGAATTCAAACTCACATTCTATTAAAATTTAGCCCTAAAATTACAAGCCTTCTTAAAGCCTTATTTTTCAAAACCCCCTACTCTTGCTCAGGTTGTGAGTTGCCAAAAAACATTCTGAACTAAGTTGCATTGTTATGCTGAGAACACTGAGCACTAAACTTGTCTAAGATTACGCTTCTGAAGTCAGGAGGAGCAGATGCTTTCTGAGTAGTTTCAGGTCAGGTAAAGCAGCACAGCCTCCTTAATGAAATGTTGCCATTTAACGCATCAGTAACTTATCAGCCCATGTTCACCAAATAGTGACAGCATGAGTTCTTCTTTTCTCATTCACCCTTTAAAAGCTGGAACAAGACAGGGTTGCCCACTGTCACCACTTCTATTCCGTATTGTGCTTGAAATACCAGTCAAAGCAATTAGACAGACCATAGAAATTAAAGGAATAGGAATGAGAAAAGAAGAACTCAAGCTGTCGCTATTTGCCAATGACATGATTCTATATTTAGAGGATCCAAAAAACTCCACCAGGAAACTTTTAGACCTAATCAATGAATTCAGCAAAATAGAAGTATATAAAATAAACACACAGAAAATACCTATTTTTTTGGAACTTGACTATAAATGAATTTAATTCTAGCCTACTTTGAAACCATTCTAACATGGAGCAAGGTGAGAGGCAATGTCTTAGCTCAGGTGAGTAAAGGCTCTAGAAATTTTAGGTAAAGTGTTTTATTTCTTTGTTTCTTTTGTGGTGATGGGACTTGAACCCAGGTCTGTGCATTTGAGTCAAGCACTCTACCAGCTGAGCTATATCCCCAGATCAAGTATTTTATTTCTGAAGCTTATCTCTGCCTCTTTCTTAAATATCATATTACAAAGTTCTCATATATCATTTTCTGATATGATATGAATTCAGTTAACACCATAAAGCATTACATCTGAAACATGATTCAAACAACTAAGAGAGCTCCTAATACCTTTTTTTCTGGAAAGTGGTAAAATATTATCATGTACCACATTATCAACCCTGTATATAGGCCAGACTTTCCTTATTACCTTCCAAAAATACATTTAAATTTCCATCCCAGTGTAAATAGTAAGAAAATTTCTATACATATCACTTATTCATGACAGGTTATTTTTATCCAATTACAAAATATTGAATGACATAAATAAATCCCCAACTAAAATTTTTATTTCTACATGAATCTGAAAATGACTACTAGTACAGACAACTTTACTTTGGAGAATACCAGCTTGGGAAATGGTTCTCCTAAGCTTTACAATTTAAAGATATGTATACTTGGAGGACAGGAATATATCTCATATACACAAAAGCCAGTAATAGAATCACAATACACTGATGTCATTATATTAACCAAGATTAACATTTAAGAAAAATTTACAATCTGTAGTGTAGTGTAATAATCTCAAATGACAGTGTTTGTTTAACCAGGGTTGTATAAACCCTAATTCGTTTAAGAATAATTCCTCTAAATAGTGTAACCTAACAGACACAAGAAATTCTCTCAATAGATAGAAGATTCATGTTTTAAGAAAACCTTGTTACTTAAACTCATAGAAAACTAAATTTTGGTTTACAACATTACAATAATATTTGAACTTAGAAAAACTGTAGATGAATTGAACTGATTATACTGATTATATCAGACATAATCACATGTGCACTTTTTTTATATTTACCCTCCAAAAATCTTGTGCAACTTACTTAGACACACTATAACTTGTTCACTTTACTATGCAAAATATTTTCTCATCCAGAAATATTTTTTCTTCTTCTATCCATACTAAAATATATTTCCATGACTGGGGTTGTTGCTGAGTATTAGAGTACTTGCTTAATATGTGTGAAGCACTGCCTTTGATCCACAGCACCGTATAAAGATACATAAATAAAATAAATGTGTCATTCTACAACTAAAATATCTTTTTAAAAGAATAAAATATATTTCCACACATAGAACTTTCTTACATCTCTTTCCTAGTTGCTGACACTTTCTTAAATCACCAAAGAAGACAGTAACTCATAACTGTGTTAGTGAAAACCAGATCAAGAGTATCAAGGTAGGGGGTTAGGAAGATTTGTGGATCTATGAAATAGACTCAAAATTAATGCAGGAAAAACCTGTGACTCTAGAGTCCTTTGTGACCATTATTATTAGGCCCTCTGACACAAGAACCCTTCCTTTATAACCTCAAGCTTTACTTAATTTTGGGAGGGCTGACACAATTGTACATCTTAAGTTACACAATTAAAGTCATTGTTTTTCCTTCTAAATGTTCATGTAGCAGTGTGCATAACCTATACTCACCTGCCAGATATTTAAGAACAAGTTGGTCAAAAGTTAACAGGTTTCTATCTACCACTTACTAAGAGTCAGCTGAGGTGACTCACAGGTCATTCTTAGGGATGTGTGCAAAGCCTCTTGGCTCCTTTAGCTTTTCTTACCAGTGGTGCAATCTGCCAGAATAGGTCAGGGTTTTGCTGACCATTCACAGATTCTCTTCAAATCATCAGGTACATTTTCCTCCCAATGGCTCTTCTCTTTGCAAAATGTCCACCCAGCTTCCTATTCTCTAGGATCCTCTCTATATCCCTGATAGGAAGATTAGGTGACTCATCAACATCTCAGGGCAGAGAGGATCCCATCTTTCTCTGGGTACCTGAACTCAGATGTAAGGGCCAGAATGTTGGGTGTTTTACTTTGGCCCCTTTAGTTCCATGGTTTTGTCTCCAAGTTTTTGGTTTTAGACATCTGGCAGGCCAGTTTCACCAGTCTTAAAGTGGGAGTAAATGGTTCTAACTTTCATATATACAATTTTAGTTACCCTTTTCATTTAACTGGGATTAGAAGTCATACTGGAAGTCAGCATTATATACTATCTGTCCTATAGGTGATGACTTATTATCTAAAATTAACTCAAGTTGTTTTATTAGAAACAGTACAAACACTACAAAACACTAACAGGCAACAGTTATAAATTTTAAAAGAAAAATTAAAAGAATTTACAGAAAAAATTCAATTTGTGCAATAGCTATGAACCAAGAAAAATGATTTCTACACTCTTGAACTTTTACTTAGTTCCATATTACATCCCCTGTTATTTTGAGATCAGAATAATATTTACAACAAAAATCAATCTTTTGAACACAACCTTAAGTGAGTTGTAGTGTAGCCTACTTTGTAGCCATTCTAACATGGAGGAAGGCAAAAGACAGAACCTTATCTGAGAAAGGTGCAGTTCTTACAAATAACACAATACAACATTATATCTGAGACATGAATCAAACAAGGCTAAGGGAACTTTTAACTTCCATTTTGTGCAAAAAGTGACAAAATACTTCCATGATTTACAATGTCACATTGAAACAGATCAGCTCTCCCTATTACCTTATAAAAATACATTCAAATTTCTATTCCAGTTTGCAAAGTAAAACAAAATTGAATATATGTAACTTATTTGCAATAGATTACCTTTATCCAGCTATAAAACATCAAATGACATTAACAAATACCAAAATAATTTGGTATTTTTTCTATACAAATTTGAGATTATTGCTACAGATTTAATTTGAAGAAGACCAACTTGTTAAAGTGCTCTCCCCTAAGCTTTACATGTAACTAAGTTTAACTTTAAAGTACAATTTAGAACACATAGCATATGGTAACAATAATCACAAGCCTTCATGGATTTTCAATACCAGCAAAAACCAAAGGATAGCCTTAAATCTTTTGTACACTTAGGAAACAGTGTTGTGATCAGAAATAGAAGTGGTCATCAGACTGATAAAAGACAGGTCTTCAAATGCCAGTGTGGCTCTTCTATGTAAGATAAAATATGTAAGAGAGAGCACTTTTGGTTACATTGTCAGGAAACACAGATAACAATTATTTTATTAACTTTTACATAAAACTCAGACAAGGCTCAGCTAGATATAGTTCTCAGACATATAGTTTTATATCTAGTCACATATATTTAGGGTTTCAACTACATTACTATAGTCTCAAATAATAGTTGTTTATTTGACAAGTTACAAAGTAATCACTTAATAGACTTTAAAACAGGTAAAACCCTAAATTCTTTGAGTCAGATTCTGTGGGTATTAAAAAGTTACAGATAAAAGAAAATTATCTTGATAAATAAGAGCAGATCAATGTTTCAAACTTTGGTTCATATCAGTACATTAAAGTAAAAAAACTTTATGCTAATTATAGCTAATTTAATCACAAACACAAACTTTTTGAAATTTAACTTCCACAAACCTATGATTTAGACATTCACAACTTATTTACATCCTTAGCTTTCTCCTCTCTTTCATCATTGACTTTCATACAAGAATATTACTTTACCAGACTAAATACTTATCTCATCTAGAAACACTACTTCTCATTTTCCATTCTAAAAAGAATTTCCATACTTATATTTTTCTTTAATTTTTTCTTGTTTAAACCCTTTCTTAAACTCATCTTCTGAAATGATTCTTATGAATGTTATCTGTGCTTGTACTCTACACAACAAATTTTATCCAGGAGAGGTCAGACAATATGGCATGTACAAAAACTGTGCCTTAATTTTTCTCTTAAGTTGCATTCGAGGGGTTGGAGCACAGGATCTTTGAGCCCAACCTGTCTCCCTTTTCATTATCACAATGTCATCAACTTTGAGTTCCCCACTGTCAATTGTATTGAGTGGACCCTTTTGGGTTTCTTTCTTATACTAGGCATATTGATATGCAATGGACGAAGCCCTTTGCATCATTTTCTTTAGATTTCCTTGAAGATCCCTTTGTAGAGGCTTCCTAGAAAACATGGATTGGCTTAGTTTCTGTCTTTTTCTTCTCTGGGTCCAGTTGTATATTCTTCCAGCCTCCCCATGCACTCAGTTTGATGGGATTCTCTCATAGAAAGAATTTCTTTGCCCCAGGAATGGATATCCCTGGCCAAATGGGGTGACCTGTTGAATCATAAAAGGGGAGACTATTGCTGTCCCCAGGTCATAAATTAATAGTGCTAGAACCCACTGCCACATCCTTTTTGATCAGCAGCCTCCATCACCCATGAGCCAAAGTAGCTCTAAGGCAGGACAGAAGCCAGGCTCTCTTTGATCATTTTTCTATAGCCCAGAAAACTTTTCTGAGATTTTTCCCAGCATGGAGCTAGTGTCCTTGACCCACAATGATATGATCCACAGCTGCCTGGGGCCAGACTGAGAAATAGTTCTTGGAGTGTTCATTGTCCTGTTTGGAAATCTTTCCTAACACGCCTGTTAAAGTGGAAGACATGTATCTTTCAGGAGCAGTGCAACCTTCAGAATCAAAATTTAAAGTATTTATAACAAGTAGAACATGATTCAAACTCTTTTGCAGAGACCTATTCCCCTTTATTTGTTTTTGTAATTGTAATTTAAGGGAAAAGTGGGTTTGTTCCTCATTAGTCTGACCTTTGGGATTATAAGGAATGCCTGCTTAGTGATTAATATGAAATTGATCACAAAATTGTGGAAATGAAGAAATAGAATTAGCTAATGCATTACCAGTTTTAATCTGTAAAGCACATGTCAGCACTGCAAAAGCAGCTCAGCAATAAGAAATAATACAGTATTTCCTTTTTTACAAGCAGTGGAAAAATGAAATGAGTGCAAGTATCAATAATAACATGAACATAAATAACAGTTTGCCAAATTGAGGGATTTAAGTTACATCTAACTTCCACAGTGATTTGGCCAAAAACCATGGAGATTTATCCCAGTGGGTGAAGTTGGAGTATGTATTACACACTGTGGGCATTAATGAACCATTTGGCCAGTTTTTTCTCTAGTAATCTGAAATTTCTTGTGCAAACTGGAAGCATTCTGGTGACAGAAAGAATGAGAAGCTTGTACATAATCATATGGAGACAACTTTTGATTGGCTGCAAGAAAATGATCAACCTTAGCATTAGCTGATGTTAAAGGACCTGGAAGTTTGGAATGAGCTCCATTATAACAAATGAACCAAGGATCCTGATGCACTTTAACTGTTTTTTGTAAAGCATGGAATAAGTGAAAGAACTCTTCTGAATGTGCATTTCCAATACTAGCTGTTTCAACATGCATAGTGACTCTTACTGGATAACACTATCACTGTAGATGTCAATGGACTCATTAGCAAAATGTAGTAAGGCACAAATGAGAGCTTGAAGCTCTACTCACTGTGGAGAAGATAGGAAGTTTGCACTACCTCAGTATGAGCATGGCTATAAAAATCTGCTTTTCCAGAACTGGAGCCACCAGTGAATAGTGCCAGTGTCTCAGCTATTGGCTGAGTACAATCTTTGGAAAAATAGTGAGGTTATAGCAGCATATTGAATAAGTTTGTCCTGAGGATAATGATTTTCTGCCTGACCAGAAAAATTAGCAAAAGCTATTTTCCAAGTATTTTAAGATTGCCAAAGACAACTTTGCTGTTGAATTAAAAAGGAATTACAATAAAACAAGGCTCAGATCTAATCAGCTGTATGACTTGAGTTCTACCTTTAATGACCAGTTGAACAACAAAATCATGAAATGGAGTTAAAGACTTTGCAGGAGAATGAGCAAGGTGAAGCCATTTAATAACTCTTGAAGACTGACATACTGCTTCTGAGAGAGTATGAGTAGTGGGAAATATCAGCACATATATAGATTCCTAGTAAGCTGTGCAGTCTGGAGGACAATTCCAATTTTTGTGAGTGCAGCCTTTGCTTCTGCAATAAGTCTCCAAGGAGAAGAATCGCTACATAAAATATCAAATAAAGGACTTAAATCTTCAGTAGATAATTTTAGATTAGGTCACAGCCAATTAATATCTCTCAATAAGTTTTGAAAATTATTAAGAGTATGTAAAACCTTAGTTCTGATTTGTAAATTCTGTGGATGAATCATGTGTTCTTCAATTAAGTTGCACAAATACTGAAAAGGAGAAACTTTTTTCAGTTTCTCAGGTGCTATGCATAAATCCACTGTGGTCAGTGAGGTTTCTAAGTGAGCAAAAAGTTCTCAAAGTAAATCTGGATTAGCATATGCCAAAAGTATATCATTCATATAGTGAATAATATATGCATCAGGGTATTGCTCCTACACTGGATCAATAGCTTGTGCTATAAAAGTCTGACACAAGGTGGGGCTGTCTGCCATTCATTGAGGTCAGAACTTCCAGCAGTATCTCTTGATGGGCTCTTTGAAATTTACAGCTGGAACACTAATTGCAAATTGCTCACAATCAGCTGGATGTAAATGTATAGTGAAAAAAACAATCTTTAAAATCTATTACTATTAATTGATGATCAACAGGAATAGCTGTAGGAGAAGGAAGTCCAGACTGTAAAGCACCCATTAACTCCATTGTCCAATTAATTGCTCTGAGATCTTTTAACAATCTCCATTTACCAGATTTTTTTTTCCATCTACTTTTTTATTTACAATTTCTGCATATTTGGTCATTCCTAGAAAAAATACCACCATTTCAACTATTGATATTTGTTTTTTGAATCACTCTAAATTTCCAGTTAAAATGAAGTATCATTTCAATCAAAAAGATGACTTATTTATAAGATGCCCTGTCCTTCGTAAAGTATATATTGTGCTGATGTCAACAAGTAATTGAATAGAGTTCTTCTGCCAATATTTCCAATATCTATGTGTATTCAGGCTCCACTTTAATTTAAAGAATTAGTATTTCAACACTATTTAATTGGTATTTATGTTATAACACAGAACTTGAGTTACATGACTGACATCCTTTAACACAAAAAATAAAATAGATTCCGACATGCAGTTCCAACCTCTCAAATGAGCTACCTACCATTGGCCCACGGTAAATGTCTGACATGCTCTGTTTCTCCTAGCCAGTCTTAGGAAATCTGTGAACATTTTTTTTAAATTAATATTTTTTTATTTACTTATTGATTCATTAAACACAAATGGAGTACAGCTATTGTTTCTCTGGTTGT